>CM057817.1:101226658-101659158 GCA_030067965.1 Latrodectus elegans | reverse complement strand
GAGACAGTTTCACAAATAAAAATTTAATAACCATACATTTTCCTGTCGTTTTATGTATAAAAAATGGCAAAATTGGCATGGTTGAAAAAGTAGAGAAAAGATATGTATTTATATATGTCTATATTTTATATAACTCCCAGGAAATAACATGTAAATTCAGGAGATTTACATTTGAAAAACAAGATTTATATATAGAAAAAGCTTCCAAATTAGAAAAAGTTCCAACTAATAATGCGTAGAGTAAAAGGATAAAAGTACGTTCTTGAATTGTAATAAAAGGATTTTCCTAATAAATACTTAAAAATGAACTTATTATTAAATTCTTTTTACTGTAATTCTTAAGAAAACAGAAGCGCATCTTTTGAAGTTGTGCGGTGTATTAGAATTAGTTTGGTTAACAACTTTTGCGAAATTCCAGATCTGAATTTTACAATGATAACAAGAAACTGATCCCTAGACTGAAAAAGAACACAGTTCTATATCCCAATAATAAGTAGAAAAAATAATTTATAATTTCATTTGAGGTACAATATTATAACAGAATACTGTTACTACTATGAGTTATTAATAACATTTTAAAATGCCAAAAAATGTAGTGTATTATTAATGGAAAGAATTATCGCGCGCTTATGGATGAAAAACATTTCTCAATAGTTTTGTGCCTGATTTAAAGTTTTATTTTTAATGTTTTTCGAGAAATTTGTTTTTTCTTTACTTCAGAAATAATAAACCTTTCATTGTTTATATGTTTAGCTTATAGCTGTATTTTGTGGAGTTAAGAATAAATGCTATTGCACGAAGGCATTTTTATGGAAATCCATAGAAACGGAAAGCATGTTGTTTTAAGTCTTGCTCTTTTCACTACTCATAGATGTCTGGAAATTTTCCATAAAATCATTAAAATGTAATAATATATTTATTAAGCAATCTATTTTATGACGACATGTATAAATACGGGGAAGATGTACCAACCTGAATTCATCAAAAGTTATCAAAGTACTAAGCGTAAATTACGAAGTGAAAAATTCTATTGCATAAATTTTTAATATGAAAAATCAAATATAATATGATGGAAGCAATTTCAAACATGTAATCCCAGGAAACAGGATTATCTTGAAAACTTACCTTTATTGACGGAAGATCTATATCATTTGAACAAGTTTTGTCCGTCCAAAGCACATAGAGCATAAGTCTTGGTTATAATTGTTTCATGGTCTTCATTTCTGAATTACAAAATTCTGTAGTATTTTGCATTTTATAAATTATTACATGAGTAATCATAATCTTAGTACTTAAGAAAAATCAGAAACGTAACTACAAACTCATAATATCCGTGCAAAGAGTTAATTTGTATTTATATAATTTCTTTTGCGGAAAGTAACAAATTTTTGTTGCTTTGTAAAATTCTGAATGATATATGGTATTTAATAACAAAACTTAGCACATTCTTAATGATATAATCAACAATTATTTTATTTTATTTACATTACCCATGACTTTAGTAGTTTTGTTTTTCATTTCATATAACGAATGCAAAATACTTGCATTATGAAACAGAGTTTGATAAATGAAAAAGAAGAATTGACGAATAACTGTTAACTTGTGTAAGTTCTATCTGAAATGGAGAGAGCGTGTGTAGGATATTTCATTTTAATCTACGTGGCGAATCAATTAATATCATGAAGCTTTTGTATGGTTCTTGGAATATATATCCCGTAAAACCCATAGAATGCGATTAGTATCTATACATTGCAACGGAGAATACCATGAAAACACCCTAAACGAATTTAATGCATAGATTTTCTCAAATATGCATGACACCTACCTAGTGATAGGAGTATGTCAAAGAATGCTACCATGAATCCTCAAATAGGCTCCAGATATGAAAGCTACAAACTCCAATGTTTTGATGTGTAGCGAAAATATTCTCAAGAAAAACACGAAATTTGTGGAGTTTACTGAAGAAATTATTGTAAAGGGGAATCATCATTATTCAGTGTGACTTAGTGAAAATACTGTACTTTTAGAAGCACTCTAGAGAATATCAGCCTCAATCTCCCTTAGGCAGGCCGCAAACCTGTGTACCAGGTTGCTTGTGGATGGTGTTTCATAGGTGCTTGTTTTGTTGATCCCTGGTATCTGGTATACAAGCCAAACATGAAAAAAAAACACGTCATTAATAACATCACTCCAAATAATGACCAATGAAAGTTTATTTACAGTTTGACTTCCATTATTATTGTATTGCGTATTTGCTAATATTTTCATATTCGAAAAAAATAATGATGCCCAAAACAGAAAGAAATATTGTATGTAATGCTTTGATTTTAATATCAGTAACAAATATTGTTGCTGAAGTATGTTTGGAAGAGGAAAAAAAAAGGGGGGGGGAGAAGTAAATTTAAATAACAAAGATTATTTCAATTGTGTCCACGCAATTTATTTAAAATAAAGTTAATAATTTTTCTTTGAAATGAATTTTTAAACAATGAATTATGTAAATAAACTAAATTGAGTAAAACCATTTAATTAATTTTTTTACTAAAATATTTATGCATTTGCATTATATTAAAAATCTTAATTTAATAAATAATTACATTTCACTTCATAGTCCGCTACATAATATTTGAATAAAAAATACAAATAAATTTATTTATCATAATAAAGTTCATGTACTTAATGCCTTCATAAAAGTAATAGTAAATTTAACAATAGTATTCAAAAATTAAAGTTTTCGTGCTGTATTTTAATTGCAGGTTAAATTAAAAACAATTATATATATATATAATATTATATTATTCAATTAAAAAATTCATTATCATTGCAAAAAAAATTAGTAAACTATAATACCAATGAACAATAACAGTTTTTAACCAAAACTATCAGCCACAAGGGTTTGATTTTCTGAATCGGATGCTTTTAAAACACCTGCGATACGCCCCCTTTGACGAACTGGCATGCGTATACATTAAGTTAATATTTCGATTATGAATATAGAAATAACAGATCGGCAAAGTAAAGTTTTAATAAATTTTATAGGAGTATGCCGGTAAGGCATAGCAGAAAATTAAATTTGAAAACAACGAACAAGTATTTAAAATGTATGATAAATATATCGTGATAAGAAAAATTAGATAGGACTGTACTAAACTAAAAGACACTGTGTGTGTTAATAAGAAAGTTTAAGTTTGTTCTATGGTAACAATGTGCCCCCCGTCTTATCACCATCAACTCCAGATTTAATAGAAATTACTAAACTTGGTATCTGATTACAAAAATAATTCCAATGAAGATAACATATCTAAATTTTATAATTCAATGTTATCAGCATGTGCAACATATTAGTTATACACTTAGCTCAAATACACATCGCTTAATTCATTAAGTTACAAATTTATACAATATCAACATTTCCCTTGGAAAAGTTCATAAACAGCACATGTTATACAAAACAATACTTAATTCACAACTCTGGCTGTGTGTTGCGTATGATTAAAAGAACACATTATAAAACATTCACACACGGGGCTCCGATGCACAGCATACAATCTACTACAAAAATTTTACATACACAGAATATTTTAATTTCAATTCAAATCAACCAAAATATTCCTAATAAATTAAAATTACGAAAGAAAAAAGGATCTACAATTTTGTTGGTTAATGATCCAAATAAATATGCATGAATAAAACTATTTCAATTATTTCTTAAATATATTTGAAATGAACTTCTGCAGTTCAAATTTTTTTAGCGTCTTGGTTTTAGCGTCAGCTAAGTTTAATTTACTTCGTACAAAACTGAGTTTAAATTTGTGTATTATACATATCGCGAACGAAAAAAAACTTCACATCTATGTTTTGACCGATAATTTTCAATTGGAGATTTTATAAAATCTATAGCAGCTTGATTATTCACAAATAAAATTGGGATTTCTGGTTCACTTGTTACAATACCTTTTTCATGACACTCATTTAGTATATCATTGAAACAAACTATTTCCTTAACAACCTCGGTCATAGCAACAAACTCTGCTTCCATAGTTGATAAGGTGACATTTTCTCTTTGAATGTACGCCAACTTATGGGAGAATTTCCTAGTAAAACGAGTCGACCTCCAGAGACGTTATGTCATCTCGGTTTGCAGCGAAATCAGCATCTTAATAAACTCTAATCAGGAATTGTTTACAAGAAAGTTTTAAGCAAAAATCTGTCGTGTTGATAAAGTAACCTAGAAGTCTTAATAAATCATCCAATGGTGCATCCCTGGGTTGGACTGGAATTGGCTGAATATATTAACAGTATTTGAGATTCCAGGGCGAGTTCTATTAGCTAAAAAGGAGAGACAACCTAATACACTTGTATAGGGAAATTTTAGCATTTCTCTTTCTTCCTCCACTGTAGAGGGACAGAAAGTTTCAGAATAAATTGAACCTTTAGAGATAGGTAGTGATGAAATTGGTATTTTAAATCGTTGGAAACGATAACATACGTCTTTAATATACGAGCGTTGATGAATCAAGACACTACCATTTTCCTCACAAAACTCTTCGTTTAAAATTGTACGAGTCTTGCCTAGTACTTTTATGTCAAAATCGTTTTTCAAATTATTATTAGTTTTATCGATTGTCTTTTGGTCTCTGCCAAATATAACAAAATCATCAACCTACAATATCAAACTTAATTAATTTCCTATTAAATAAGCACAGTTACCCCACTGAGATTTACAAAAACCCATTTTTAACATCACAATGGATTTCATAGAACCATTGTCGACCACTTCGTCGCAATCCCTATATATAGCTCGATCTAGGCGACAAAATTTTCTCTTTTGATTAGTTTCTTCAAAACCTGGAGATTGTGTCATAAATTCGCTCTTCCAAAGGGGCATAAAGGTAAGCTCCGGTTACATCACATTGAAGGTGGTACAAACCTTTACATGATACGAGTAACGCAAAGAAAAATCTGATTAAACTAAAGTGGACCACAGGAGAAAAAGTTTCATCATATGATATACCTTTCTCCTGTTTATAGCCATGTGCTACAAGTCGAGATTTAAATCTTACAATTTTTCCTGTATCATCTCTTTTTACGGTGAATATCCACCTATATCCAATAGGTGTAGTATTTTCTGGTAAGTCTTCCAAATGCCACACTCCCGGTTCTTCACGATACAGAGTTCTTCTTTCATAGCATTTAGTGACTCGTCGTTAAATTCCGATTCAATTGCCTGCTTAGAAGTCTTGGGTTTAGGAATGCGATCTAGTCAGCTGGATATGCTAAGATTATTGGTGGTCCCGTTATCTTTATTATCTGTTAAATCTGCACCATGACTGCTTAAGACAAGACCTTCTATCTGATTTGTTCCTATAAAATCAAATAAATTAGGTTTGAAAACAATATTTTTATTGCAGTATTTTGCAACATCATTCAGGGATTTTAACCTTTCCTTCTTGCCTTCTTCTTAATAGACATCTGTACGCGATTTATCTTTCTTCTGAACAGCCTTTCTTTCCTAGTTTACTAATCTAGGTTCTGATATAAGGCTATGAATATTGTCTATGGAGACTTCAGATTCACTGTAATCCCTTTCAGAATCACGAGGTACAATGTGGTATCCGATATCATCGGCACGTCCCACTTCATTCTCATTAGAGATTGTCGAAATCCTGTTACTAGGGCCCAGCACTGCTTTACTTAAAGTGTTCTTGTACACAACTTTCTCATTAGAAGAAACATTAATAGTTTCTATTATTTTTTTTGTTTCAGGCATCCAAATCCGGATTAGTTTCAGGCATCCTTTTGTGCAGAATGTGTAAACAACAAGGAAACCTTTTCGGGCTCTAATATCTAACTTTTTTCTATGTTGTCGAGGTACACCTATATATGCTGCAGTACCATAAGGCTTTAAGTGTTTGACTGAGGGTCTAGACACGGAGAATAATTCGCAAAGTGCCTTGTTCAACTTATTGTGGCAAACTCTATTCCAAGTATGTGTAGAATATAGCATTGCTTCTGGCCAAAAACACTTGCGGCAGTTTGGTTATATCTTTCACTAACACCGTTTTGTTCCGGAGTGAATATAATCATTAATTTATGAGTGATCCCTTTTTCAGCAAAAAAATTATTCACCTGTCTATTCACAAATTCTGTCCCATTATCAGAACTAAATGCCTTAACCCTTTTATTTAAAAAATTTTCAATTCTGGTAATATAGGATTTAATTATACCAAAAACCTCAGATTTCTCAGACATAGGAAATAATGAAACTATGTGAATAATCATCAGTTATGGTAACAAAATACCTTTTTCCCATTCTTCCTTTGACAGATTGAGAACCCCAAACATCAGCATACAAAGGCTCTAACGGACTTTTGGATTTCACATCTCTCAAAGACATAAATGAAACTCTTCGATATTTACTAATTTTTCATGGTTCGCAAAAGATTTGTTTACCACTCTGAAGTGATAAGACAATCACTCCCTCTTTCCTACTCGTATGTGAAATAGTGGACGTGCTGTTATGTCCAAATGGTCTATGCCATTGTTCAAGAGCTATGCTATTTTTTTAAGTTAGTTGTAAATGAAACATTTTTGTCAATGTTAATCATGCGGGGTGAAACTTGGTAAATACCTTCTTTTAATAAGGCGTTAAAAACCGCTCCTTTTCTGAGACTTTCACCGCACCGTTACCGCCATGATACACAAAACCCTGAATATCCAGTTTGGGACCTGAAATAAGATTTCTCCGTAACTTTGGAGAGTACATTACATCAGATAATGTATACTTTTGTAAACCAAACAACAATTTAACAGTTCCTTTTCCCTCAGTAGGAAAGTCAACACCGTCAAGGGCAACTGATATTTTTTCATTTATTAAGGGTACAAAACTAATGAAGAGGTCTCTTTCTTTACAAAAAATTATGTGAAGCTACTGCGTCAAAAACCCGATATACTTTCTTTACTTTGATTAAATAAACTTAGAATAGAAAAGTTTGATTTACATAGTGAATGTCCATCTTTATTTGTCGAAGTACTGTTTCTAAATCCAATACCACGCTTATGCTTGTCCTTACGCCGGAAGAAATGAGGTTGATTTTGGTAAGTGGAATTTGAACTACGTGACTGGTTCCTTTCTGCCACTAAGTCAGATTTGGGTTCTCTGTATTCTGAATTGAAATATCTGGTTTAGCTCCTTCATTCTAGACTAACATATCTGGAATGGCTCCATGTTTTTGGTCTAAAACATCTGGATACTTTCAGTGAATTTACTTTAAGAGGATATGAATGTCTACAATGCCCAGGCTGCTGACAACCAAAACAGAGAATTTGTTTCTTCACAGATGTTACTCCACTATCCTGTGTTAGTCTTTTTCTCGTAACTGAAGACGAACCTTTTCTGCATTCAGATCTTCTGTAATAGCCTTGTAGTTAACGTTTTCATCCGGCAAACTAAGAATAACTTGCACTATTCTGTCGAAATGCATAGGAAGATATCTCAGAAGTTGAAAACTAGTATATTTTTCGTTAAAAGTAGGATCAATAGTTTTCAATCTGTTGTAGACTTTTAGTAATCTTGTTGAAAACAGGAGAATACTTTCTTCAAGTAACATTTTAGTATCGCATATTTCTGAAAATATAGTCATGTGATTTGCTCTGGTATCTGGATGGAAGTATTTCAACAAAGTTTTCCGAGCAACTACTGGAACTTCTATTCCATCTATTATACGTCGATGATCTTCATCAATATTCAAATATATCAGGATAACGCAATGTTTTTGTTGAATTCTTTTAGACTTTTGAAATATGCAGTATCATTCAAATCTTCGAATAAACCAGTTTCAGTTTTTAATATTGGTGGAATGGGAGCTTTTTCAGTTCCTTTTAACAACCTCCCACACATTTCTCTCCATCAGAATGAACTTTATGTCTGAAGTCCATGTCTCATAGTTTTGGTTGCTTAGCTTATCAATTGCATAAGTAGCCATGGCAAAAACAATTTAACAAAATCGCAAAGAATAAAAAAAAAATTTCGAGAAAATAATTATAAAATTAATTTGATTAAGTTTATTTTTTTCTTTTAAATTGAAAAAATTTATATCAATATAGCCTCTCACCCCTCGTAAATAATCTAATACATTTTAAGGTAGTTAAAATACTTTAAGCTTATTTTTACCTAACTAATTATCCCAAGATAAATTTCAAGACATATGATACGTATCCTGGGCCCATAACCTTTTGTCAGTGTGTACCACTTTTTAATTATCTGTGAACAGATGTCATTTTACCAATAAAAACATAACGCTAATTGCCAAAATAATTACTACAATAAGTAAAGATGCAAATATTAAATTTTTAGTGCAGTTAAGGAAACGCAAGCTATTGGTTTAAATACCTATAAAGCTTTTCGTTCTATTAATAGAACGTTTAATAATTAAGAAACTAATAACATGCCAATAGTTATGGTTGTATAAAAATAGTAAGTTTAATTTATTGATACTAAACATCAAATAATTACGTAACATAAATTAACTTTAAAATTTGTGAGAATAGATAGAATAAATATATCCCAAGTAAAATATTCGTTATCGTTACAATATAAAATAAGTAAATTATAATACCAATGAACAATAACAGTTTGTAACGAAAACTATCAGACACAAGGGTTTCATTTTCTGGATCGGGTGCTTTTAAATCACCTGGGATATGCCCCTTTGACGAACTGGCATGCGTATACAGTAAGTTAATAATTCGATTATGAATATAGAAATAACAGATCGGCAAAGTAAAATTTTAAGTGTTAGTAATAAATTTTAAGGGAATATGCCGGTAAGGCATAGCAGAAAAATAAAGTTGAAAATAACGCACAAGTAATTTAAATGTATGATAAATATATATCGTGATAAGAAAAATTAAATAGGACTGTACTAAATTAAAAGGAACTAAAAATATGTAAGTTTAAGTTTGTACTAGGGTAACATATATATATATATATATATGCAGAGGTGGCCAAAATTGTGGACACTTTTGGAAATTTTTATGTTTTTGAACTTTGTATGTTTATAGAAAATGTTACGTTTCACAAAATACAAACTTGTATATATCATTTTAAAGAAAATTTATTATTGAATTCAATACAAAACACAAAATTCAATTATTTGCACAATACAAAAAAACTAAATTATAATAGTTATCGATATATATTAGATAGTGGTGATTGCAGTGAGTTATCAGTACTTAGTAGAGTACCCTTTATTTTTGATTACAGCTTCACATCGACGTTCAATTGAGCTGACAAGAGTTTTAAGCTCTTTTTTCGTTATTACATGATGCGAGGAAACAATTATAGACTCAAGTAGTTCCTTTTTATTTGATCCTGTTTCCTATACAACCAGTCAAACCTGTTTCTTATACACTGTAATTACAAGTCAGAATTTTTGTAAAAATTTTTAATATTTAGTCAAAAAGTAATGACATTAAAGAAAAGAGTAGATTGGACACCTAGAAAGAGATGTAACATTATTGTATTTCGAGAAAGTGGTCTTTCCTATGCTGAAATTGCAAGACAGGTGGGTAGTGCAGTGACTACATCTGGAGTACGAAAGCTTTGTTTACGATATCAGAGGACAAATTCAATAAAAAACAAAAAAAGGAAAGCGCTGAAAAAGGTGCACCACATCTATTGATGACAGAAGAATGAAAAGACTATGTCGCCAAGATAGAAAAATGTCATCAGCAGCCGTCAGAAGTGATCTGAATGATGCGGGTGTTTCTGTCAGTTCAAGAACAATCAGGAGAAGATTAACAGATGTTGGCCTGAGAGGTAGAATTCCACGAAAAAAGCCTTATCTTAATTTTCAGCAACGAAAAAAAAAAAGACTACAGTGGGCAAAGGAACACATTAATTGGACAGATGATCATTGGTCACAAGCTATATGGAGTGATGAAACTAAGCTATCGTTATTCGGTAGTGATGGGCGAAGCTATGTAAGACGTAGAATAGGAGAAGAGCTGCATCCTGCCTGCATTCAAGCAACTGAGAAGAACACAGTTCGTGTTATGATTTGGTCATAATGTCAGCAGATGGTATTGGTCGCCTTCATGTCATAGATGTTACACTGAATACCAGAAAATACATTGACTCTATTCTAGAACCAAAACTTCTACCTTCTATCAGCGATTTCTTTCCCAACAATGCTTCGTTTATTTTTAAGCAGGATTCTGCTCCTTACAACATGGCCAAAATACGGAAAGAGTGGTTTCGTACAAAGAACATTAAATTGCTGTCATGGAGAGGAAACAGTCCCGACCTCAATCCTATCGAACATTTGTGGCACCGTTTGAAAACTCTTGTCCAAATGAGGCACCCATTAAATAAAAGGGAACTAGTTGAGGCTATAATTGTTTCTTGGCAT
This sequence comes from Latrodectus elegans, assembly GCA_030067965.1. NCBI lineage: Eukaryota > Metazoa > Arthropoda > Arachnida > Araneae > Theridiidae > Latrodectus > Latrodectus elegans. The sequence continues at coordinate 101,648,746 of CM057817.1, read as the reverse complement.
CACGCGATAAATAAAGAAGAGCTTAAAACTCTTGTCAGCTCAATGAAATGTCGATGTGTAGCTGTAATCAAAAATAAAGGGTAATCTACTAAGTACTGAAAACTCACTGCAATCATCACTATCGAATGTATATCGATAACTATTATGGTTTAACTTTTTTGTATTGAAAATAATTGAATTTTGTGTTTTGTATTGAATTCAGTAATAAATTCTCTTTAAAATGATATATACTAATTTGCATTTTGTGAAACGTAACATTTTCTATAAGCATACAAAGTTCAAAATCATAAAATTTTCCAAAAGTGTCTACAATTTTGGCCACCACTGTATATATATATATATATATATATATATATATATATATATATATATACACTACTGGACATTAAAATTGCTACACCAAGAAGGCGACATGCTACAGACGTGAAATTTATACGAAAGGAAGAAGGTGCTGTGATATGCAAATAATTAGCTTTTCAGCGCATTCAGACAAAGCAGACACCTACATTGTATTTAACTGAGGACACTGTTCAGCCGGTTCCTCATACACAAATTGAATTTGAACATTGTTGCCTGGTGAAAAAGTGTTGTGATGCCTCGTGTAAGAAGGAGAAATGCGTACCAGCACGTTTCTGACTTTGATAAAGGTCGAATTGTAGCGCACCAGGATTGTGGTTTATCTTATCGCAGTATTGCTGCTCGCGTCGGTCGAGATCCAATGACTGTTAGCAGAACATGGAATCGATGGGTTCAGGACGGCAATACGGAACGCCATGCATGATCTCAACGGCCACCTATCACTAGCAGCCGAGAAGAAAGGCATATTATCCGCATGGCCGTAATGGATCGTAGAACCACGTCGCGAGCCGTGAGTGAAGAAACGGGGTCGTTTGGAAGACAACAAGTGTCTGCACGAACAGTTAGACGACGTTTGCAGCAGCATGGATTCTCTGCTCGGAGACCATGGCTGCGGCTTCCCTTGACGCTGCGTCATAGACAAGAGTGCCATCAATGGTGTGATCAACGACGAACCTGGGCGCACGAATGGCGAGACGTCATCTTTTCAGATGAATCCAGGTTCTGTGTACAGCATCATGATGGTCGCATCCGTGTTTGGCGGCATCGTGGTGAACGCACACTGGCAGCGTGCATTCGTCATCGTCATACTGGCCCATCACCTGGCTTAATGATATGGGGTGCAATTGGATGCACGTCTCGGTCACCTCTTGTTCGCATTGACGGTGCTTTGAACAGTGACGTTACATTTCTGGTGTATTACGACCCGTGGCTCTACCCTTTATTCGAGCCCTGCGAAACCCTACGTTTCAGCAGGATAATGCCCGACCGCATGTTGCTCTTATTCCCTTGATACGGAACATGTTTGGCTGTTGCCCTGGCCAGCACGCTCTCCAGATTTTTTACCAATAGAAAACGTCTGGTCAATGGTTGCCGAGCAACTGGATCTTCATTAAACGCTAGTCACTATGGTTGATGAACTGTGACGTCGTGTTGAAGCTGCATGGGCATCTGTACCTCTACATACAATCCAATCTCTGTTTGACTCAATGCCCAGGCGTATAACTGTGTTTATTACTGCCAGAGGTGGTCGTTCTGGGTACTGATTTCTCAGGATCTATCCAGCCAAATTTTTTCAAAATTTAATCAATTGTTATATTTCTAGTATAATATATTTATCCAATAAATATCATTTTGTTATCTGCATTTCTTCCTGGTGTAGCAATTTTAATGGCCAGTAGTGTATATATATATATATATATATATATATATATATATATATATATATATATATATATATATATATATATATATAAATAATATTTTATATATATTTATAGATAGATTGATAGATAGATATAAATATGGATATATGTATGGATAGATATACACACATATTTATAAACATATGCATTATATTTTTCCAAGAGTTGAATATTAATGTTTGTGTGAAATCTATACCACGAAATAGCCTACCAATGAATGCGTAAATGAATCATATTTTTCATGTTATTAGAATGAGTTCAGAGCTAATATCAGATTTATCCAGAATGTTTTCAGAAGAACCTGGAAGAAAAGTATAAATTTAAAATTCTAATGATATACAATTGACAATTTATTCCTCATAAGATTTGCTATGAATTTCATCTACGAAAGTAGGGGAAAATGAGAGTTCAGCCTCACTTTTCGATGTGAGTTCAGCCTCACTTTTCGATGTGAGTTAGCCTCACTTTTCGATGAGAGTTCAGCCTCACTTTTCGATGTGAGTTCACCCTCACTTTTCGATGTGAGTTCAGCCTCACTTTTCGATGAGAGTTCAGCCTCACTTTTCGATGAGAGTTCAGCCTCACTTTTCGATGAGAGTTCAGCCTCACTTTTCGATGAGAGTTCAGCCTCACTTTTCGATGAGAGTTCAGCCTCACTTTTCGATGAGAGTTCAGTCTCAATTTTTGCGATGAGAATTTAGCCTCACTTTTTGCGGTGAGTGTTCTGCCTCACTTTTGGATGAGAGTTCAACCTCACTTTTGAGTTGAGTAATAAACTTTACGAGGAAGATTACACTTAATATTCATACCGTTAAGCAAATATACTTTAAATATTAAAAGAATATTAATAAATTATCTTGATTAATATTGCTTACCTTAAGTAATTATAAAATGAATATTTTTTCAGAAAGCATTTTATACATTTGTTTATTTTTATCATATTACATGGTAGTAAATTCTTAAGGTTTGGACGATTTCCTAGATAAGGTATATAGTGACTCACTTATCAGTTTAAAAATCTTAAATAAAAGCATAATGATAATCCATTTTTTTTTATTTTTTGAAATGAGAGAATGGTAATATTTTTTAGGATGTGGGAAATAAATTTCTTACTAGTGCTACCTACCATCTATGGGTATTTAAAAACACAGTTTACAAATTACGTTTTAATTTTTAATTGAAAATCTTGTATTCAAACCAACAGTCTCCAAAATTATTGATGGTTCCTGGTTTTGAATCATGCACGCTAACTATTCAACCATCAACACCTACGTAGACTGAACTAAATATTTTTTTCATTCTTTTTTTTTTTTTTTTTTTTTTTTTTTTTTCCAAGTTTCATTGAATTTCAATAAATTTCTTAATTATATTTTGTAGTTGTACACAAGTAAACACTTTAAAAGTAAATATTTCAATTTTCTCTTACTGTCAAAGATTATAATACATAAAAATGCATATGTGTGTTTCATTGAAAAAAATATCTGTTTATTATTACCAAAGCATATTTTTTTACTCCTTTATTAAAAATATAAGCAATTTTTTATTCAACATAATTTGAATAATAAATTTTAAATGAATATATTTAATAAAAAAATTAGTGAAGAAATCAATGAAGTCAAGAAAGAAACAAATTAAAATAGTGTAAAATTATTTTTTATCCAACAAAGTAAAGACTTATTTTTTACGGTTTTCCAAAGAAACAAAATTTTTTCTAAAGGATTGTGGTAATACAGTAAAGAATCCAAAATGTGATTCAGTCTCTTACAGTCTAAAACAGCAAATATAGTCTATTTCACTCCAAATAAAGAAATAATGTTTATAGTTCTTTCATTCAGATACTATAAATATTATGATATAATTTAAATCGAATGAATATTTTATAATGACCATGAGCTAAGGTGGAAAAACCGTCATTTAATATGTATTTTTTATTGTCCAGTGGACATAGAGCTAATTTTTTTACTGTTGTAGTATACAAGTCATGATTTTTTAAACAGTTGTCTTCATTTTTTCCCTTACTTGTAGATTATCAAAAATACATTTTTTATAACTTTCATGCCTTCGCACTTTTTCTCTTATATTTTTAGAAACTCCCTCCGCGGTATTCTTTTTTAAACTCTGACTTAATAAAGAATACATTTTGGAACGCAAAGAAACAAACTCTTGAACTACGATTCCATTTAACTCATCCTTCATTTTCCCTAACACTTTCTTATTTTTTTCACTATATAAGAAATGATTTTTGAGGTAGTCAGATGTATCGTAAAGTTCTTGATAATTAGCCATGTCGAGATAGATATCTTCCGTTTCCATGTCATAACAAAGGGAATCTGTGTCAGTGAATAATAATTTAGCTTTATCCCCATATTTATTTTTATATGGTCATAGTGAAATTCGCACATAAAAATTTTGCTTATATCCAAAACCGAGAAACCTGTGTATAAAGGACGATTACGGTGAGAGAAGTGGCATGACGAGTTAAAATAGTTAAATCTTTATTTATTATTCTGAATAAATGAAAAGCAGGTGAAGCTATTAACATAAGCGCCTTTTTTTATCAGTTACTAATTCTACATTCACGCGGTTTCTTAAGTTTTCCATAGTTTTGCCGAAAACGCTATTGTTTATTAACTTCCAGAAATCCTTATCAAATGAATTATTAGCTGTTTTACGCATGGAAGTATTGAAGTCAATAAATTTACGAAGCCAGGGCTCCTGTTTAAAGCATAAAATTTTATGAATTTTTTTCAAAATAAAGCCTAATTTCAAATATAATTTTAAATTTCGATAATGAACGACGTATTTAGTTTTGTTCTGTAAATTGGTTAAGAGTTTTGATACCCTTGGTATATTGTTTAGTTTTAAGTTATTGGCTACATTTTTTTAGTATGGAGAAAGCATTTCAAAATTCACTTTTAATTTTTTCGTTGCTACAGACAGATCGTTATGCGGATCATGAAGTGATGGGGGATATTCTAAATCCACCTCAAGAATCATACCCTCCTCCGCTTCATCCCGACAAGATAGAATATCTTCCACGTTCAGTTCTACGTTTTCAGACCAATGAACGTTTTTTACAGGTAAATACGACATCATAGCGTGTCCGTACAAATTATTCATGTCTAAATATATGGTATAGGAGTTGGGAATGTTAGGATTATGCTTACCTGAGAGTGTACTATTATCATGAGCATAGCGATTTGATATCATAGAGACTCCTCCTCTTATACCCTTTTCCGTAAACAAGTGCATGGTTGGATCTGTAAGAAGTTCCAATTCTACTTTCGTCATCTTCAGGCATGATTGCCAAGCGATTCCGGGGGACGTATACAAATGAGTAGGGTGTATTTTATAGTGATTTAAGCATAATTTCCTAAATTTTTCGAATGCATCTGCAAGAAGAAGAGTGTCAGTCATAACATAGAGATTATGGTATTATTTTAAAGTATGCATTTTAAATGTTTTGAAAACAGTGCACACATGATTATAGTCGAATTCACTAATTTCTTCGTCATTTAGAGTATTAAAGAAACTTTCTCGATGTGGTGACTTTGTCTCATTAAATTTTTCCATACTATCAAAATACTCGTAAGGGTATACACTCTTCCTTTGTAAAAGAGGTATTAATTCTTTCTTCATTTGGGAAGAGAGTATATGAAATTTTCATTTTGCTTAAATTACTAATAAGCTTATCGAGAGATGCATGGAGGAACTGTAGCGAATCTAAAAACTGGAGATTTTCAGTCGAAGATGTAATAATTTTTTCTGTATTTCTAGCAATGCAAGATATTTTTTTGTATTTTGCTTTACTTAAAACTTTTATTATGTGGTGACTGTCATATCCCTTTAAATTATGGAAAATAATAAGGATTTTTGTGACTAATTTAAAATTTAAGTTACATTTAGAATGTAAGGCATATCGATAAGCGGATGTAATGTGGCAGTGATCTCGAACTCTGTCCTCATTCAAGGGCTCCTCACACACAAAGCATTTGTCTGCATTCAAAAATACTTCATTATCCTCTGAGGTAAAAAAAAAATTCATAGACTTGTTGACGGATAAGAGGTCTTTAATTAATTTTTCCTCACTCAATAAACTTTCGATGAAATTTTCAGCCGCGTTTTCCCCATGATAAACTATGGGAGATTTGACACACTTCCCTACGTTATCTATGATAACATATGAAAATCTACATCGGATATGTTGAGCGTTTATTTCACTGTGAATTCCTAAATTAGATTCTTTTTTAACTAAAATACTTTCGAAATCTGCATAAATGACGAAATTTATTTTATGTATTATGTGCACGGAATTAAATTTTAGTATACGATCATTTTCAGGTGGCATTTTAATTTTTTGTATTTTATGGTTTTTACAATATTCTACATGCTCGCTTAGTAAAGAAGATATTGAGAATCAATGAAAGCAAAAATCACAGTAAAAGAATTGTTCGTTGTGACAAGTTAGATATGCTAAAAGTCTACTCATACTTTTAATGAGGCAGAAATGAGAGGTTTCTCCTTTGGATATTAGCAAAAGATTTATATGATGGACACCAGTTCTGTTAGTTGAAATATGTAGGGGGAAAATATCCCCCTTTTCATGACTGAACACATTAATAGATAAATTATTCATCAGTTTAAATTTTGATATCTGATTTAATGTCAAAGGAAAAGCTATACTGCGCACGTTTATTTCATTTATATAATAGTTTTTATATTTACTACTTCTATTTGCATTCTATAATCGTTACATGGGTGAAAACTGGCCGAGACCAACCTTTCTCATCAGCAATATTTTTTATATTTAAAACTGTTTTTCTTTTAAGAATTTCCTGTGGGAGTGGAATATAAGATGAAGCGTTTAAGAAAATATATTTAGCACATTAATTTCTAAATATTTAACCTCATCTTAAACCCATCCACTATCCCTATCTATAAATTCATCAATCAATGAGATAATTTTTGAGAAAGCATTTTTAACTAATTCATTTAAAGTATCTGAATTAACAGTAATAGAGTTACAACTTTTCTCTCTCTTCTAAAGTATGAACTGACAAGTTCAGGTACACCATCTTGTCTCATTCGGGAAAATGATGCATTGATGCACAAGTACCATTTAATGGGACTTTTAGAAATACACACAGATAAATTATTTATGATTTTCATTTCAACATCTGCAAGGAATAGTAATAAATATTTACTCCTACTGCTATGTACTTTTGTGATTTGTAATCCATCTAACGACTCCTTCGCTTCAGATTTCTTGTCCTGAGTAGAACTTCTGTAAATAGAAAAAAAGAGAGAAGAGTATAAGAAAAAAGCTACACATTTTACAAAATTATTTGGAAATATCCCCCCCCCCCCCGAAAACTACTGTAAAATTTTTAATGTGATGAAAATAGTTACATACTCTTAAAAAATAAATAATTTAATTATTTATATCTTCCTTTTAAAAATAATAAAAAATATTTTTATACGAACGTATTTCATTGTAAAAAGTTTATGATAGTACGAAATGTGTATTTTCAGTTATTGAATAAATAGGTTAACGAAACCATTACATACTATTTATTGCAGATAAAATCCATTACAAAAAAGACACTATGAATTAGAGTAGTTATTTATTTGCTTACGAAAGTCTTCACTAGTGCCTGGAACACTGGTATCCTCTTGTCGTTCTCCTGAAGGGTGTCTTGAAGGGAGTATCTCCTCTTCATCGCTGCTCCATTCTTCCAGTTCCATGTTTTTAATTTCTGCTAATTCATCGGCGATAGAATATTCATCAATACTTGATCTCTTGCGCTTCATACCAGTTCCGTAATTAATCGATGTTGATGGTTGCTGATTGAGAGCAACTAGTAGCTCCTAAAATATTATTTTAATAAATTAGTATAATAGCAATAAATTTAAATATTCAGAAACTACATGAAAGAAATAATAGTGTTATATCACCTTTTAGATTAATTACTTTCGCGAGAAAAGCTTTAAAATTAAAACTCTTTTGATTACAAATGTAAGTTTTTGGATATTATTTATAGTAAAGATAATAAATAAATAAAAATTCTATAATAAAACTAATTTCAACTACATTTAATTATTTAACAATATTCTAATGAAGTGAGAAAAAGGAGTACTTACTTCAGAAATATTTCTCATTGCCTCGTAAGCCTCTTCGTAGCTCATGGAAAAATCCATAGTTGTTTGTTATAGGAGCGAACTCTTGAGAACTGATGGTGATCTCTACTCAAGCAGTCCATTTATACTAAAATGCTATCAATATATAACTAAGAGGAAAATTTGAGATAAGTGAGAGTATTTCTAAATTGTGACACACTCGCTTGAAACTTTTGTGATAAAGAAAAGGGTGGCTTATCAGTCTGTTGTAGTCATTTGCACATACCCAAATATCTAAATGTCTCCATCAGTTGTTTTTGTTGTGGAAAAGAAAACGCAATAAAGGAGAATTCATTTTGTGAGCAATGTATGACTTTTACTTCTCGATTTTTATCGAATGGTTTGAAATAGTTTCAACAGCTGCTCCCAACCTTAATCTAAAGACGACTCTTTCTTATCAACTGTTTACCACGTCTTATTCACTCTCTTATTTGATAATACAGTCTGCAACGTTGTTTCGTTCATTACTTGAAATGCTGATACTACACTTATCTTTCTTTGACCATTATATTTTAAATCAAATGCAAATGGTGAAGGACATAGTTTCCGATATCTTTATTACATCATGTGAGCATATATCTACGATATCGTGTCTGTTTAAAATATGACATAAAAAATAAAAGTATGACGTTTATCAAAATGGAACAACACAGAGAAATGACTCGACTGTCTGGTGCCATCACGAGTTTTGTTCAACAGCTACAATGCTGTGCTTACTTATAGGAATTTTTTTATCAATTTTTGTAGTAAGTTATTTTTACAAATTAAAATTTACGTGATGTTTTATTTACATAAATATTATCGCAGAAATCACCGTCACGAGTGTCCGCCGCCACCGCGAGAGTCCTTCCCCCTAGAACGTGTTTTAAAACGCTGTGTACGTTGAACAAGTGTGTATGTATGTAAGAAGTGTATCGAAACGAAAGAAAAAATAAAGAAAGAAACTATTTTGTTAAGGCAGGTAAATATTTTTTATTTCATAACATTCTCTTTCTTTCTTCTCTTAGTTTCTAAGTATTTCACGAAATATTTTTTGCCTTACAATAGAAGTATCTCTCTTCCTTTTTTTCATCATGTTGTTGATTAAATCTACAACGTTCGAATTTTCGACTACTTTTCCTTTATGTATGAGTTCTCCTCGAGGTGTCCAGGATACAACATCAATATTTTTTTTCAAATATTCTAAAACTTTCTTCGTTACTGATGTGAACTGCTTAGGAATTGCTGACAACATTAAATTTTCAATGTAATTCTCTTCAATTTTCTCAGGTTTAATGTCGGGTAATTCATCTAACATGGGATCTGGTGGATTTAAGGTGGGAGGATTTAATAAATATATTTTTTTATTCGCTTTAACAGAACTTTATTATATAATTTAATTCTAGCATCATCATCCATTTGAGAAAGTAGAATTTGCTTCATCTCACAATCCAGTTCACTCAGTTTCTCATCAGCGGGAATATATCTTGAAACGACATGCTCGGGAACTAAAATCATCTTTTTAGCATATTCCACGTTTATTCTCGGATTATTTATTCAGCAACGTTGTCAATATACTGAGAGCAGCAGGTGAAATTGTATATAGAAATCTACCCTTTTTGATGATAAGTGCACGCTTCTTCTCAAATCACAGTTTTTTGTCAGAGTTTTCTAAGGGTATGCTTATGAGGAGCTAACTTCTTCTTTTGATATGAAGTGATTGATATATTTCCTTTTAAAGTGCTTAAACAACATTCAGAATTGCATTTTATCGTCGTTTTAGGTAGTTTTCTCAGCAAGTATTTCAGTAAATTTTTGGACAAATTAGTATTAGTCCAAAAATTTTGAAGCCTTTGCACGTCCTCCTTCAAAGTAGTCATTTTATAAAATGATAATGTATGAATCAAAAAGATTAATTTATTTTAATTGATACTCGCAAGTTTCTTTACTCGGTAATATTTTTGTTCGCAAATGTAAATTCTCATCTGTTTCCGGTCTTAAATCAATCTTTAAGTATGTATAAGGTTTTCTTGTCGCATCTTCGAAAACTTCGAGAAAATTTTTTAAATTCTTGGGATATAATTGTCTACCCAAATAAGGTATTTGACTTACGTAGATTTGAAAAGAAACAAATAATGAGAGTTCAATGATATTTCTCTAAATTCTTTCCCTTTTTGGAATACATTATGACTCACCATCATAATGGATATGTTCATATGATGTGACCCTCGGGGTGAGGGTAACATCATATGAACATATCCATAACAAGTTTGTGATACGTTTGTTATTCCCACATTTAGACATTGAATCATCCGAAATAAATAAAGTATTTTTGTCTATATAGAAGTTAAAATTTTCTGGTATTCCTTTCACGAAAGTTACATTTGGAATATTATCGTATAAATCTAGATATATATTCCATAAAATCAAACGATTGTGTCAATTTTTGGATAGATTGATTCAGTGTGAGACTTTAAAAAATCTTTTAAAAACCAATATTTACCAGAAGAAGTTGGCCCACATATCTGGGCCGTGAAGGGACTGTGTAGTTTCAATGATTCCATGACTATAAATGAGTGAAAGAAACAGACATAACATTTATTTATAGGTTAACCTTTATTGCTATATAAAAAAATGCACATGCTCCTTCAAACACTTCTTTTCACAAAATCATACACTCGTTTATAATTTTGCACAAATTTCATTTGGAAAGAATTAACGATATACTTCATTGAGTGATTTCTACATCGAAAACACAAATAGTAGATACAATATTGTCCACCTTTAGCTGTTGAATCACTTTCAAGAGGAACATCGTTGTAAGTAACAGAGTCATAGCGTTTGCAGTAATTGTGAATATAACGATTAGAAAACTGAGATGAATGTCCGTAGGAATCAAAAAATTCAACCGACTTTGGTGAATTTACATAAAAAGCAAACCAATGGGTTCCTGGGTTTTAGTGGGTATCTGTATTGACGATAAATACCGAAGGAAAACTCGTAACTTCCTTAAGGATTTATCACTCAGGAAAACGTTAGTAAAAATCTTTTGAGTAGAAAAATCTTTCTTTAATACGTTTTCAATTTGTTGAGCATTCATACTGAGAAATCACACAAAACACTTTTCGATTTCATTATTTCAATGTTCTGGAATTCAGAATAAACAAGCTCTAAAATTGTCTTTAACAGTGGTTTGGAGAACTTGAGCTCTATTCTTAAATTTCCTTGTCGGGTTAAGTTCAGATGCAAACCATCACACAAATCTGGAGTTAAATCAAAAGCATGCGATGTATATCCTCTAGAAAATTCATCTCTATTTGTATAAATTCCTGTATTACTTGCTAATTTTTCACTACCTAATAGTAGACTATTGTAAGAGCGAATGTAATGTTCGTCTTTGTACCTGTGGGTTAAGGGCATGTGACACACAGGATTACCGTCGACATATACACCAATGAAATTCACATTATTATTCTTATAGTTTCAAGGATTAGTAGTATAACTCCCATTAAAAGCATTATTATCGACGCAAGTTAAAATTAATCGTTTCGGTAGTTGCAAGAAAACATAGTCCTGTGAGAAAGAGAAGGAGCCACTAGGAATAGAGTACAATTCACATAATACTCTATCCACTGGATATTTGGCAGAAGTTTTCTCTAGAGCTTTCGCATGGCCTATCAAAACATCCGGGCTCACTTTCATTTTACGTACGAACAGAGATGCGTGTTCAATTATTATTTGATAATTTCCTTTTTCAGGGGAGATGAGGTAAAATTCAGGTTTATTTATCAGTAGCTTTAAGTTCAGATCTACCATATTTAATTATAATCGATCTTGATAGATAATATCACAATGCAGGTTTCCAATCATGTCTAACACTCTCCCCTTTTAAATCACAGTGGAGAGCTTTTTTAATCCGATATTTTCTTTAGTGGGGTCATTTTCATCCAAATGACCTGCGGTGTCTTTGTGAAAACATTCAGATGTTAAAAAGCATTTTTTATTATCAGATCCGTAATTTAACAAAGTTTCTATGTAAGATCTGTATGCATAAGTATTATTGGAAGAAGTTATAGTGCGATCGTTTAACATTATGTGTCGATTTGAGAGAAAAGAGAGTGGAAAAATTAATTACACGTAGAAACTTTCGAATTTTCCGGTAACGGTGCATCATCTTTTAAAACTTTAACTTTCACATACAGTTGTGTGGCACTCAAATCAATGTATTCCTCTGAAGCACCAGATATATTAAATTCAATTGGCTGACCATCACGTATACTTGATATGGGGTAATACTCAGACCACTGACCCTTTTCTACAGCAGTCTGTGTTGGAGGCATAAGAAATAAATCGAGTTCAAATTTAACTGATGGGAGAGAATCGTTTCGTATCAAAGTCATGTTAACTAAAAATATCAGGTGCGCACACTTTGCGATACTTTTTAGAACTAGTGGATTTTCCGCTTTTACGTTTCCTTTTATGTCCTCATACCATAGCTTTCTCTTTATCTGAGGCTTTATTAGTGAGTGTTTTAGTTGCTTCTTTCATACGTTGCTTCGTAGCGAGTTTCAAATCCTTCCCTTGAACATAATCATTCGCTATATCAATGACCGATTTTAATAGCTTCTTGACCTTTTGCTTTAGCCCCAGATTTGAATAAGGGTAAGACCATTCGGAACATACTTTCAAAAATACCTCCTAATCCACTTCCGCTTTTTTGGAGAGAAACACCTTTATAATAAGGTAACCCATTTCCAGCTTGATTTGAATAATAATCTTCAAGGGATTTCGCGCAGTAATGATAGTTTTGATACATCGTGTGAGACATTTAATTTCACCTCACAAGGTTTTTAAGCGAACGTGTAACTTTACTATAAACTTCCCTCGTTCAAATGACACGTGTGGACCTGAATGCATTCTTATAACTATTTCGAGGGTTTCTAAATTTTTTCTGGAACGAGGCAAATAGTGTGGTCTTTCAAACTGAGAATGAATCATATCTCCATTGCTCCCTTTCACACGCAAAATTCGTAAAAGAGGTGTTACTACCCCTCCAATCATTTTAGGGTGAATAATATCAGTATAAATGTACAATAGACGTAAATCTACATTAAGATCAGCAACCAAAGAACTCTCAATGATCAGTGTTCCTGGAGAAACGACGTTTTCACCCAACGTCTCGTGATGACTAAAACCTAGACATTCAGCCAATCCCTTCGATAGACGAAGTTTAGCACCATTTATTCGTTGTAACTTCACTTTTTTAGAGTATTTGCTATATCCTAATTTAATCTTTATATTTTTCTGAAATTGATCGATAATTTCATTCACCGTTTCATAGAAACCGCTTGGTATGGTATTTATTTTTTTCACACCGTTCCCATAATCATACTCCTAGGAATTTCCACCCTCTATAATGTTATTCCACATTCTAAGATAAATTATTTCCACTAAACCCACTTCCCACTCTCCCTAGTAGTTCAAGACGTTTCGGAAATTTCATTGAGAAATGAGGCATTATATTGCCACGGAAAATATTCATAGAAGAATCACTCAGTAGTGTGATGTAGAAACTCATTGTGGTAAATTATAAATTAATCATTTCTCTCTTTCCCCTTTTATAATGGAAATAAATCATTGGAAGGAAGCCAAGTGTTAAATTTGTTAGGATAACGTTTAAATTTAACTAAATATTTCAAATCATTCTTATAAAACCGTTTTTTTTTTTTTTTTAAGATTTTTTCAACTGGGAATGATTTAGGGAGAATCACTTTCTGCATTTCTTGTGCATAAAATGTACCTTCGATTTGTTCATCCATTAAATATTTTATCTTATATACTGGAAAGGATCCTAAGAATTCAGTGTGTAACCACAAATATTTCTTCAGACCAGTTATTTTCATATCCTTTTTCAAAAATCATTCTATATTTAGCGATACGTACAGTTCCGCCTATTTTAATTTTACATTCAGTTTTCTTTTGTGATGATAAATTTTCATACAGATTATCGAAAACTTGCTTTTCATTTTCTTTAGTTACTTTAATTGGTTCCATCTTGATATTCCGGTCATAGAGGTGTTATTGTAACTTTTCATTACACCTTTTCCAACACATCGATGAACCTAAGATTTTGGTTAGCAGTAAAATACTTCCAAAGCTTCGTTTTTAAAGTGCGATTAAATCTTTCCACTATTGAACTTTTAGTCAGATTAAATGTCGTGAAAAAATGTACACCTACTTCTTTTAAATAAGACTGAAATCCTTTATTAAGGAATTCTTTCCCCTGTTCAATCTGTAATTTTAACGGTTTCTTCTTTTCAAATGTTCGTTTAAATGCAGATATAATAGTCCCACCATTTTTCCTTTTTAATGGGAGTACCCAGGCATATTTGGAAAAGATATCCATGCACGTTAAAATGTATCTATAGCCGTCGTTAAAACAAATTATTCCTTTTAAATCAACCATATCTGCTTGCAATTGAATATTCAGCACACTTACCATTACTCGATTTCTCGGAAAATTATTTCTTAAACTTTTATGAAGGGTGTAAGAATTTTTAGATGATAACCATTTTCTTATTTTTCCATAAGACACTTTAGCCTTCAACCGGAAAAAAGTTTCAACCCCAGAAAAACTCCTAGGTAGAGAGGGATCATCATACAAATCACTCAATTCCATTAAAATAGACTGAAAATAAATATAATGTTAGTTTCTAAATGTTTGCAACAAAAATGAGAACAAATTAGAAATATAGCAATATTTATTTCAAAACGTAATATATAAAAATTACACTTCTAAACAAAAATGAATTACATGTAAAATTAAAGCAATCTCAATGGTTCAGGATCAGAAGCAACAAACATATTTTTGGCATTGGATATTAGAAGATGCATATCTAATTTATTGAAAAAACTAGCGTTTGCGTAATTTAATATATTAACATTAAGCTCAATGAAATTCTTTGCTAGTTGCTCCAAGTCAGTGCTTAACAACACTATATTTTCGCACGAATACAGTTTCTCTGCAAAACTGAAAGTAAGGCACTCGTGTCCTAATTGATTTTCGTAGTTTTGCGTGCATCCAAAGCATTCAAACATTGAATTCACATTCATCTCAATGTTTGTTTTTATGAGTTCGGTTAATGATTTGGATAAAACACCACATACGTCCGTCACTTGGACATCTGATGGGGTCGTCAGAAGAGGATTGTTCCTTACTTTCTTCAACACAATGTGAGGAAACACATGTCCATAGGATAAGGAAACAATGCTCGCAGTAATTTCTCTTTGAAGAGTTTTAGCACAAGTAAGTTTCAGAAACTCTTGCTCTAAAAGTGTGCACAGCGTGGGTATAAACTCTCGAGGGAAATCTTTTTTTGTAAGATATCTTTGGAAGGATACACATATTCCAGTGTCTAGAAGAATTTTCGATGAAAACAATGAATCGTCTAAAATGGCAATACTTCCTCCCATTACTGACTCTTTGAAGGTATCAGGTTTTTTGATGATAGAGAGCCAATGCTTTGGTGTGATGGTTACACCTCTCCTGGTTGCATACAGGACATCATTCTCATTTCGAAGAAATTTCCGCACGTGGAGGAGTAAAGAGTTAGCGAAGTAAGTCAATACTACATTATTCGAATCACCCAGATGAAAATGATGTTCGGGTAGTGAATTTTCCACAGTGACAGACAATGTTGGTGGTTGGTCTACTAATTCAGAACTCTCCTCCATTTTATCAAAAGAAAGTTTTATTGTAAATTACTTACACTAATTTCCCCAAACTCTTTAACAGAAACTTTGCAGAAATGATATTCACTTCAGGATCTGGGTAGCTTATGAAGGATTCACCAACCAATCATAGTATGACAAGTGAAGCAAAAAACAAAATTACTCTATCCTAAATCCAATAACGTGACACAAAATTCTTGGTCGATTTTAATGTTCTGTGAAATTTTACTGTCTTATCATTACTTATAGAAACTTTCTTAAATACAGCAGTTTAATCTCAGAACGAAAACATTTTTACTGCTATCACAAAGTCTGTTGACGAATTACTCTTATGCCTTTCTTTAAGATTTTTAAACTAATGAGTCAGTTACTATCTTATTTTGGAAATTGTTCAAACCACATGACTTTACTACCATGTAATATGATATTTACAAAAATAAACAAATGCATAAAATACTTTCACAAAAAAATATTAAATTTATAATTAGTTAAGGAAACAATTTTAATCAAGATAATTTATTAATATTCTTCAACTCAATTATATTAATAAATATATACATAAAAATATTTGCTTAATAGTATAAATATTAAGTGTAATAATCCTCGTAAAGTTTATGACTCAGCTCAAAAGTGAGGTTGAACTCTCATCTAAAAAAGTGAGGCTGAACTCTCATCGAAAAAGTGAGGCTAAACTCTCATTTTTCCCCTACTTACGAAAAAATGTTGCATAATCATACTAATTAATCTTAGGGTCGAAAATAAAATCAAATTTCGCGGTTTTTATATTTTAAAGATGGTTTTAATGTACGTGATCTAGAATGTACCATTTTTCTGCTGAATAACAATCATGGGTATTTTATAAGCCCTGTCTGATGAAGATGTGATTCAATCAAAAAAAGAATTAGCCATACAGTTTAAAATATCATAAGAGATGATTTTTAGCTTTTTTACACACAGCTGAAAAATTTCGAGGGCAGAAAATTTGAATATCTAATGCACCCTAGAAACATCATAAATTGAAGTGCAAAAATCTTCTGAGTTGCTTAAGAAGAAAGTTTTCATTGGGGAATTATTAAGGGATGTGTTATAACAATTCGAAACGCATTGAAGCACTAGTTGAATAATTGTAAATTAATTATATGATTACTGTAATGTGATTTTTATTACAGAAATTTATTGGCATTCAGTGGAATGTGAAAGGAATGGTCTGTTGTTTAAAGCATGTGTAAATGTTATTGCTGAAAACAATAAGATACTATTACTCTAATTGAGTATAGGAAGCAGTAAAAAAATTTATTTACTAAAAAATACTTACTTTTCTAAAATTACTCAATGATACTTCCAGTTGTCAGGTTGCAAAATAGGTAGATCTTGTAACACTTGACTAAGAATACTTCAAACACTCGTTTCGCCTTCTTCTAGAGAAGAATCTATTAATAAATGATAGCATTTCACCAAACGATTCAATTCCATTCTGAATGAAGCAGACTTCTTTTTACTAGAGAATACTTCATTTCTCAGACACGAACACCCAACGTATTGATAGCGAGCTGACCAATGAAATCTATCCATCGAAGAATATGCGTTTATGTCAAAGTATGAATATGCATTGGATGAATACAAGTTCAGCGTTCCCTACAGGGATCAGTTATATTCCAGAAATTTCTGGCAGAAAGCTTACTTCAGGAATGAATTTGAAAATAATGCCAGACATTTCTTCACATTATTTAAATTTTATTTTTGGACAAAACCTAAACTAAGTCGTAACATCTAATCTAAACAAGCTTTTATTTATTGTTATTTTATGATAACAAACCACACTTATTTTATTTTTTAAGAGTGGATTAAAAATTTGCAGCCTAAAATTTGATTCGTATAATTTTAGAAAAAGACTACACTTCATTCAATGGAATAACATTTATTCTTTTTATCCTTACAATTACAAATATTTTTGCATTTATTGTCTAAAATGAAATCCATTTCATTCTCCAATATTGATATTTAAACCTGACTTTAATAATTTATTAGTTTATAAGCAAAATATATAACATCATTGTTTAAAAACAAAAAGCCAAATAAATCAACAAGTAGAAAAAATAGAAACAAATTTATGTGAAATATTCAAAATTAATAAATCAACACCAAATATTTAGAAACCATTATTAATTCAAAATCAAATTTTACTAACATTTAAATAATAAAAATTTCAATGTTCTTAGATTCACAGTTTAAATTTTCTGATTTTTCTTGTGAAGTATTTCTATTGTTACTATTTTATTTTCTTTAATATCAAATTTTGCCCATTTGAATCTGTCACTTATGTCCTTTTGTGCACAACTTTTAATATTTTAAAAAAAATCTTCATTATAAAATATTCAATGAGCTGGAAATCTCAAGTATTCGAAATATATTTCTATGATTGCTACGATTTGTGTCTCTCTCTCTTAAGATAATGTTTGATGATGCTTAAGATAATGTTTCTCCCTTAAGAGAAGTAGATGCGTATTTGAAGTGCATCTTTCATTTGTAAATTTAAAAGATGTACTTGAAGGTACTGTAATAATCATTTTGATATGCTAAGAAAAGAAGCATTTTAAACTAATCTTAATGAAATAAACTACTTTCTTTATAATTGTATTTGCTTAATCTTTACAGAATATCAGATTGCAATTTCAAAAATCAAACTATTAAGGTATACTTTATTTTATTATGTTAGTACAATAAAGAAATTTTGTTATCAAGGCATTGTAATTTCTATAATTATTTCCAATTTTTATTTTATTTTATTTAAATATAAAAAGTTAAATTTAATTTGTAATATTTATTTTTGAATCCCGTAAAAAAGATTTATTCCTTAGAAATAGTGCCAATGTAAATTTACCTCATTGTATTTTTCGAAGCAAACTCTCTACTATAATACTTATAAGAAACTTTTTAGTAAAATTAATTAAATAAATCATAAAATATGTTGCTAACTTATTAGTAAGGATTACAATAACTTAAGGAATTCTTCAGTACATGAATAAAACGCAATTATAAAAATTAATTTCCTAAAAACCGCAATGTTTTTTTAAAAATTATATAAATAATTTCTTTGTTAATTAATAAGAATAAACACATTATTCCATGCATAAAAACTTATTAATTATACATAAAACTCTTAAATTACTATTAAAGTTTGTTACTTATAATGATAATATAAGTAATATTATTTAGCATATATCAGTAAATAATTTAACTTGATTCATTGCTTTTCAATTTGTTTTAGTGCTATCATGTAACATGTAAATCATAGTGGATTTTGATGATAAAAATTTAGAGAATAATGATTAAAATAATAATGATCATTGATTGTGTAATTTAACCAATTATTTTATTAACACAAATATTTATTAAAACTATTATAAAATTATATACAAAAAATTTCAGACTTCTTTTTTTTCATTATAAAATTATTCATCTAAAATTCTAAAAACAACCTAGACTTTTTAATTTATCATGTGTTAGTAGATATTCATTTATTTATGTTAGTGGCACATAGATTTTTAAAACTAATGGATTTCAAACAATTTTTATTTAATGAGTAGAAACATATCAAATAAATCATTGAGATTATCATACCATATATCAACTTGCATGCAATAATTTTTCACGTCTATCAATCACTTCACATACGACTTCAGAATTAAATGCAGTATTTTTAAATTGCTTTGTTCAAACCTCTTAAAGTTATTCCCTTTCAAAATAATTTCTTATGATCAGAACTCTCTTTTTTATCTTTTGTTCCCTTCAATCAAATATTTATAAATCCATGAGGATGTTTCTCAAATTTATGGTTTTTGGATAGAAATCTGTATGAAATATGTTATTACACTAAAACTTTATAACGTCAGATGACAATTTCGGGTTAAATGTGTTTAACTATTAGAAATATTAATCAAGTTCTTTTTTCGTAAAATATTTTTACTTCTGGAATCCTAACTTGCATATTTACTTGTAATTTTATTCTCCCAAATGGAAAAGTCTTGCAATACCTTCTTGTCATGAACCTTTCTATTAATAATAAATGATACGTGCTTATCTTAAACTTGCACGTAAATGAATTATTTGGTAATTTTAGCGCAACAAACATGGCATTGTTATCATTTATAAATTATGTGATCGCTTAATTAACTAAAATCAATTTCATTTTTAAAATTATCATACAAACTATAAAATATTCATATCCTACTTTTCAAAATATTTTCATGAAAATAAAATTGGCAATATTTGTAACGAATGATGAATTTAGGTTGATTTATTATTCAGAAAAGAAACTTCCTAGTTGAAAATTAGATTTAAGCTATTATTGAAGTTATGGATTGAAACATATATTTTCTGTAATACTTCATAAAAAAAATTGTTGTTGAGCGGATAATCTCCTGCTATAAAGTCATTGAATAATTAATACCTTATTTTGTTGAAGCGACAATAGACAATCCCTTTGCAAAGAGGTAACTTAATAACACGTGGAGGAACATTTACTTTTGAAAGGTTAATAAAGCTTATAATTTTGTTAGGATTGCAAAATCATCTGCCGATTGCATATTTTATTTATTTATCCACCTATGCAGTATTATAAGATAGTTATAAATGAAATAAAATAATCTCCTAAAAATTAAAAAAAAATCCTTTTATTTCTTTCAGAAAGTTTTATCTGTACAATATAACACAACAGAATGATTTTAAGTAATTTGTATTTATACTTTGTAAATTACAAATATCTCTTTATCTAAAATATCCAAAATTTGCTTATCTAGTAAATGTTTGTTTTTGTAATACTAATATTATTGTTTTTGCAGTATTTATACTCAGTATTTCTCTACTGGCTTGGCAAAAAACTAATAATGATCAGCGTAATTTTAAATATAATTTTAGTCACCAGAGAATAGTTTGAAATTATGAGTTATATTAGAATATTTTTCTGTCGATTATAATTTAGCCTTTTGTTCAATGGTCATTTTATTGTAAATGAAAAAAATGAATTGCACAAGTTCAAAAATGATACTAAAGTGATACTAATAAAATATCTGCACTCTTTTTTTACGATGGCAATTAACTTTAAGATAAAATATTATTGATAAAGCTATAATATATTTGCGTTTTTGTCTTAATTACGAGGTTTAACTTTTACTTGCCTTTTCATAATGATCAAATAGGCATTTTAAAGTATCTCCAATCTTAAGCAAATGACATTGACACGTAAGATTGTCACATAATTGACGACAATATAGCACGGTACTGAACCACATTCAAGTTAGGACTACACTAGCTGATGAGACATTCTTCTCGCACATTTTCCCAATACCTGAGGAACACTTACCATTTTTCTTACGTTTCCAATTTTATTATATTAATAGACCGATGTATTATCATTCTTTATTGTAATTTTAAAAAAAATATAAAAAAAGGTATTTTGTTAAAAAAAATTTTATGTTTTCTATAGAGACATTGATTCGATAATTCAATTTGGATGAATAATTTTTGTAAACGCGTAAAATTTTTTAACTAAATTTAGTTATTTCTAAGCCATGTAATAAGATTTTTGTTTACCAGTTTAGTTAGCTTGGTTTTTAATACCAGTGAAAATATATGAATGTAGAAATATATGGTGTTTCTTTCAATTGTGTCAAATATCCAGATGCAGTCTCATGCATACTTTCACTGTATAACTAATGATATGAATCTTAAGGCAATATAACAAAACACATGCAACTATTTATAGTTATTTTACAATTTTGAAATTATATATATATATATATATACTTACTTATGTGTGTAGATATGTTGAGAATTATCATCAAGATAGACAGGAAGGAAATAAAGTAAATAACATGTGTAATAAAGGTGCATAACATAAGAGGATAAAGTTAAGTGTAATAACATGTGCTCAAAAAGGGTTCGATTTTGATCTGAGCAAACAGAGATAGGGATGTGATGACTCGATCATCAATATTTTTCTAATTTATTTCATGTGGTACCCATTTTGAATATTTCTTCCTATCTGCCGAAAGAGTTTTCTGAGCTAAATTAAGCAATTCTCCAATGTTTTTAGAAAAAGTTATTAAGAAAAATTCATTCATCGTCAACGATCAATGGACAGAATTTTCCGGTAGATCTAATATCATAT
This sequence comes from Latrodectus elegans, assembly GCA_030067965.1. Classification (NCBI taxonomy): domain Eukaryota; kingdom Metazoa; phylum Arthropoda; class Arachnida; order Araneae; family Theridiidae; genus Latrodectus; species Latrodectus elegans. The sequence goes on along the minus strand of CM057817.1, from coordinate 101,626,909 downwards.
ATCACTGAGCTTATTTTATTTCTCTAGAATCCAGAACTCATACTTTACATTTTCTATAAGTTCATACATATTTCTTATTATATGTTTAATTTTCTTTCATTATATATTGTAAAGAAGAAATAAAATACTTTAAAATATTTGGATAAAAAAGATAAAGAATGTAAAACGAATTATAACCAAATTCCAAGAAACTTAATGAGAAAAATAGCTAAAGAAATATGGGTTAATAGAGAATCAGTTAAACAAAATGTTAAAGAAAAACTTGGAGTTAAATCGTATAAATTTTGAAAAATACACATACTAACTGCGCAAAAAAAGCGTACACAGTTGCAAAGATGTCGAGCTCTCCTTCCAAAGTCCACAAAAGGCGCATGGAAGCATTTCATCTTCACGGACGTAAAACTTTTCACAATTGAAAAATCCTATAATTGACAAAATGACCGTTACTGATCATTTGATAGTCCAGGAACTTCCACAAGAATAGAACGTCGGCAAAAATCACAGCCAGTTATGGTTTAAGGAGGCATTTGTGAATCTGGAAAAACTCCTTTGGTTTTTATAAATCAAGGCGTCAAAAGGAACAAGACCATGTACTATGTACTTCTGTAAGGAGATTTTACAGTCGATTTTACTTCCCAAAACATTTTAAAAACAGCATCTGGACCCCTCTCATAGAGCAAAAGCAACGCAAGACTGGTGTCAAGCAAATCTTCCAGATTTCATACTTGTGGGAATGGGGTCCCTTATTTATCTGACTGAAACCCAATGGAATATAGTGTTTGGTCTATTCTGTAATCAAGGGTATGCTTTCATCCACATCAAAGTTTGGAATGCCTAAAAGTTGAGAAGAAATGGGCTAACTTAACGGCTGATGAACTATGGCCCATTGCAGAAAATTTTACGGGACGCTTAAGGTCATCGATGCCCTAGGGAGTCATTCTGAAAATCAATGCCCTATCTATATCAAATCCCTATCGTATATAATTACCGATGCCTTACGGAGTCATTTTAAAAATACTTAAATATGTAGTATCTAAGTAACAAATGACTTAAGTAAAGTTAGTTTTTATGAAAATAAATTCCATGTTTTTAGTTTAATATAGTTTTTTTTTTTATCCACAGAATAAAATAGTCACCCTGTATTTTACTTTAAATTGAATGACCTTCAAATGTAAACAATACTTGTATTTGCTTAGAATGTGCCAAAAATAGCAGGAAGTCCATTTTAATTTAAGAATAATAAAAATAATATATTATTTTTCTCAAATTTTAATGCTTTATTTATTTAATTTTTATTTATTATTTTTGAATAATAAATAAAAATTATTTATTATTTATTATTCACAAATTTTAAAAATAAAATTATTTATAATTTATTATTACTATTTTTCTTTTTAAAATTAAATTAAACTAACAAATAATTTATCATTATTTGTTAATAAAATTAATTTTAATATTGATTAATTTATCTGTTTAAGCAATTTTATATATTTATTTGAAGTGATTACAATTATGTTGCGAAGTATTCTTGCTTAAAATAAATATTGATAGTTTAATTTTAATTTAATTTGCTGAAAAATATTGTGAAAAATCTAATATATTTAGAGTACAAAGTAAAAGCACATTTTGCTACAGAAAAAGAAATAGTATGGTAGTGATATTTTTAGCATTAATGAGAAAAGTTGATTTAATATTAAGGAAATCCTTATTAACATACTAAGATAATGTTCTCATGAAAATAGATTACTTATCATTATCTTTGGCCAGCTTTTTATTTTAGCATAGATGACGATATAAACGTCTCTGTATCAACTAACCCAAGCATGCTGGAGATTCGCAACATAATGTGAGTCGTAATTATTTGTAATTCGTCTCGTACTATCGCTTCAAAAATTAAAGAATGAAAGAAAATTGGTTTTAATTATACAGATCATCATCAAATGAAATATTTTAATTAAATCAAGCAAACAACACCGCTGATGCTCTCATTGAGTCATTTCTCGACCATGTTATATATGGAGCACTTGTTATCGTCAGATGGTGAGTTTCCAACTTCAATCTTTCTGCTCACTTATATTGGGATGAAGGACGCTTCCATTTAATTAAAAATACTTCCTACCTGAAGAGATGATGCATATTCAAAGAAAAATTTTAGGATTATACTTCGATACGAGCTGTGTTTAGAAAATTATACAATTTAAATTATTTTATGCTATGTTATAGATTTATTTATAATTAAGTCTAAATTGCTGATGTTATTTTTCAGAAATATTTTTAAAATTAAATTTTAAAATATAGTTATATATGGAAGAGTTTGTTTCATTTTTTTCTTAATTTTGACATCAATGATTATATGAGATTAATAAATTTCAAGTCCTTTTACATATTTTACGTGATAAAGGAAGAATGAATAAAATTATAACGGAAATATATATATATATATATATATATATATATATATATATATATATATATATATATATATATATATACACACATACATACATATTTGAGTAAATTTAATTTTGCGACTTCTTTTAAAGTTACTTGTAATATTTTTAATTTTAAAAATTAAGCACAATAGTATTTTAGGTTTGCACATTCAAAACAATGTATTAATGTGTTATTATTGGAATTAAATTGTATGGTAGACTTTTTGATATTAGCTCCGAAATTTTATGTATTTTATAAACACCTGCCTGCATGAAACTAAATTGTATGGTTTAACTAATTATTCTGTTGTTTAACTTAACAGAGGAAATAATTAGTAGTAACCTATTTTTTGTAGTGAAATAAGTGGAAAGAAGATAAATACAAACCCAGAAACAAGCCTTTTCTATTGTATTTCCCTTAGTTTTTAAGTAATTTTCACATTTTTGCGTTTCTCGTTATTCTACCGTGAAGTATTAAATAAATTCATTTTTTGATGTTTAATAATAATAAATAAATAAACTTAGTCTTTTTTTATTCTGGTCTTTACTTTCTTACGCTTTCTAGTTACCTGTCTTTATAACAGTGGCTAGATGGCTTTTAAAACGACAGTTTCAATAATCTAAACTGCTGAGACTTTTTCGCAAATGATCATACGAGAAATATATTGGATAATTTAATGCAAACTTAACAACAAATTTATGTATTAGACAGAATGTGGGAATCATTTGCTTTTTTAATGTGTCTTATACACACAAGATAGTGGATCGGTTAGAACCATTTTCTCTCTGAAAGGAAAGCTTGTACCTCTATCATCTGCCTGATAAGCAACGCGCGTCAATGAAATAATTATTCCATTGAGGAATAACATCTGCTGATTAGGATTGCACATGCCCCTTCTGTTGCTTCGTTGTTATGACTAGTAAATAAATAAAACATAGATATTCAACAAACATTTTATAACATAGTCATTCGGAAAAGTATATGAGTTGGGCATTAAAATAAACCCCATAAATGATTTTTATGCTAGGTTTACAATAAACATAAACATTTAAAACATTAAAAATGTTACAATAAACATTAAGAAAGTCTGAAATTACTTTCTTGTATCTTATGAAACCAACTATTTACGGTAAACAATCATTTATTCAAATTTTGTATCATATTATGTATGATGCTAAAGATTGTTTTTATTCAGCAACTAACATAAAATAAAATTTTATTTTTTTAAATTTATTATTTGCTCTTCTTATTTTTTGATATTTTTAGTTGAAATTTCAATTTACGAATAATAATTTCTTCTCTTTTAAAATTAATTTTAAATATGCATAAAATAGGTTATCAGTTCTCCACTTTGTTATCCACCAGTTTTGCTTTCTCTGCTTGTTCTTTTTATACTTTTAATCTTCCAATAAAAAACCTGACTACGAAATTAGGGGTAAAATAGACAAATTATACCGAGTTCTATGATCAGTATTTACCACAGAACTTACCGGCACATACATATTTATATCAAAACAATATTGTCTTTCTTTTCCAAAAATCTTTTTCTAATTTATAATATAGTTCAGGGACAGAAGCTCAATACATTAATAGCACATCATTTTAAAGTATTAATTTTGTACATATTTAAATAAAATAGTTGTTATAAAAAGTAAATTTTATCACTAAAAATGAACCATTTTCTTTACATTCTCAGGTCTTATATTTACCAAGATCTGATATTTTTATTGAAACATTATTAAATATTCTTCTTTACTAATTTTTAATTTCACTAAAAAATAAGGAATAGCATGTATTATAAGGATAATAATCCTTAAAAAATTGGATTCAAATACTCTAAAGTAATTAATTTCACCTTTTACATTTAACTGAATTTTTGAAATTTGAATTTCTTATGATCTCTGGAAAATTTATATTAATAAATCCTATTCTTATAGCAACTTTTTTTAAGAATTCATACTTTAATGCTAAAAACCAAGAACTTACACAACAATAACAATAAGTGAAGCTTTGGAAATATTGATTTAATATAATGAAACGAAAAATTATCTACGAGAAAATAATATTAAAATTTAAAAATAACCAGTGTGAAATATTGCCTTGAAAAAAAATAATAATAATGCTTAAAAAAGTTTTGATTTTTTCGAGTAACTCTTATGTGTTAGGCACAGATTAAAATTTCAGTATAACTGATAGGAAATTCTTTTTTTTTTTTTTTTTTTTTTTTTTTCGAACATAGCGGAATGTAACGGACAAAATTCACACAGTCCTCTTTAAAAAAGATAAAATATATTTTTTTATAAAATATTAAATATTATTTGGTATTAATTCATTTTTATGGTGTAATTAAATTAGTGTTTTATAGTTGCCTTTGTAACTTTTTTATAAATATATATTGCGTTGTGAAAATCTCCCTTTTAAAACTTTTTTATTTATTTAATGTCAATCTGATTTACCATTTTAACTAAAATGTTCTATTTTTAAGTTTATCACTCTCTTTTCTCTTATTATTATCCTATTAAGTATATAAACGTTGTAGATATCAAATAATTACTAATTATTCTAATCGGCTTAGGTATCTAATTTAACCAAAATCATCCGGTTTTCAGATGTTCTTTGCTTTTTTAAATAATTTGAATAATAAATTTTTTTTAATTGTAACAAAAATCAATTAAATATTAGGCTGCTAATGATTTACTCAATTAATTAAATTCTGAAAAAATATAAGGAAATTTTAAAATAAATTATCAAACAAACTGTACCATATTTTTACTTCAATATATAATTCTTTTATCATAAAAACATTCTTTTACTAAACAGCTATAAAATTCTAATAATCATTAGCAAAAAAATTAATATTTTTTTAGTAAAAATCTCATTTTCTCTTTCCATAGGCTTGGATTTAAAACAAAAGCTGTCAGACAAGTTATATTGTTTCAAGAAGGAATTACCATTTAACAATTGGATGAAGAACTGTGAGAACTGAAGACAATTTTTCATGATCCCTTCAATTATTTTCAGCTGCTTCTAGACAAACAGCTGATAAGAATTAACATCCTTTCCAAATGTTCCAGAATCATGTGAAATTCTGATATCCTTTTTGATTGGCATGATTTCGTGCAGAAGAATGGGCTTTTCTTCTCTGCCAGAAAAAACACTACTGATTCTCTTATTTATTAAATTCTTCTCAGACATCATCAAGGCTGATGAGTGTGTCAGTCAAGACTCAAAAGATTTGAATCAAATTTCCGTGAAATGTACTCTAAAAGATTTAAATGATGTATTTCACAATTTTACTTTAAATCACCCTGATCTCATTGGGAAGTTAAAAATTGTCTGTGATACTTATAACAGTAAAACCACTCCATCGAAAAATGACCTCGCTAATGTTACTTTTGGCTTTCTGAAAAATTTACATGAGCTTAATATTGAGGGCTGTCAGCTCTTTACGATTCCTCCCATGGCATTTAATGGAATACATCAGTTGAGAAATGTGACTTTAAAATCCTTAAACATTCAAGATGGTTCTCTCCAGTTATCAGCGGAAACATTTTCCCAACTTCAGTTGTTGGAGCGAATAGATCTCAGCGAGAATAACATGAGTTCTCTGCCTCAGACTCTTTTATGCCCTCTAAGGAAACTTGTGGCTTTGAATCTCACACGCAATAACTTTGCTGACGTGCCAAGTGTAGGGTTATCGGCAGGAAATCGAGATAATGTATTATGCTACGTAGACGCGCAAACACTTTGGATATCGCATAATCGTATCAAGGTGCTCACTAATAAAGGCTTCGCTGCTGTAAATCAACTGAAAGATCTTCACTTAGATCACAATTTAATATCCAGAGCTGAGGAATCAGCTTTCTATGGTTTGAAACAATTGAAAATTCTTGATTTATCTTGCAACGAAATAGTTGCTTTACCACCCTCAGTATTTAGGTCATGTGAGGGAATTCTGAAATTGTACCTTCAGAATAATTCCATCAGCGTTCTACCACCGGGATTACTGTCTGGCCTACAACAACTGCATATTCTTGATTTGAGTTATAATGAAATTACAAGCCATTGGTTAGGATCAGATACGTTTACAGATGTGGTTCGTCTTGAACTATTGGATATAAGTTACAACCGTCTTACACAAATTGATGCTAGCATATTTCGAAGTCAATATAATTTAGAAATTTTAAATTTAAATCATAATGAAATCGAAGTAATTTCAGATAACTCCTTCTCATCGTTGTATAAATTGCACACATTGCTGTTACATAATAATAGGATAACACGATTGACATCTTTGACATTCAGCGGATTATTTTCCATTAATACGCTTACACTGAATCATAATGCTGTAGAACACATGCATAGTAATACATTTAGCAACAGCAGTGGAATACTTGAGATCAATTTATCGAATAACAAATTATTCACCATACCATCTGCCGTCCAGTCATTAATACTTTTGCGTAGCCTTGACTTGTCCAACAACCAAATTTCTGATATTCAAAATGCCAGCCATCGTGGACTCGATAATTTATATAGTTTAGTTCTCAGTAGAAATAAAATAGGAAATTTAACTCGAGGAGTTTTTGGACAGCTTCCTAATTTGAGAATTTTAAGTTTAGATAATAATGAGATTAAATCAATAGAAGCGAGCACTTTCGATGACACTCCGTTTCTGCATGCGTTACGTTTGGATTCCAACTATCTTCCTGAAGTAAATGGTTTATTCACTAACATGCATGATCTGATGATGCTTAACATATCAGCGAATAAAATAGAGTGGTTTGATTACGCTTTAATTCCAATAGGTTTACAATGGCTAGATATGCATGACAATCAAATAGAATTACTTGGAAATTATTTTGAGTTAGAAGGAGTTCTTAAATTACGAACTCTTGATGCATCATTTAATCATATTACTGAAATAGATGCGTCATCATTACCAGATAGTATTGAAATTGTGTATTTAAATGATAATCGCATTAAAATAATTCAACCTTTTACATTTGTTGGTAAACCAAATCTCACAAGAGTAGACCTAACTAGGAATCACCTTGAAAATTTGGAGCTAAATGTGTTCAGGTTAACAGAGGTACATAATCGTAAGCCTTTACCAGAGTTTTCAATTTCAGAAAACACATACCTTTGTGATTGTAATATGGAATGGATACAACGAGTTGGCGAATCAAGACAATATCCTCGTGTCGTTGATCTTGATAATGTTCTTTGTCAATTTACTTTTAATCGGCAAAGGTTATCTGTTCCAGTTAGACAAGCGCATTCTTCTCAGTTCCTGTGTCAGTATAAAACTCATTGTTTTGCTTTATGTCATTGCTGTGAGTTTGATGCCTGTGACTGTGAAATGGTGTGCCCAGAAAATTGCACATGTTTTTATGATCAAAGTTGGAGCACAAATATTGTTGACTGTTCGGCCCAAAACCATGTTACTGTACCCCGGCGCATTCCGATGGATGTAACGGAACTGTTCCTGGATGGAAATGATATTCCATCATTATCCAGCCATACCTTTATTGGAAGGAAGAACATGCGAGTTTTGTGCATGAATAACAGTAATGTCCATGTCATAAACAACAGAACATTTAATGGATTAAAATCTCTCCAGTCCCTTTATTTACAAAATAATCTTATTGCCTCTTTACATGGCTATGAATTTGAGCGCCTCGTGAATTTAAAGTATTTGTATTTATCCTTCAACTGTATAGCAACGATTGGAAATTCTACTTTTCTTCCTTTGCGTTCACTGGAGGTGTTACACTTAGATCACAATTTTATATCTGAGTTCCAGGTGTGGAATCTAAACCAAAATGTCAAACTAGTCGATATACAACTCTCGCATAACCCTTGGATATGTGAATGTCATTTTGTTAATGATTTCACTAACTGGTTGGAGTCACGAACTGATCTTGTGCATGATGTTTACCACATAAATTGTCTTTTTAACGGCACGCATTCTGTAACACTTGTAGAATACAATCTAACGACATGCACCAATGCAACAGTATCTGCACCAACATACATTCAATCTTCTCAGTTACTGGAATTTATACCACTCATCATATTAGTTGCCTCACTTTTTCTCATACTGCTTTTAGCTTTAGTACTCATTTTAGTTTTCCGAAACCGAATGAAAATGTGGTTCTATTCTACATTCAATGTACGTATTTTCAACTCTGAACCAAGAACTCTTGATGGTGACGGTAAACTATTCGATGCCTTTATTTCCTATAATAAGAAAGATGAAGCATTTGTAACGCAAGTTCTTGCCAATGAACTAGAATATGGGCATTTTCGATTGTGCCTTCAATATAGAGATGTACCTATTAGAGGATATACTTCAGAAATCATTATTGATGCAATTGAAAATTCACGCCGCACGATTATTATCCTATCTGAAAATTTTATGCGTAGTGAATGGTTCCATTATGAGTTTAAATCTGTTCGTCACGAAATTATCAGAAACTGCAAACAGAAACTTATTGTAATCCTGGTCGGTCAATTGGGTCTTCAGGATCTGGACCCGGATCTTAAACTGTGGATGAAGTCAAGTACTTTCCTTCACTGGGGTGATAAAAGATTCTGGGAAAAATTGAGAAACGCCATGCCAGACATTCGAAACTCTGATTCCTGTCATCGCAAGGATCATTCCATTTCTGTGCATATATAAAATTTGGTGTTATTTGCATCGCCCATTGTGATCAAAATCATTGAAAGATATTTTGTTCATACACCTCTCTAAAATGTATTCAATATATTTCTTGTTTCTTTCATTTTTCATTTCTTTTTTACATTGTTATTACGTTTTGTTCTTTGTTGAGGTTTTTGTGGGGAAAAACGAGTGTGGTACGCAAATGAAGCACATTGCTCTGTATTGTACTTTTTTGAAAAACATGTGATACTATAAGAAACTTAACCATACAAATGTGATTTGTGTTTTAGCTTAGCCAACACACAAATTCGTTTAAAATGTAGCCATATAAACTCAATTAAACAATAAGAATACACTTTCTCAAATAGAATATTTGTTTAGAAACAAATATTACAATTAAAGCAATGAATAAGGTATTTTAAAGTACATCAATTATATTGCAGTTTAAAAGTCGAATTTTCATTTAATAATAGTATAAAACAAAAATCATAAGTTAAAATATCCGTACTGAATGCTCAATTAGCGGAAAAGAATGAGAATCTGAAGTGTGAGAAGACATTAAGAGTTCTCTTACTGCTTCCGAAAACTCTTAAGAAACTTATTTGCATAATGATAATTTTATATAGATGTCAATTTTTAAAAATAAGTTATTCCAACGCAAACAGTGTTGCATGCAATATTTTTAAATTATTCATACATCATATCAAATACTAGTTAATATGAAAATAAATAAACATGAAGATTTAAAAAACTAAGATATAAAGTTGTTTTTTGTTTAGAAAATTTCTTGTTAAAGTTTCTTTCTTATTTTTCATTAACTTTATCATTGTAATGTAAGGAAATTTTAAAAAAGAACTGTATGAAGAAATTCCTGTGTTTTGTATGCCTACAAATTAGTTTTCTAATGAAATTACAATGTATACATTTAATTTGAAAAGTTATTACGAAAGTTTTCCACATATAAAGTGGAAATTACACATTTTCTAATCTATTATTCCATGTAATTTATCTCACCCTTAAAAGGGATGCTTAAAATTTATAATAAATTCTTATACATGTTCGAAATAATCCATTTATTGCATTTCATCGGATCGACTTTTCACTTAAGAGAGTTCCAATAGAAACAGAGGATTCCCAATCAATCATAAGTTCCAGTGCTGAAATTTTACCATTTCCGGAAGCTCTTTCAGAAGCGAGGGTAAAAAATAGTAGGCAAACGAAATCAAACAATGCGCAGAAAAATTCCATTCCAAGTATTTATTTGCGATTCCTTATATTCTTTCATTACTGTAATCCCTACTTTCGAATGGGACTGCTGTTTTTCCATACAAGTGCGATGAAATTGTCAATAAATTTTATTTCTATCCAAACTCTTCAGGACACGTTAGCAAACATTTTTCCTTCATATTAAACCAGAATAAATTAGAAGCGCTATGGTAAAAATGCAATTAATTGTTTAAAACAAAAACGTTTTACAAAAGTTCAACACACAGTATACTCTCATATATCCTTATTTTCAATTTTTGTATATATATATATATATATATATATATACTCGTATATATATATACTAAAAATTTTGAAATCTATAGTCTATGTATCTTATTTTGTTTCTCAATTCATATAACACCTCTTTAAAAGTGCTCAAGAATGAAGGCTTAAAAACTTTTTCTGTTCCAAAAATTACAAATCCATCATGCCTTTAATATTTCTTTAATGGATATCCGTTAAATTTAATCTTAAATTAAATAGAATTTATATCTGAGTATAAAATAATGCAATGAAAATAAAATTGAAATTAATTAATTATATACTCAACAATTATTTTTAAACTTAAGTGAACTATTTTTTTAAAAAAAAAAATCCCTTTCCTTTAGAAATAAACTGGATATAAGGACCTAGTCTCATCATTAATAGTTCTCTAAAACTGAGTTAAAATTTTATTTTTGTTCAAACATTGAGTTCCTTTTAAAGATATATACAAGAAAGATCTCTTGAAAAATTTATTCTCTAAATTTTTTAGATATGTTATATATTAATATTTTCGTTTTAAAAATATTTGGCAAACATTAAGTAAAACTTATTAAAAGGTGTTAAATTATATACATGTATAAAAAATATAAAGTTTGGTTGTTAACAATACCTTATTTTTATGAAATATGAAAAACTCCACGTAGTTGAAAATTTTTCTACAAAAGAAAAGCTGGAAACAAGAATGCAAAGAAGAGTCACTGCAAAAAATATAGAAATTATTTGACATAATAATAGAAAATTATTGGAAATGAATTTAAATACATTATCAGGCAATAAAAATATTCTTGATCATAGAAATTTGGCTTTCTTCCAGTTGTAGCGATATTTTTAATTTATAAGATTTATTGCTGAACACCACTCAACTTACTCTCATGTTATGTTTAATAAATTAATTTAGAGTAAATATAGGGAAGTATAATACTAACTTTATTTCATCACTTTAGTATTTTAACAAATAAAATAATCTATCTAAATAGATTTCTAGTTGTTAAAAAAACTATTATTTTTCAATAATTTTATTCTGTTTTATGAAAAAAAATAAATTATCTAAATAGTAAAAGTAAAAATAATTTCATTTAGAAATTATTTATCATAAAATGAATTTTGACATATCATTCCTAACATGGTCAAATTGGATAAAAAATTTCCAAAACTTTACCTATAAGCATGATTAGTCGAATGAAAAATCATGCATATGAATTTATTTTAAAAAAATAATGATCAACACATGTTTTAGTTTAGTAATAAAAATTGCTGTATGTAATAATCATATAAGTTTATAACAGACATCTGAATGGGAAAAAATTCAAATTATTGATAAAAATATTTACAGTTAAAAAGATCTTATAAGTAATGGGTATATATTCTAAATTTCATTTATTTATAAGAACTTAATTTAACTTTAAAAGATAGTTCTATTATTATAATAAATACCATAAAGCCACGATGATCTTATAATTTTGTAACACACACTGTAATGTTAATGTCATTTGAAGAACTCGCGGTAGTTGTCGATTTAATTTTGTAATTCTTTTTTTACAATATTTCATTCAGAAAAAAATTTTATATTTTCTATGGCTCAAAAGTGTTATCCTCAGAATACGATGGACATGTTAATTCAGATACTATGGAATTCTTTCGCATTGATATTAAGCTTCTTTATTATTCCATCTTCAAAATCGATCAATTGATCTGTGAATATAAAAAAAAGGAAATTGTGTTATTCCATTCTTTTTGTCAGAGGGGATTCCTCTAAATAGTTGTACACTAAAATAGTTGCTGATATCTGTAGTGATATTCCTGTATATTTTTGATGTACTTTAACTTATGATTAAATTGCTTCTACATTTCGAATATATTCGATGCCTAATTCAGTATTTAACCCTCGTTCCTTTACAAGAGAAGATGTCTTTTATGAAATTCTAGTCAAAAATAAAAAATTCCTTTCATCTGTATTAATTTTATTTCTGTGATCGACTGGTTTTGCATTTCAGTTGCAATTTGTTTTGTTTGTTTTTTTATACTGAATGAAAGCTTCAAAATGCTTAGTTTATTTAAAAATGATTTTATGTAATTAATTAACTTGTTGGTTACCAAAATTTTTTAAAATATGTTTAATATCAATCATTCATTACTTTCCTAAAATGTACGAGTTGTGTTTAACTTGCTAAGCACATCTCCTTCCTTAATTACATTGTATAATTCGCCCTTTTCCTCAGATCCCATGTGTATAGTTATGAAATTTAAAATTATTGTGAAATGATATAAGTTTTCTTTATGGAACCCTTTTATAAGTTTTGATTAATTTGGATTTCAGTAAATACGGAATTAAATTTCCTTCACAGTACTGTCTAAAATTACCAATACTCGTTGAATATATTGATGAACTTATAGTTTAGATTAAGATTTTTTAATGAAACACCTTTTGACTTTGGAATACTTTAAGTAATTCGACGATCTTAAATCAATATATAAACATGTTTGCAAAGAATTTAAGATGTATTTTATTCACACACAGTGTAATTAAGCTTTGAATTAATATTCAATCCCAAGTATATAATTTTGTAATATTTCCCATGAAATAGGTGTATCATACTTAAACGCGCGTTAACTTCTTTACAATATTTTTGTGTGTTATAAGTGAATAAAATGTTTGTAGAAATTGTGGTGCTTTTTTATTCTTAAAGTATTTAAGAAAATATTTGTTCATTAAATTATAATATAATGTTTAAATTAAATGGGATGAGCAAAGAGGATAAAAATGGATAGATTTAGCACGTTTGCACAAGGTTTCACTAACACAAACATAAGTTCATTAATTTATTATTATTTTTTTTAAATTTTGGTACACAGTGATTGTTACACATTTATAAGATTAATTTAAAAATTTAACTTTATGGATACTCTTTTCTTAATGGAGACTTGGTATTCCTCTGAATCTGGATGTTAGGCGATTGCGATGATTTAGGGAATCCACAGTGAACCTTGCACAAGATTCCATGGAAATACAATAACTCCTGATGAATCTTAAACGCTTTTTCTTCATCCTATGAATTTAAGGAATCAATTCACAGGAATTGAAATACAACACTCCATGTTATTAGAATACTTATTAGTTTAAACTTGTTTTCTCTGAACGCTCATTTTACTCACTGGTATATAACAATAAATAAGAAACAAGATTATCTGGTTTATAACATAATTAATGAGACCTTGTGCCCATCCTTAAAACAGCTGTTATTAAAATAATAGAACTGTGGTGATTGTAAACGCATTTGTGTATGTATTCATTGAGAGATGACGCCGTGTCCGTGCAAAAACTTCCAAAGACTCTTTCTTATATATTCAGTTGTACAATACATTTTCTAATACAAAACGTTGCACTAACATAATGCAAAAGGGCAATAATTTTTCTATTTAAAAATATTTACAGGAATCAATTTGTACATAAAAGACAAAAATATCTATCCAACAGTTTCCCATAAATAAATAAATTCATTTCAAAGATGTCACGTATAAAGTTCCATAAATTTTAAATTTGCACAAAATACATTTTTTTCTAATATTAACTAAATTAAATCGTTTCACATTTAATTTATTTACTTCTGAAATAAAAAAACTTATATTTTCAGATGTAAATAAATTATTCCAAACAATGCAAGTAACAAAAAAGATAAAAATTAATCTTTATGTACCCCAATAATCTAAAAGTGTCGTTTCGAAATATGGAGCCAACAGAATGATTAATTTTCATTTTAAATCTCTAAAATCTTAATTTATAAAAAGAAGATAAAGGAAATGTAAGATAAGAAAGTCGTTTTATATATTTTTATGCATTTAAAAAATAATAAAGTTAAAATGATTTAAACCAAATAAAATATTAATGTTTCTTCGTTATTTTCAAATGTCATACTTTATCGGAATAAATATTTTGTGTATCTGATAATCAACTTTTTATTAACTGACATTTTATTAACGCCCTAACTTCTTTAAATAGATAGAAAAATTTCTAAGTTATGGGGAATCGAAACAGTTATTCATTAAGCTAAATTGTATTTTGAAATATGAATTAATTTTTAAGTTCTAAATTACGTATTTCAGGTTTTCGATTATTCTCTCTAAGGAATTTCAAAATTATAATTAAATTCCTTCATCATGATGAAAAGGAAATGAAAATAATAAAATCATAAAAAAAATCTTGAATGAAGAGATACAAATTGTAATTAAAAAAATAGATGGTTAATCTATAGCTAAATGTATTTCTTTGGAACAAATATAGAAATTCAATGTCAAATAAGAAATATATATTAGAATATATTAAAGAAAACAAACAATGTCGAAACAAGTCTAAAAATTGTCTACGGTCACAGTTTCCTATATTTCTTCTATTTATAATACACTTTCAATTAAATATGTTTTTGATAACAAAAATATTAAAATTAGTAACTGAATGATTTTAATATATTTTTTATTATTTAAATCAAACAGCAACAAATATATGAAACAGTTGAATTTAATGGTTTGACAAAAAATATTTGTGCTCTCGAGGAGGATAAGCCTCAAATAAACCGCTGATTTTATGAGAGATTACGAGGCAAGCAAAGGAAATCAATGATTTTGATAAAACTAACTTTAAAAACAAAACTCGAAAGTATTGGGCAAGAAAGCCAGTATTGCTTAGGTTTTGGGCTCTTTTTTCATGAATTTGTCTATGAGTACGTTAATTATGATAGTTTTACATAGAGATTAAATTTTATCAAAGAAAAATGAGAAAGAACACGAAGACCCAATGTATATAAGTTCGCTGTCTCTCATCTGCAAAGAAGTTTGGAATTTGACTTGAATACCAACTGCAATTTGCAGTCTAAAATCCCAATGGGTATTAAATTTTCCTGCATATGCAATCCCAATTGTTCACAATCCTACTTTTCCACTCAAAAGGGAAAACTCTAAAAAAAAATCAAAAGAAAAATATTTATCTATATTACACTGGATAATATATGATATTTAAACAAACTGCTTTTTATAAATAGAAACTCAGTAGGTTTGCACTAACCTAAATACTGTTAATTAATGTATTTGCAAATATTTTATATTTCTCAAGAAAAAAAAACCAGTCTTTACTACAGGCTATCTTGACACAGAGATATTATTTATAGAAGTAAATCTTACAAAAACCTCCCAGAAAATAAAGCTTCTTAAAAATAATGTCAGTCATGTTTAGATTGAAATTTCTTTATATAAAGTTAATAAATTATCTTGTTCCTTATTAAGAGTCCTTTAAATAAAAAAAATGATATATTTTGAAAATTAAGTTAAGTTTTTGTGTTTTAATTAAAACGTAGGCGTATAAACTAATAAAACTGCACTGAATTGAATATCTTGATGGATTTATGTAATTTCATATCCAAGGAATTTTCAATAATGCTATCAAAAATTTAAGGAAATTCTATCCTTTCTAAGTATTTTAAGCTTGCCGACCGAAGGCGAAACATGCCTAACTTGGAAGCAGTAGGTCTCGGGTTCAAATACTATATTTGGAAGATGGAAGGTTTCTTCTGTGTGTTCGACTTTCGAGGTGACGCGGATACCACCATTCTCATCCAGTGGGTGTGCCAGAGCTGAATAGGCCTATCCAAAGTGAGAAAAAAAAGGTACTTGAAGCTATGATCTGTTGTAAGAGAGGAAGAATTCCTTTTTACTCTTGTTTTTCTGTGACGTTAGTCACAGTTTATGTTGACACATCATCTATTGCTTTTAAATATTTTCCCGTCTTGCTCAATCAATATGGGAATTTTTACAATAAGCATTAAGTTGTATTATGGCACAATGCACACATACTACACAATTATTTTATAATTAAATAATAATCGTATAAGATTAATTATTTATTATTTTCTTCAAGTTATTTAATAAGAGTCATATAATTACGTACGAAAAGGGTACTTTTACGAAAAAATACTTCCAAGAAAAAATAAATGAAAAATATTAATTCGCATATTTGAGCTTTGTTTTGTGTAAAAAATAAGTACAAAATAATTAATCTAAAAAAATACCATTCATATAATTATTTCATATTTTTGGCATTAAAGTAAAGTAAATGAATTTAAACTTCACAAGTAAATCGAGAAATCACTTATATTATTTCCTTCAAAAGTGAAAGAATTATGCAAAATAAATAAAACAAATGGATTCAATATATTTTTCTTATTTTCAATTTCAGGAAATAAAAATTGTTAAACTATTTTTTAAAACAATATGATATTTTTAATAAAAAGGAAATATTTCAGTTCATATAAATATTTAATATGAGATGCTCATATAATAATTTTAAAGCATAAATAGACTGTAAATTATCTGTTCTGTTCATACTGTATTACAATTCAACCAAATTTTCTGTACTTAAACACAGTTCAGACTACTGAAAGGAATGTTCTTTCATTTTTCTCAAGCCTTTTCACTAACTTTTCAATTTTTATTATTCATGCAGAAACTTCAATTCCTTTAAAAGCTCTTTTCCGATAGAATTATACATTTACCAAGGATATTTTTCCAAACAAGAAAAATTGCTCATCTTTTTACTTTTTCTCCTTCTGAATGTGGAGAGGCTGACGAAAGGGAGCGCATGAAACGAAATGATGCAGAACAAAAAGAATAGTTCATTAATTCGTGCACTTGAATCATTTTTTAATGCAAATAAAATCACAGAAATTTCTTATAATTGTTTTTAAAATAGCTGAATCATCAAAAACCAGTTTAAATAATTAAGAAAACAAGATTATCCTGGAACTTCTTCCAAAATGTCATTAACATATAGCTATAAGCCAGCTGTAAATATGAGCATGAGCACTATATATATATATATATATATATATATATATATATATATATATATATATATATATATATATATATATATATATATATATATATATATTTAAATTGTAAGTAGTAGAAATTGTAAAATATTTATGAGAAGTTAACTTATAGTTTATTTTCCATTTTAAGAATAAAGTCTGTAAATTTAAATTTTTAGGTTAAAAATGTGAAAAATTTAATCAACCTCAAATCTAATAACATAAATAATTATCTATTTTTTAATGTACTTAAGTTATTATGTTGCTATTAAAGAAGACTAATAAATCCGATATTCCTTTTTACTTATTAATATAATATGAATAATTTTTTTAGTTCGTTAAATTTTTTGACAAATATAATGCATTAATGGGATTATTCTCTCTGTCTCGCGAAATTTTCAAAGTGGTCCTTAGAAAGACATCGATGTATGTACTAATTGCTAAAAGGGAAAGGAGCATCTTATCTAAGTTTCAGTCTGTCATACTTTATATATATTTTTTGCACAAGAGGGCTAATTCAACTAGAATTAAAGAAGTCAATTGAATTCACTTAAAATGTTCAATCCATAAGTGAATATCTTACTATCGTACTCTTGAATTGAAGATAATGGAAATAGAAATTTATTTATTAAAGCTTTTAACTTAACTATACATGTCACACAACTGAATTTCTTATAAATTGTTTTACTCATAGTGTTTTGCGGATTGTTTAAATCTTATTTAAGCCCACAGTTAATTTAATTTATAATACAATACGATAACACACACAATTTATGACTTTGTGACAGGCCTCAAAGTCATTAGGAACTAAATGAATTGAAACTTAAACAGTACGCATTTATCTATATATCATATCAAACCATTAAGAATATGATTATTCTGCTGTGGAAGCTGTGGCTTAATTGCCTATAAATTGAACGTGATCTCATGAAAGATTGAATCAGTTGAGAGTACACTATTTAAACATGGCTTTTTGCTTCCAGGAGTCAGAATAATTGGTTTCGTCGACATCCATCTTGGAGAATATTTGTTATAGTTCAGAATTCCCTTTAAACTGTGGATACAACGGAATTTCCATTCATCCACAAATCCAACCAAACAATAATAAACCAATCAATGCAGCCTGATTGATCCAAATAAACATATTTTGAACCAGATTTATATCTTTATAAAGATACCTGCAACTCATTTTAACTCATAAAACAAAAAAAACTAATTCATGACCTTGAGGCAAAATCGTTATTCCGTTTAAAAAGAAATTGCTCAATTAAGATTAGACTCAATTAGAAATCCCACATTCACTTTCGAATAATTCCGTACATTTCATGTCTTTCTATGGGAAATTTTATTTTATAATTTCTTTCCTCAAGGCAAAGTGCATACTGGTTTGTGGTCATGTTACCTTTGGTATTTTTACCTCCCTCAAACAGAGCTCGATATGTTTTGTGGAAAATATTGATCATAAAACTATTAATCAACCACTGATTAAAAGTACTCTGATTTAAAATATATTTTTAAAACGATTTTTAATTAAATTTAACAAATACAAAATTCCGTTTTATTCTGTTATTTAGCAGTCGTTGTTTTCTTTTTTTTCAATATTTGTGTATGAATTGAGATGCCAACTAATTGTTCGTGCTCCGGCTTTCAGTTTTATAGTTTATTGGTTCAACACCTAACTCAGGGGTGGATGATAACTGTGGGTTATGATCTACGTTGAAAAATATAAATAAGCACCCGCTTATTTGTATAGTTGCTCTCGAAAGCAAAAAGAGCAATCCCTTAATCCAAAATTTTATTTTGATTGGCAATTTTAGTTTTATATTTTTATAATATTCAGCATAATTTATTTAATATAAGTTAATCTTTGACTCTAAATACCATACCTAGACTTCTATAGCAGCCAAAGAATACAGTACTGTGCAACAGCAAATACTTTAATTTCAAATCCCAAAATAGATGTATCTGAGGGATTTCATGAATTCAAATAAAGCTCCCTTCTTTTCTCTTCTCTTATGAAGAGTAACTTTCTGGGAATACTTTATGAAGAGCCAAGAAATGGTTGCAAAAAGAACTCCATTGTCAAAATTTTGTACACCAAATACCAAACAAATTCACATAAATGGATTGCACAATTCTTATACATCAAAAGACGAAAAAATAAGTTATCCTTTGTAATCTATTTTGGAATATATGATGTTATTGGTGTGAGGGAGGCAAAAAATGGATAAATAAAAAGTTATTATCAAAGTTAATTTACTTATGCACATTGCCATTTTTCTGTATTGATTTTACGTTCAGTGGAAAATGTATGCTAAACTATCAGATCTTTCTTAAATTTTAATAAATGAATAAATATAAATTCTCTTTACCTAATACATTTAAGCGTGCTTTTCTTGATAATTGACGATGGATTCAGAGAAAGCATCTAATTTGGTTTTAAAACACCAGATCTCTTCAATTTGACTGTTAACGGTTAGAACTTCAAAAAATTTCTTTTTGAAGTATGAAAATAATATATATTTCCCATAGTACTCTAAGTGTTATTATACTCATATACCTCAAAATAATTTCTTATGTTATTTAATATCTTCTTTTTTATATTATTTTTTGCTTATTTTTTAATTTTATGAATTAATAGAATTATTTATTCTTATTTTAATATAAAAATTACTTAATTTCCATTAGTTTTTTTTCAAAAATTTAATTTGTTGCTGACTACTTATTTAAAACAAATGAATTCATGCCTGCCTATCAAACATTTCCAAATTATTTAAGTATATCGTAGCATTTAGGAGTCACACATACATCATGTATATCATATTATACACAGAAGATTGAAGTAACAAATTTTGGGCTACAAGAAGGGCTTTTGCATTCCTTTTACTTCAAAATTTAGAGTTTCTGAAGATATTTTTATATCTTCAGAAATTCTAAATTTTGATGTAAATATTTATCCAGAAAATTCTCTATATACATTCTTTACAAAGCAACATTAAATTCATATGTCTCCAGTTATATATATATATATATATAATGTGAGTTCTTTAACCTTTCAAATTGACATTTTAAGACATTTAATAGATTATTATTTTAAATAATTAGTGCTTTTTTAGAATTATTACCTAAATAATATATATATATATATATATATATATATATATATATATATATATATATATATATATATATATATATATATATATATATATATATATACACTAACTGATTACTTTCCAATTACTAATATAAAAGTGTGATAAATAGAAATAAATTTAAAGTGAATAATTATTTGAATGTGTAGATCTTCAAACTATTTCACTATATCAATAAATGGAATTAATCTGTGTTGCTTGTGTTTGATAAAAGACTACCTAATAAATTAGATAGGTTTTTATCAATGCGATAATTTTGGGCTGATTCAAAGATTGAACAAGAAAGTTTTTTATTTAATATTATATGAGTTTTTAATAAGAGCAACTTTTGGAGTCTATTTTACTAAAAAAAACACTATTGTGCGTTTTGTGTGATTTATTTTATTCGAATAAACTGCGAGAGAAACCACCGTTAAAAAATTGCAAGGAAGTTCCATGAGTCTTGATTCTATGTCAACCATTTATATTTTCTTTTTTATCCAAAACTCTTCAAGTTTTGAAATCAGCAAGCAAGTACAATTGAAAATTATGTAACAAAGTTAGGAATAGAACTTAATTCAGTACATTCTCAGATTATAGAATTGCATTTGACTACGGGCTAATTTGTGTAAGAGTAATAAGTATTTGTGAAAATGACTTCCCCCTGATTAAACAACAACGTACTACACTTTCACTCAAGGTATATATAAAACAGATCGCATTTTAGCAAAGAAAAATCCAAATTTCTATGTAATTAATTGCATTACATGCGGCAGATCTCATTGGAGAAAAGTACCTTTATCTATTGGAGTGGAAAGGAAGTCGTATGAGCTATTTTGAAAGGTAGTTTAAAGAATAGGGTTTCTTTCTCATTTCAAGTACTGTACTCAAAATAAGTGTGCATATCTATTATTTTAAGTCATGCAGTTAATTTATTCCTTGATCAATTAACTGATTTCTTAAGTGAACTCCAGTAAGTAAATTGTAATTTTATTGTTTATATAAAAAAATTTTAAACTATAAATTGAAGTGCTTTATTTATACATGTTTTTCCTTTAATAGTTAGATTGTAATTTCTATATAAAATTACAAAACTAATTACTAGAGATAAATGTTTAGAGTTTAATAAGATAGGAGAGATAAATGTTAACAGTTTATGTTTCCTGTTAAATACTTAAAATGTTATTTGATATTCGTATGCTGTGTGAATGTCTGTATATTAATAGTGATTTAATTTTGTTTAATCTCTTAAAATGTTTACTATTTTTTAACTACAAAGTCACAGATTGGCTTCTAATTATGAGGCAAAAATCTTCAGAATGGAAACTTTAAGACTTAATTCCACAGCTCTCTAAAATCTGTTGAACAATCTATTCTATAGAAGTCAACTTTCACATCTGTAGAAACAAGTACCAGCGTGAATTCTGTAAATTTCCTCTATTAGGATTTGCAAATAAGGACTTTCATTTTCAAAGGGTTTTCCTGGAAACAACCGTATGGTAAATTTTATTAAATGCCTTGCTTTTTCTAATATTGTTTAGATGCATACACAATAAAATATTTTAAAATTTATATTTTATTATATTTAATGACGTTTTGCTATTATAATCTCAACACGAGAATACTGAATGATACCTTTTACCATTTAGAAGGTATAACATTTCCCATTTAATTACTGTGTATAATATGAATCATCATTTAATATTTGCATTGTTTTAAACCGGAGAATTGTTGCTTGGCAGATACACGTCATGCAAAGATCAAATGATTGGAATTACAGCTTCTTGTGAAGTTTTGATAATGACAAAATTAATAGTTAGTATAACTGCCATTGTTGACTATTACCGCAATCACACTCCGTAGCTTAGATTAAAAGATACTTTGACTATATATCCTTAGGATATAGTGGTCCATGAGGCATCCACATATTGGCAAAGTTGATTTGGTGTAACAGTATTTGATGTATTCCTAGCTAATTTCTATTCAAGCATGGACCACAGTTTTTCGATTGGTGATTGATCGGAAGAACAAGCAGGTTAAAAAAACAATTTATCTGAAGAATAATTTTTCATACTGGTAATCACTGATAGAATTTCAGGAAAATGGGTTCCAACAACTCCCAGATGTAGAATTAGCCATTCAGTGTACTAGGAATGGTTAATAAAGAGGTGCTGGAGTGAAATGGAATAGAAATTAAAAACATGATACCGAGCGGAGGACTAGTGGGGCAATGCACTTAACAATTTCGCAGTGTTGCATCATAGTATAATATTCCTGCGTCCATATTCGTCGTTCATTCCATTATTATCGGTGTAAGTACCTGTGGTTTTGAGTTAAGAATAAGCTAAGTATTAAATTAGACATCTTTTTAGACATCTCACTCTACAAATGATCTCAAATGATTCAAGCAAACATTAAATGATGTGTAAGAGACTGAATCTGTTGTGCTATGGTTCAAAATGGGGTTGAGCTATCCACCACTCTCCTGAGCATAATATGTTGCAATGAGGCAAGTGTGAT
Source organism: Latrodectus elegans (assembly GCA_030067965.1). NCBI lineage: Eukaryota > Metazoa > Arthropoda > Arachnida > Araneae > Theridiidae > Latrodectus > Latrodectus elegans. The sequence goes on along the minus strand of CM057817.1, from coordinate 101,603,765 downwards.
CTGTCCCAACATTCCTTCATCCAGTGATTATAGATCCACATGGCAGTTGTTTGGTTTCACCCAACATGATCACCGATTTCTTTGAAGAATAATCCGTAGTACCAATAGAATACTATTCTTCCTTGATCAAGTTCCCAAACTCTCTTGAAAGACGCTGGATATCTTCGATGAAGAATCGTTATAGATTAAGTAAAAAAATTAAAAAACTTATTTTTTTACATTATCATTCTTTATAATAAATTTTGAAATTGTTCACCACCATTTCGAATTCAAAAATGAATTCATCGAATTGAAATATTAAACAATCTTTGCAACATTATTGTTATTATTGAAGAGTTTTCGTCAGTTATTATAAATCGATGTTTGAAGAATTTCTCAGGAAAATCCTATCTTTGAGATAATCTTACAAAAAATCTAATAGAAAAACCATGGTGGCCAGAAGCACACTGAAATTGAATATGGTCATCAAAGAACTCTGTAAGCACTTCAATTATAAAATTAACGTTTGTGGCTTTGTCTTGCAGAAACTAGCAGTAATGACCTTGTACCCTGAGTGAAGCAATAAAAGCTTATAATGTATCTAAGTACAATTCCTAATTAATGGTTGGGGTAGGCCACTTGTAAGGCACTCTCATGAAAGAATTAGTTCATGCTAACGAATTATATTGTTGCATTTATAATATCACGAAATGATTTCGCAAAAATAAAAATAAATTAAAACATTGGAAGAATCGGATGATTTACTCAAATCATTTGCGCTGATTCTGATTAAAAATTACTGGTGATGTACCCTTGAATTTTTGTTTGAAAAACTAGTTTTCCTATTTAGAAAATGAAAAAATGATACTCACACATTAAATGAATATTAACGTTGAAAGAGTCTTGCGAGATATGATATTTTTAAAGATGCAATATTTCTCTTGTAGAGCACATTTGCTAGAAGTTTAATTTTTGTAATTACAGGTTTCGTAAGCTTTTTTGTGGTATTTCAGTTGTGACAGCTACTTTTGAAGAGCATTTGTAACTGGATAAACTGTTCAGTCTCCTATTAGAAAAATCACGTAGAGCAGAGAAAAATATCGTAATGTGTTCGGAGAATCAGTATGCCTGTATGTTGGTTGGTTGTGTGGTGTGGTTGGTTTGGTTTAATAACGCAAGGTCCAGATAAGGACAAGCTAGCATGATGATAATATACATCAGTATTTTTCACGCATTAAAAATATAAAATAGAAATATAGTTAAAATGTACATTAAAAGTCTCTAAACATACAATATACACATATATAGAATTAATAACTTGAAATTTAAATAAAATTTTTCTAAATCAGATAAAATTCATAAATCCCATGTCTTTTAAAAACGCAAATAGATTGCGATAGGGTGGTTCCCCATGCAGGTCTTCTAATGTTAAAGTATTACAATTAAAATATCTAAAACGCTGATGGCTAAAATCTGGACACACAACTTAAATCTAATATACTGTGAATGGTTCATCACACTTTTCACACCACGGTTGGGGATCACTTAAGATCAAATGTTTGTGGCTAAAACGCATGTGACCAATTCGAAGGCGAGTCATTCTGACATCTGCGCTTCGTGGAGATAAAACAGATAATGGAATGATATATGAAAATATGGAATGGAGTTTTTTGCTGATTTGCAGGTTCCAGGATTCCTACCAAAGAGAATATATGAAATGTTTGTATCCTTTTCTCATGTCCATTGATGGTATTTAAGGCAAAATGGAAGTAGCGGATTTAGCGGCAGCATCAGCTTTCTCATTGTCATCTATTCCTATGTGACTTGGTATCCAGCAAAACAGTATCTCAAATCCCTTGTTAGTAACAGAATCAATTAATTTGAATATCTTAGATACAACTGGATGGCAATTATAGTTGTTATTCTTCAAAACTTCTTATACACTCTTACTGTCAGTGTACACACAGAATTTACGTTCATTTTTAGTTTTTACCAGTTGAAGTGCTCGGTATATACGGCTATATAGCCGTAGCCTCAGCAATGAAGATGGAACAGGATTTGTGAAGGCTAAAACTGTAGGAGGTATAATCAAGATAAACTCCACAGCCAACTGATTCTGGACATTTGGATCCATCCGTGAATACTGGAGTGTACATAGTATGCTGACAGCGATGGTTTGTGATGCGATGGTTTCGATGATTTGTGTCTGACTTTTTATTTTTTCCAAAGGGATTCTGTGCAATAATGTATGGATCATACCAAGGAGGATGTGCGAAAAAGTCGGTAGACTCGATGCGGACATCACATAGGTCAGAAAGCAAAATACTAGATTTAATACGAGAAAGAAAATGTTGAATGCTTGATAGTCTAGCATTATATAATCTCTTAACAGCAGCACTTGGAATTGTGGAACGTAAGGGATGATGAGGAATGGATATGATTTTAGAATAATAATTAAGAGACAGGTCTAATGGTAACTGTTGGCAGATTACATATAGACTCTGGACGGGTGATGTACGAACTGCTCCACAACAAATCCTTCAAGCAGAGTGGTGGACGTTGTCCACTCTGCATAAAATGGAAGAGCTAGTCGATCCATAAGCAACTTGAAAACTTAGAGGTGTCAGCTCAGCCATTCTTTTAATCCTTAGAAAAGTAGGATTATATGAATCAGAGCTGGAAACACTAGCAAAGGTTTCACCGATGACATTACCAATATCTACCGCTGAGGAGTGTATTGCAGTTCCGATTTTTAATACAGGAATGGAATAATCCTGATAAATACCATTGGCTGCTTTAACTTTCCTCCATAATGTTTTGCTTGTTGTCGATGAAATGATTGACGACACATAGCGAATCCAAGATTCTCTTTGACTCTGACGTCTAACTCTTCGAGCTTGAGCTTTGGCTTTTTTAAAAGCATCAAGATTCTCCGTAGTAGGGTATCTTCGGAATATATTCCATTGCTTCCTTTGTTTCTTATAGGAGAGTTGGCACTTTTCATTCCACCAAGATTTTCTGTATTTATGTGGAATGATAAAATTTTTAGGGATAGCAATATCCGCAACACGTATTATTGTGTCGGTGATTTATTTAACGGCATCATCTATCACATTTGTCTGTAATCTTGTTTCCCTAATCACAGCCAATTGCATGAAAGTGTCCAATCGGCTCGACTGTACGCATAATTAGATGGTTTGTGGCGCATACTATTATTTCCAGCCTGAGACACGATTAGAGGGAAATGGTCACTATTGTAGAGGTCATTTCCGACAGCAAAATTCAGCAATGGCAGGAGTGATGGAGAACAAATAGCTAAGTCAAGAGAGTGAAATGTCCATATTGGTTCGTAGAAATAAGTTTTCTCGACGGTATTCAGCAGACAAAGGCAATTGTCAGATATGAACTGCTCTATTTGACGACCGTGAGAATTCGTTTCTTCATTACCCCACAGAGTATTATGGCCATTAAAATCACCGAGGAGTACAAATGGAGCTGGGAGTTGGTCAATTAAATCATTCAGTGCTTTTGAATTTACGACGTCTTGTAGTGGTAAATACAGTCTGGAAACAGTGATAAGACATGTTACATGAATTTTCACTGCTACAGCTTGAATTGCACACAATTTCACTGCTACAGCTTGTAGTTCTTAGTTGATGTGCTGTACTTGCAAATGAGTTTGATGTGAATATACAAACTCCTCCAGATACAGACGCATCACCACCATTATCCTTTCTGAAACATTGAAACCCACGCAGTTTGGTGTTAACAGCTGGCTTCAGGAATGTTTCCTGGAGAGCCACACATGCGGGATTGTAGCGAGAGATAACAGATGTGACGTCCTTAATTCGAGAACGAAAACCTCGACAATTCCATGAAACAAAGGAAGTCATTAATGGGAGAAATGTTATTCTCCAGAAGTGATCCTCTGAGTCTCTGATGAATACTTGAAGCTATCAGCATCTGAGGATCAGTCTCACGATATCCTCATCCAATGCTAGCTTCACTTTTCTTTCTGTCAAGGAAGACTTACGAGCGCCTTCCTTTGCAAGTTTTAATTTCTTTCCTTGTGATACTCTTGATTTTTCAAAAGTCAGTTTCAGCATAACAGTTGAATATTTTGTTTCTTTTGGTTTGGAAAATGGCTTTGTTGAAGGCTTTGAAATAGCATCGGTTTGTGAGCAACAAGATCTAGTGACTTTCTTAGCAGCAGTTGCATAGCTAATACCTGGCTGTGGTGTACGTGAAGCGACAATTAGTCTAGCCTCCGGATATGACACATTATTTTTTATTTTAACGGTAATAATTTCTTTTTCCAACTGCCATGCTGGGCAAGATCGTGAGTAAGCAGGATGGTCACCTTTACAGTTGACACTAACTTCTTTAGCATTGAAATCAGCGCGGCGGATTTGGTATATAAGCTCTTAGAGAGCATCTCATTTATGCCATCTTTATATGTTCTGGCAAGTCTTGAGTTGAAAATGTCAAAATGAGATGTTTCGTATTTATTGAAACACCATCTCGTTTAAGAGTTATTTGTTTGACAGACATTTTGAGATTTTAAGTACTCAGGAATTTCATCTGTAGATGTGTAGATGAGATCTGTTGCAGAAATTACTCCCTTAGAGAAGTTTAATGTCATATGTTGCTGCAGGATAGCATCAACATTGCCAATTGTTTTAAGCGTTTGTATGAGTATTGCTTGTCTTTTATTAGCAATCTCAACCAAAATATCTCCAGATCATTGTCTTTGTATAGTTTTCACTTCTCCTAGATAAGAGGAAATACTCTTATCTAATTTAAAAAATGGCGAGACAAATTGAAAAGAACCTCCTTCAGTTCTTTTAACAATAAAATACCTTGCATTAATCATAAATACATGTTGCTCCCATGGGAGAGAAGAATTTATAGTTTTATACATATAGTTTATCACAAAATTCGGGGACTAGGCGGCATCACCCACCACGGAGCCCTACAAGGGGATGCAAAAAATCAACTGCAACAATGTTAGACAGTCCATATATGCTCACGGTACATCCCTGAAGTGGTCTCCACCCTTAATGAGTCACCCAGTACATGTACCGATCGCTTGATCCATAAAGCTGATTGATGTTCTGAGGACCACAACACACCTCCCGTTTACCTGAAGCAGAGGCCAAAGTAATGTGTTCGTCTCTTAGGGCCTCAATTACCAGGACCCTCTTTTCCAGGGACACGGGTCTCCACGCACGACTAATACGTAAGTGATTTGGTCCCCAAGAGGAGCTAATAGCAACAGAGCGGCGAAAGCTACACAAGCTCAACCTCTTCTGAGGCAACCACAACGACGGATAAAAGGAAGAAACAGTATAAGAGTAGGAGAGGGAAGAAAAGAAAGCAACAGGACAGATGACTAGGGCAGCTCAGGATTGTAACACCCATGTTTACTTAAAGAAGAGGTAAACCTGTGTAACCTACCCTGAGGGGCAGTATGCCTGTAGATCATTTTAGTTCTATGTAAAATGAAGTTCTATGTAGTACGCAAAGTTATGAAATTGCTTATTCGATATCAGACCGCAAACGTAACAAAAATATTAAGATGCGATAGAATTGAGTGAACAACATGCAATGATATATTGCACCCCACATTAACTATGCATTTAAAAATGAAGCTATTAAGTGTTTACTTTATAGAGTATCTGAAAAATCGTCACTCTTACTCAAATTAAATCTGGAATAGACTGTGCTGAGCAATATCTGAAGCTTTCAAGACAACATCCTTGTGATTTCTATTCTTCCATATCAATTGATCTATAATATTAATTTTTAAAATTAAGAACTGGAATGGTATTTAAAGACAAAGATTATTCTACACTGAAAAGGAAATTCAAAACATTAATGTATAGATATTGTTAATTTGTTATTTTACAGACGAAAAAGATGTACTTTTAGTTCCCTTTTCTAATAGTAACTATGCAATTTTCCATCGCGATACATGTTTGCAAACCTATTACAAAATTAACATCCAGATATGCTGATTTTAAAGTATTAGAATGGATGCACTTAAATTGAAACAAATTTATTTATTTATTGCATATTGACATAAAAACCTTTAATTTGAGTAATGTAATATTTTTTCATTATTTTATGAAATTAGATTTAACAAAAATTTAGTATAATGCAACAATTTGCAGGAGTAAATATATGTTAATATCACTTTTTATTTACATAATTAATGAACGTTGAAAAACAAATTTCCTAATAATAAATAATTTAAATTTACATAGCGAAAAATGTAAAATTTGTAAGTCATGCGTTTTTAGTTAGAAACAAAATATTATTATAAAATAAAAGTTTTTTGGTATAGTAACTAAATCGTAATAAATCCTTTCTTTCAATGCATTTCATTCTAATGTCAAAAAATCTGCGTAAATCACAAAAAATTGACAAAATGGTATAGACAATTATGTGATAACGGAATGAGAAATAAAGAGAAGTTGTTAGAATACCATATTTAGCAATAGTTAATATTACATCACAACTCAACAGGTTTATAATAAGTCTTTTATCATGTGACTCCACGTAACACTTTAGAATAGAGACATTTGCATACTCTCTTTCTTATTGTGTTGCTGTTGAATACATTTTTGTGCATGAAAACTCTGTTTAGGCAGGATCTCTACGGCTTAAAGTAGAATCCAGATCATTAAAATATTTTCGCTCAAAAAATGAGAATACAACACTCTAATTTTAAAACTAACCAGAATCTAACAATTCAACTATCATTCAGTGACACTTGCATATAGGGTTGAATTCTTTTAAGTGCTATTTTATTTATTATAGACTTTTAGATGTATCATTTCTTTAATTGTCATATTAATTATAAAACTAAACTACTTTAAGATTTTAGTTATCTACTAGCAATGAAGAAGACACAAATTTAGTTAATATTAATTTACTTTATATCTATATAAATTTATGTAAAAGTACAATCATGAGTGTATTTGTAACAAGGATTTGTCCGATTTTGAAAATCAAAGTCAAAATGAAGGATTCAAACCAGAAAATAAAGTATCTCCTTATTCTTTGTAACTTAAATGTTTTTAATTTAATTCATAACGTAAGAATTTTTTGAATTAAGAAATTGAATCCTCCAAAGTGATGGAAGAAACAAAGATTTTATTAAGAAATAGTTAATTTTTTTTCTCTATTAGTCCTTGAACTCAATGAATTTCGGTTCAAAAAGCAAGACAAGCACCATGTCGTTAATAAGAAATTATTATTCCTTAGCTACAAAATACGCGGTTTTCTATACAAATCTTATGGCATCGGTAGTGCATATTTTTCCACCTGTGATAGCAAAAAAGCTGTTTTCTTGCTCCCCGGGATGACATTTTTATTGAATTCCTTCTTCAAAATCTCCAACTGTATTCACGAGAAAGCAGCATTGAACGTCACTGTGCCGGAGCTGTGCTGCTGAAAGGACTGTGGAGTCCTATGGTTTTGTTCAGTTAAAATCTTGTTAGACTCTAGGGATAATATTTCCACATTTCAGTTCAAATGGGAGTTGGCATGCCAACTTTAACAATAGGACTTTTTTATTGAATGTTTTTTTAGCCGTCAGTCGGCCACTTGACGAATTTCCGAACCAAATTGTTAACATATCAAAATTCGTGTCCTTCTTTGATAATTGTGGTCAACATATCTATATGATTGTGTTTAAAATTCTTTCACGTAATTATCTTGCAATTTCTAAATTCTACGAACAATGTTCTCATGTTTAAAGAATATCATCAAAAAGACAAATAGATTGATAATTAAAATGCATTTTAAAACTTTTTCCTTCAGGTTAAATTATATTGTAGACCTAAAAATAGTCCTAAGGAAGGAATACAACGATTTTATTATCAAATGTGGAAAGAAAGAAATATTTTTCTGAAATATTTGTTCAAAGCTGTAAAAGACGCGACAGTACATCATATTGGTCAATTAAATAATTCAGAAAATATTAAAATTGATAACTAAATATCTTATGATGGTACATTTTTGCCTAATTAATACAATCAAATTATCCCTTTAAAAATTGAAATCTTTTTCGCTATATTTCAGTAATTTATTCCTAAACTATTGCTTCTCATCCTTTCTCTTAGGATGGATTCTTATTCCAAAGTGACAATTTAATGCAGACCTAATGTAATAGATAATATTTTTTTTCATATTTAATAAAACATTATTCACAAAATCACCTCAAGTTATTTTTGTTTTACATCAGCGCAATTTTATTACTAAGAAAATGAAGCTATATTATTTGTTATAATACTAGTTTGTTGATAAAAGCATATATAATTTCAGATTACTGATTCTTTTAGACATATATTATGATCGATATTAGTGAGCACATGAAATGTGATTTCTGTTTAATTTTAGTTCGTGAATATTTCAGCCTCAGTGTTTGCACATCATGTGTATTAAGACAAATATAACATTATTCTCTTCTATGTAATGTGTAATTAATAATGTAATAATTAATCTATGTAATTAATAACTATACAATAATTTAATTAATAATATCCAATTGTGTGTCGCATTTAATGAAAAAGAATCCCTAAAATCATGCAAAAGTTAACTGTGTTTACAGATTTAATGCGTTTTATAAATTATTATCTTTAATTGGAGAATGATTGTAAATACAAAGTGAATAATGACTTAATTATTTTTAGTATTTAAATAGAGATTTATATCATTTCAAATGTTTACTGATAAAATTAGAAAGTATTTGCTGACTGATTGAAAGGTATTTAGTATACATTTATGAATATATAATTTGTCTTACGAAAATTTTATACATAACTCATAAAATCGTTAGAATCAGCAAATAGCATTGTGAAAAACCACTGAGATACTCTTTTATTATTAAAACAATACTTTTACGTCTATAACTCTACAAAAATCAGATTACAAAATTACGGATGAGAAGATTTTTATTGTCGTTCATTATATTTTTTGTAAAAGTGTATCTTCCTTAATTTCACAATAAATTTAACAAGAGTTTAAAGCAATTAAATACACAAGCAAGTATCATTGCACATTAATTAATTTTCAGTCACATTAATGCAAAATTGTTACCCCTTTTAAAGGGTTTTGTATTTTGAATTTTTGGTGAACTATTTGTAAAAATATTGGGTTGTAACGATAATTTTCTGCCACCTATAGAATTATCTGAGACAAATAATTTACGTTAGAGTGTTCGTTTATAATTTGTCAGAGAGAGAGAGAGACGATTCTTGGTATTTGATAGAATATTTGTCTTAAAATACTCTTGCAAAAATATATCTTTATCATTAAGATTGTCAAGTATAGCTCATTAGTTTTAGCCAAAATATTAATCCTGTATTTCCATTGTAGTTTAGTTTGATTTGAGTGGCATCAGTTATGTTATTATTGTTAAATGAAATGAAGAAAGATTTGGATATCTTGTTAGGTGTAACTATGTAAATTAAGTGAGATAATGAATAATGTGTAAAATTGGAAAAAATGGTTATCATTTACTGTAGTATCTAACAAAGGTGTCAGAAGTAGGATGATCAGGTTTGCAGATTAGAACCATCATTTACTTTTATATCTGTTGGAAAAAGTCAGAAACAGAATGTTATCAAATTATAATCACAGTTTTAGATACCATTTTACCAACAATTGCTCAGGCTGGCATTCACTAGTTGGGGTTTCTCACAAAAGCGGAGGATCATACTCTACAAGGCTATTGCCGAAAGGATTATTGCTCATGGGTCCCTTGTCTGGGGGCGAGACCTTCGAATCAAGAATCAGTTACTCTTGGATAAAATCCAAAGGCAGTTTCTATTAAATAATACTGGGGCTTTCAGAACAACAGCTACCTCGGCACTCCAAGTTGTTGCTGGCATCCTGCCTCTGCACGTGCAAATTGGCAAGGAAGCCCAGCTAAAGTATTTGCTTAACTCCTCTGGAAACCATAATATCGAGGACAAAATAGCCAAACTGTCCATCCATCCTGGAAAATATAACCTTGACATCAAGATCAAGTTAAATATGGAAGACCACTCAAATCTCAATGATGGAACGTACCATATCTTTACAGGTGGCTCCAAAATGGATGACAGAGTGGGAGCTGCATTTGTGGTAATCCACAATGGAAATACCAAGCACTCAGAGAAATTTCCCATTTGTAACAACAACACGGTCTTCCAAGCGGAGTTATATGCGATACAGCAAGCGTTAAACTGGGCAATCCAGTGGAGCCAAAAATGTACCATCTGGTCTGACAGCCAATCAGGGATCATGGCAATCGGCAAGCCTTCCACCACCAGCCCATTTGCAAGATCAAGTCAAGACATCCTTAACTCAACCGACACTATAAAGCTATCCTGGATCAAGGCCCATGTGGGTCTTGAGGGCAACGAAATTGCAGACAGGTTGGCCAAAGAAGCTACCTCCCTTGAGGGCCCGTACATGTCACTTACCAACCCCGCGCTCATACTATAGAAGAATCACTACAGAGGAAGCTTATAAAACATAGCAGACCAGTTGGGACCAGGCAACAACAGGAAGACCAGTTTACGAAGTTTTTATAAAGGTCAACCAAAGTCATCAATGCTGGCCTAGGCAGGTCACCTTATTTGTCACAGGGCATGCGCCGTTTCTATCCTACTTATTCAGAATAGGCGTTCACTCGAGTGGTTACTGTGGAGATGCGGGATACCCCAGCATATTATGCAACCACATGTCCGATAACCAGCTCGTGGCTCTTCACTAATCCAAGCACCCATCTAATCAAAGAATGGACAAAAAATCTGGTAACTAACAGTTATACTAGGTCCAAGTTAATAGCACTAGTAAACTTCCTAATAGACCACAGAGACCTGTACATTTCAAGCTACAATGAAGATGAAGAGGATGACCAAATAAATCCGGATAGATATGCAACTGCTCCCAGCAGTAGTTACTATGCTATTCACTAATAGCTCTGTAGCTACTATGCTATTCACTAATCTATTTTCCCTCCATAAACCACTTAACTAAGTTAAGCCTATTATTAAGTGAATTAAGGTCAGCCTACTCTCGAAATTTTCCTGTTATAATTGAATTTGTTTCATTTTTCCAAATCGTATGCGTTACAATAATTATCATGAACTGCGCTTAAATAGTTTTAGTACTGTACAGCCTAAGCCATCTTCATGTCTTGTCCTATAATGCTGCTCTAATTCCTTGATACCTCCACTTCCTAATGCTCTAAGGAGCATTATTAATTAATTTAGTTTCTATTTAGACAACAATTGATACCTATCTTCTCCATTGTTAGTGATGCTTTGATACCTGACCTTTCTCTAGTGCAAAAAGCTAATGTACATATTAACAACAAACTACCAGAGTTTGTAAATTTTGTATTGACGTCAATTATTAGATTCTCCCAGTGGAGGATTCACAGAAACCCTTGCCTCATTTTGCTTATTCTATTTTAAGTATTTTTAAAATCCTTTTGTAGAATTTCTGTAGATATTATCCAATGTCCTTCCTTACTATTCTCACTTGTTTGCATTCATATTCTGTTACTTACCTTTTAATTGTTCTGTTTGTTTTGTTCTAATGATCTAATGATTGTCTGTGAATTTTTGTCTTTGTCCCAACTTGATCTTTCCAATTGTGTGTGTGTAAACTCACACACAGTTACTCACCTTGTACTTGTGCTGCCTAGTAATGTTTTGTCTTTTGCTCACACACAATAAACTAATCCAATGGAGACATCTAGAGGCAGCTGATGGGTACCCTCCACTAGCGTGTGAAGTTGTTGCGTTTTGGAGCTTGGCTCCTTTGCGGGTGTAAGGCCCCCGGCGGTGCCACTTTCTTTTCTTCTTTCCAGCAAGTCCCCTCTAAACTGGTTGAACCCTTCATGAGTTAGGTACAGGGGACTTTACTGGTGTATACTATACAGTTTCACCATACGATACTACAGTGGTTGTTGATGCACCAGTATGTTTCCCTGTACCTTACCCTGAGTTGGGCTACCAGTCAGATAGAAACAGCCGGGTGGAATCGTGATACCAGTAGTTTTAAAATTAAGACTGTGATATTCAAGAAATAGAGAGCTCTCGCTGTCATCTGATGTTGATGAGGCCCAAGAAAAGAAGAAATCAGTGTCCAGTAACTCGAGAGTTAGACGTTAGTGCTATGTCCATTAGTCATGGTATACATTGCATAAACTTGACATACAAATTCAATCGCTGTGTTCTGCATAAGCTGACTTATCAGGTAACGGCAAAAGTGTTCAGGCCAGCATTAATCTTCTCGAATATCAACGTAAGGACAAAATATTCTGGACTGATGTTATGAAAAGTGGATATATTTCAACAGCACAAGCCAAAAGTGGGTTGGCTTAAGTCCAGTGCTCACATCGGTAGTATTCTTAATCTTGATTTGAATAACAATAAGATCATGCTTCGTATCTGGTGAGACTACCGTCATATTAATCACAAAGAGTATCTGGAGAAGATAAAACCATTGAGAGTGATGTATACAGAGAGAGGCTAGTCCTTATCAAAGCTGCAACAAAGAAGCGTTGGCGCTGCTATGAAATAAGGTAATATTCCAGCAAGATAATGCAACACAGCATATGTCTGTATTCACCATCGAATGTATTGACTCAAATGGGATCTTTTGCCGCACCCATCTCATAGCATCAACATGCCTCCATTTTCCCACCTGTAATCATATCTTGTTGGTGCTATCTTTGATTCCTCACAAGATGTTCGCAAGTTTGATCTCTTTTGGGCTACCAAGTTTCTAGGCTGAAGCCTTTCTAGCATGAAAATTTAGCAATCGCTGGTAGAAATTTTGGGTGATTAAGGTATTGATTTCGTGCTTTTTTCTAACATTATTAAGAATTTTTTTGGTGGAAAAATTACGTTATACTCCAGTTTTAGATGAATCTTAATACATACGTTAGATTGTCATTTACAAGAATAAAAGGGACTGCATTTGATGCTTGAGATGATAATCTTTTCTCTTTGAAATCTTGTAGTGCACATGTGAATACTTCAACATAATATATTATATATTAATATTTTAAATGTACAAACATAATTTGTTGAAATTCCATGACGTATAAGTATTATGACAGAATAATATGATAATTAAAGGGAAATTCAAGCTTATTTCATAAAGTTACATGAAAAAAAAAACTTAATGAAATGAAAAACTGACAATTATTTAAAGCTTTCTAACTATTAAAAAATTGCTTATTTCTGGAATGTTGAACTAATTTAGAAAATTACGTAATAAAAAATTTAAGAAACTTCATATCATTCATTATTTCAATTCGATAAAATTAACGCTTATGTATTCAAATGTAATACATATTAATAGGGGAACTTATTAATTTCTTATCTTGAAATTTAACCCATAATTTGCTTCATACAAAAAGTGCAACCGTTTCAGATATCAGCAAATGATGTTGATTTTTCCATTATAATTTTTATATTCCATTACACTTTTGCTCTTTTGAATAAGAAATATAAAATAACTTTTATTTTCTCAATGTTTTTTATTAAGTTTTCTGAATAGATAAATTTTATAAAGTTTTTATGACTTTGGTAGATGATCACTCAGGGAATTAGAGATGATTTGGATATCTCATTATTTTAAATGCATGGAAAGGATTAGGTAGACCAATTAATGGACCTCTCTTACTGAAACCCCTAAGTCTGGTAAGCCCTCGGTTTCATCAGAAAAAACAAACTTTTACCAAAAAATCTTAATAGAAGTCTGATGCATGCTGTAGCATGGTTCTGCTTCCTATCTTTACCAAACCTTTGCATCAAAAGTTTAAAATTAATAATACCTTCCGATAAAAGCAAAAATATGCGATTATTTATGATAAAATTTTTCACTCGTAAGCATGTTTCGCAAACATATTGTATACAGTAAGTTCCAAAAAGATTAAAACAAACTTTAACATTTTAATGGGTAATATAAATTGAGAAAGTGGTCAAAATAAAAAAGATATAATTTAAGATTAGGTCCCAATAGAACTGCCTCATAGCTACTTTTCAAAAATTTACAAAAAATAAATCTTGCACGAATCCATCTAAAAGAAAGGAAAATTTAGACAAAAACAATTTCGCATACATTTCTTTAAACAGTTGTATTTTTTTTGTCTTATCTCTAAACTAAAGAAAAAAATTTCTATAAGGTTAAAAAAGATGCCATTTTCACGATGCAATTGAATGACGTGAGAATAAGTATTGCAAATGAGTGTATGACATGGTTGAGATACCTCTCAGTTGAGAGTAGGAATATCAGTCATTATAAAAGCTGGTCCACCGCACACGTTCATCAATCTTAACTCGTACAGTTGCGAAGCGAAATGAATGTGTCAAAGGAGCTAGTTTAGTGTTTCATACTTTACGATTTCAAAGTGCGCTTATTAGTTGTGGCATCAAAGCGCAATATGTTAAGCGTTTAGGGATAGTGTTGTGAATGAACTTACGGCAAAGCATGGATTCGGGAAATTTGTCCCTTTGCTGATGTCTGGTGGACTAATCGTCAAGTGTTTACTATGGGCTTCTATAAAATTGTATAAAATGGACCTGTATTGCGGCAATTAGAGTGTGTGCAACACGCTCTGCAACAAAAAGAGCCAGCTTTGGTAAATTGCTGCAAGAGTATACTGCTCTTGACCGACAAGGGGGACCGTATGCTGTACAGGTAGCCAGGAATACGATACAGCGAACTTGTTTGGAGACTTCGTTCCATCCTCCTTACTCTTTTAATCTTGCCCCATCAAATTACCTCCACTTTTATTACATGGACAATCATCTTAATGGAAAATCCTTCACTAATGAAACAGACTTGCGCCAAGTACTTACATACTTCTTTGCTTTCAAAATCCTCACGTTTTAGCGTAAGGAGTTTGCACAAATAGGGATACGTTGGCGGAAGGTGCCGATGTTGATTACTTCAAAGACTAACAATGTGCTACACTTTCTGTATGCCGTTTGGGTCATTAAGAAATTTTTTGATTACCTTGTACTTCACGTACACTTATTTCCTTTGTGTTAACATCTAAGATGTTTAAAATTGGATGTTTTTTCTCTGAAAATGTTAATTGATTTCTTTTGAACAACGACTATAATTTTCCAAACTTAGGACCAAGAATATTGAAGTATTCATCTGTAATAACTATAATAATGGCTCTTATTGAGTTTGGATCCATATTCTGTCTAACAATTTCAGTACTTTTATTTTAATATTTAGTTCAAGAGTTGGTTTCAGAAAGGTTTCAGTTAAAGCAATTTTGAACTTCTTTACCTGTTTCTTATGTCCTTCTTTAGCTATCTCTCGAAACACCTTCATATTTTGAACTTTGTTGATTATTGCACCCATAGTGTCAGAGATTATGTGTTGTTCTATTTATTTAAAAGGAAGTTTTTAAGATGCTAACAAAAAAAATTATGTTTGCCTCTATTAAAAAACTTTCTGAAACGAAATAATAAAATAAAAGTACCTAATATTTATCGATTGAAAATGTATCCCAAATTATTATTCAACAATATTACAGCTATTAAAACTGACGAAAAATGAATGTACACTAGAAAATAGAGAAGTCTGGTTGAAAAAGATTCCCGGTGGAAAATGCAATTCTTCAAATAACTGCATAGGAAAGTCAAATCAGAGCTAAGCAATCAGCTGCAATTTAAAATGCTATAAAAGTCAACCTTGAGTTAGGAAGAAAGAGAGAAACATAGTATATATTTTTATTATTTATGATCCATCAATTTAATGTTTTCTTGTTCAAAAAAATATTAAAATTTCAATAGTTATCGAGAGAATTATGCCTTTGAAATGGCATAAATACGGTATGTTTTTATATCTCTTTGAAAATAATTGTAAGGCAGTACCATCGACAAAATCCGAAATCACAATTTGATCATTTTCACAATTTATAGCATAAATTAAGAAAACAAAGATCATCATACCATTTTGGGGACACACTGTTTATGAGTGGAAAATCCTATCACAAGTAATCTCGTGCTACGGTCTTTTATCATAAGTCATTGGAAACTCTTAGGCTTCTTCAAAATAAGCTTGGTAGAAGTGGGAAAGGGAGTTATTTGATGTATACTTGGAAATTTTAACGAGAGACGTTAAATAAAAGTTAGGTTTTACTGGTAAAACCTAGAATTTATCACGCTTGGAGCTTTACAGTAACACCTCGATTACGGTTGTATTAATAAGCTGTATGCGACGGTTTCTGCATAGAACTCATTATTGGGATAAACCTATTAGAAAATCAAATTACAGAATTGTGAAGTAGGTTCAGATGATAATACTTCTTTGTGACAAAGTCGAACTTTTTTCGCGACAGCATTTTTTATCAACTTTTTAATCTGCTACAATCTTTTTATCGTACTGCATCTATGGTACTTTTCACTGCTCTTGATTAAATAGTGATCTTTTAGGTATCTTTTTATTTCTTAATTAGAATGATGCCATAACATTTACAACATTCTGATATGTTAATGAGATTTTTAATCACTAACATTAAACATCATGGTAATCTTATATGTTGGTTAATGTTAGTGTAATTAATCCTCAATGATTGACTTCAAGAATTGTTCTTTTTGAAGTGCTGACAAGCATTATTGTGAGCAATTGAATCGAGTAAATCAATTTTTAATCAAAAATTATCCGGTGGTTTTATACAGAAAAAGTTTCATTCTATAAAAAGACAATGCAAGACCGAACAGTGCAGGGTGAACAGTGAAAAAAATTTAACGCATGGGAATTAGAACCCCATCTATCATATTCACCCGATATCACACTCTTGGATTTTGCTTTATTTCGATCGATACAACACTCTCCTGAGAAAAAAATTTGAAATTTTAGGTGATGTCCAAAATACTATCATGAGATATTTTACTCAAAAAAGCAATTAATTTTTATCGTTAGGGGATTGAAAATTTGTACTGAAGATGACCAAAGGTTGTACAGAACGAAGGATAGTTGATTAAAACGAAAGACGTTTGTACTTAAGACAAGAGTAAGTGACATTACTTACTCTTGTCTACCGCGGTTCCTCGAAAATTTAATACAAAATTGTACATTTTTACTTTAGAACGTATAATTTATAGTATCGTAGTTATGATTTTGATCTGACAATTAATTATAGTGTTATGTTATTAAAATCGCTAATGAAAGAGTACTTTTATTATCTTTACATGAATATTTGCTAATGTTAAAGTATTTTGAAAAGAAAATTCAAACTGATTATTAAAGTTTCAAAATTAAAATATTAATTTAATAAGAAACATATTTTTCTAATAAAACTCTTGTAATGAAAATAAGGAAATGTTAATGTAACCCGTGTGCGCCAGTTACCTAAACTGAATGTAATCCTTAAAATATTGATTTTGAGCATTTTATACCAACTGTAAAATTCTACTTATTTCAATGATTTTTTTAATAGTTGCATCAAAATAATGGGAAATAAATCCGTTGAGTTTGTTCTAAATTATACTCTATGCAAACAAAAAATTAAAATTCCTTCTTCGAAAAATTCCCTCTTTTAAATGGAAACACACAGAATAAATTTATAAATAAGCTTTTATACAAAGGTTAAAATAACCATTCTTATTGGAAACAAAATCTTGCAAATAGAATTTTCTACGTAAAATATTGATTTATTGGAAAATGACTTTCGCATTTTTGAATTCTAAGTTGAAAAATGAGTATTCACTTCCCTGTGTAGGGTATTTGACCAGAGTACATAATCACATTTTCAGGTGTATATTTTAAAACAGCCTTACCTTTTAAGTATTAAACTATATATCTATTTATAATAAATGCTGAACATACATACTTTTCAAAATTAATTACACCATTGATTATTTTGAAGTTAAATTTCCCTTTTGTTGCTGTTGTTTACTCTAAAATGCAAAGCAGCAAACAAATTCTCCAAGAATTACAAGCTTTATAATGCTGAAAATTTAACAAAAGAAGATGTGTATGAGAGCATACAGTAAAAAAGTGAAACAGTGCCTAAGTTTTTTTCAGTAAATTTTATCGAGAAACTGTTTCCTCTTAAGTAATAAAAAATTTGAAGCACAAAATGAATAGATACTTAACTTTTATAATACATAGTATACGAGATTTTCAAAGGGGAGATAATTATTAGTTAATATATATTAGCTTCAGTTAAATTGTTCCAACTAATATAATTTAGGATTGCTTATGAAAAATGATTTTAACTGCCTCACATTTTCTTTCCTTTCCTTTTACTGGTATTTTAAAACAATGAAAAATGGAAGAAAAATGCTAAATATTACAATGAATAACAAATGCAATTAAAATATCTTTTACTAAAAGGGAGTAAAAAACGACTGAAGAAGAGAATTGCTTCTTAATTAAAAGTCTTGTCAAAAGTTATTGAATTTAAGATCGATTATTTTTATTTCACTTCAAAAGGACATGTATAAGACCAAATTATATGTAAATATTAAATCAATATTTTTAGGATACAAATTTATATTCCACATATTCTGTTGCCATAAATTTGTTTTTAATTCACTGTTTGGTATCAAGAGCCAACGGACTTCATAGTTTTAATGATTTTAAAAGAATTGAATGTTGAAGGGAATATCAATTTCCACTGATACCTAATCAAGGAAAGAAAAATCTCCAAAATTCATAACATTTAATTAGAAATTATTTCAGTCATATGTACGTATATTTCAATGCTTAAAGTAATTCAATATAGATCTAAGACAAGACTGTTTTTATTCTTAGTAGGAGTTGTCTTGGTGAAAAAGAAAAGAATGCTTATTTCACAGGTGCCAAAATCATGAAGACCACAACTCTGCTGTATGAAATTCGATCACTAGTATGCTTCAACACCTCTTTCTTTAAAGTTACCAAGATACAGAAAGAAAAAAAAATAATTGACGATGTTCACCATTGCGCAAAAATGAAAAGTAAAGAAAAAAAATGCTTCTCCATTCAGACAGTCACGACATCGAATCGTTGTAGTGAGAGGTGGGGGCATTTGGAACCTCTTATCCCCCTAGTGAAGAGAGACTTAAAAAGATTATAAGCGTGCTCTTTTTTGTACAAGATAAGTGTTAATCTTTGACTATGATATATTCGAGCAACAAGTGAATTGGAGGCCTCTTTCTACTAGGGGTGATTTTTTTCTTTTTACCAAACTGATTGTGTAACAACGTGGTTAGGTCGTGCAACTTGCATAGTTTGGAAAGGAAAGATTTTTGTTGAGTTCTATGTGTGCTGCCAACTGTTAAAGAATTGAAAATTTTCGGAGATATAATTACATCGTCTTTTACAGAGTTTTATTTTTCTTTGTTCTGCCACAACAGTAATCACATCATTAGTCACAACGAATCTGATTTATTAGTCTTCAAACATTTGTAAGCAATAATTTACTTTTTAAAGATTAATTTAATTTTCTATAAGAAATCTTTCTCAATTTTTTTAGCTTATGAAGATTACTATTGTAATTTAAAAAAAGGAATTTTACTTTTAAATATATATGTGTGACATCATCACAGCTCAGATATTCGACCCCAGCACCCCTGAACTTCAGCAGCGAAGACTGATTGGTTCTTCCGTGGGGTATACCGAACAGTAGTCTTGACTTTACTTAAAGTAAAATATATTACTCAGATGAGGTTTACATTTACTAAGAAGTTTAATATTAATATAAAAAAGGTATGAAAAAATACCTATTAACGTTAAGTAATAAATGATACCATCTTTTGCCACGTTTATCTTCTTTTAACTTTCTTCCGTTGCACATAAAGTGAACACGCACAAGCTGATTGAAATTCTGAACAATTTTTCAAAATTTGAAATTTTTCGCGATTTACAATTAAATACGTATTTAAAAAATAGGCAAAAAAGATATTAAAATTCTTTTACAGAAATTAAATTATTGAAAACATATATATATATATATATATATATATATATATATATATATATACACACAAGTACAAAATATGTGCATTAAATTTAAATATTAAACACATTTATTTACTTCTCTTGATAATTCTTTAAAATTTGGTGAATGATTTTTGACAGAACTTTGAGCAATTCTTACAGATATGCGGGTTAGTTAAGACTGATAGTTGTTTGGATTTCACGAATTTTAAAGTGGAATAAAAGCAATTAGATAAGTATGTTGTTCCCCCCGAGAATATTGAATAAATTCGACAAGCAGCTGATTTTAATTCAGGATACTTCGATTCTCGAGGTGTTCTCGGTAAATTATGCAGTGCATCGCTATGTTTTTAAGTTGTGGAATTTGAGAATCATCTCTTAAAAACTCAACAAGACCGGTTTCTTACTCAACATTGTGGGAGTTCCATCATTTGAAATACTAAGCAGTTTATCAAGAGTCATATCAAAAGTTTTTATTGTAGAATTTAATCCATTTTTAATATCGACACCACAATTTGACACTTGAAGTACTTCTAAATTTAATAATTCTTCTTTAGCTACGAAGTTAGGTGAAACAAACTGTATAAAAACTGCCAACTGCGAAAGATCTTTGATATTTGTCGATTTGTCAAAGGCTCAACTGGATGCAATACAGTTCTTCCAATATTTTTTTTAAAATTATATTCACGAGATGAATTAATTGCAATTATGCATCCTTCGGTTGTATGTCTCGAGATAGGAATTGGCAATAACGAGCTAAAATTTTGCGCAATGCTACAGTTATTTGTATCTCAAACCTTCCAATTTTTTTAATCCACTCTCTCTTTTCGTATTGGCACTAGCAATGTTACCAATCAATAGCAACTGGCTTCAGAGCCACATTATTAGGTGGATTTCTAAGGGTTGTCAGAATTGACTTGTGTTTAATTAAATTTGATTTTAAAGAAACAAGTTTATCTAATCTTAATTTGGTGGATACTCTGCAGAAAACTGAAAATGCATAGTGTCGACATAAATTTCTAGCTTCATAGTTTTTGTGTCATTAAAACTATAACAATACGTTTTACATACTACGAAACAAATTATAGTTAATTTACCAAAATCGCTGATTACAGATTATATTCGTAGCAAGAACGATACAAATTGTTTCCTCCAGAGCACAATGTCAATTGTCCATTGCAAGAAAGTTTACAAATTCAAAATCGGTCTGTTGTCGGGCGATTACGCCACTGTTTATGTTCGCTCGCACTGTTTCCGGTGAGTCATATTATTCTTGTGAATTGGGTGGAAATGAAATTTGCGACAACGTTACACTTAGTCTTTCCTATTTGTTGTCAGTAATTCAAAAGACACATATGGAAAGGTAATAATATTTTATTGTACAGTAACATAAAAATAAAAAGGGAACATTTATAGAGGGAGCCTTCAAACAGCCGCATGTGGCTCGCGAAGCGCAGGTTGGTCACCCCTGATATATACTTATATGAATTTTATCAAATCATAAAATAAATTTTATGGTAATTTCATGACAGATGACATTTTTAATTTTTGTGCTGACAGTTATTTTCTTTCTTTCTCTAAAATACCAATAAAATATTTTTAAGTTTCTTATAAAATTGTCGTATACACAATAGAGTTTTACAACAAATTTCCCCATTTTTTTAATAGAAGTGTTGTCAGATAAAATTGCTACTAATTTGCTGATGATTGGTAATATTTCCTTAATTTGCATTTTTATTAAACCAAAATTCAATGAGAACACGTAATATATTTTACATACTCAAAAAAGTAAGCTGCCTTCCATTTTTAGCGAATGCAACGGAAAAACCAAATTGCATCATCTCGAATATCAATTGTGTTATTCCCAAAAATGATAATTTATTTGTATTTTATCGAAATAAATTTTATATTAGTATTTCTTATTGTTTTGTAGATGAAAGAACTATTTGAAACTACAAATATTCAATGCTTCCCATTTTCTTCTCGATTCAAATATAAATATCATCTCATAAAAACTCTATTGTACTTCAGACTTTCTTAACTATAGTATTTTCATAGTACGCCCCAGTCTATTTCATTTTCATGAAAATGTAACTATTTAATCAGATATGCTTGGTTTTGTGCTTGCATTTTGATGATTTTACGTAACTGAAGTTTGCTATTTCCTATTTTGTGACAATATAAACTACAAATTCTGAAGAACAAAGAACAAGTGATAAAACATTTTGAATTGTGATAAGCTTTTTTTACTTTAAAAGAATACAGTTATTCAACATCTGACTGATAGGAATGTAGTTTTCTATATAAATATAGAAATCTTGCTTGTTAAATGAAACATAGAAAATACAAATTAGTATACATAAAAATGCATTACATAGTTTTTGTTATTACATTGTTCACATAATTACGTAGTAATTTCATAGAAATTCCCTAAACACAACTTTATATTTTATTTTTTTATATCAGAATCTTATCTATTAGTTACTTTAATTTCTAAATATCTAATAATTTTAATATAAGCGCTTGTGCTCTCATAAATGTAATAAATTTTAACAAAATCTTAATTAATTAATTAAAAATCTTGAATTGAAATAAAGCCCTCACAGCTCGTATTAGTAAAACCGCGTACTTGTCTAGGAAGTTGTAGAATCGACCACTGCTTATAGCCAAATGGTTGAACTGATTTTTAACCGTAAACGTCCTTCTCTAATTCTAAAGTTGGGTAAGCCACGACACCAGATCAGGAATCCACTGCTTTTTCTGGTCGTCGTTCAGAATTACTGGTTATTGCTTATGACCACCTTGCAAGATAAGAGATGCCGATTTCGAAACTGTAAGAAAAACTAATTCTAAGGTGATATTAGTACAGAAAGACAATCATTTCAGCTACAATGTAAATGCCTTCTCTTTACTTCCCTTCTAGTTGGAAAAGAACTAGTGTTCGTTGATCATGCATAGCTGCTGGCCAAGATGGAAAATCGAACCATTTCTTATAAAACAATGAATTTAAATCATCATTTTATAACACAATGACTCTAAATAAAGAAAGATTTAAAAAAAAGAAGCTGTATTCAGTTAAAAATAATGGAAAAATCCATCACATAAAATTAAAATATAAATGTAAGGAAAATAATTTCTGTTAAACACAATTTATACTCAAAATTATGTGTTCCCTTTATAATAAGTAATTTCAGGCTACGATAAGCATTACAAAATTTTTGAAAAAGAAATCTTGGAAAACAGATATTTAGATTGCAAATCCAATTTTAAAGAAAGACATTAGTTCAGAAGAAAGATGTATCACTTATAAATTAAGGTAAAATTTCTTGGGTTTTAGAAAAGCTACTTCTTTTATACAATGACACAGAGATTATTTCTATTCAACAAGATCAACTAAATCGATGCCGAAAAATTTTAAATCCTTTTAAACTGACAATATGTATGCCTTTAATATTTTAAGATTAAATTCCCGAGTAACAGCAAACAACACCAAATAAATGTTTGTCCACAGCATTGTAAGATCATCTCTTTAAAGTCCCTAAAAATAAAATCCTAATTAAATCTTGTTATCATGCATCAATGTAAACTTGCAAAATACAATCAATTCTGGTGAAGTAATTGAAATCAAAAATATCTGACATAATGCGACTCAAAACTACTATGTTAAATTTATTGCCAATTTTAAAGTAAAAAGCGATTATTACCATATAATAACACTTTTTCTCTTATAACCGTAAATTCTTTCATAATGAGAAACCTTTTGTATACAGTTTGTACTCTCTGAGCAGCTTTAATGCTTCAAAGTAAATTATTTGATTAAACGTTCTACACAGACTTCTTTTAACTTGATGTGAAAGCAGCTATTGTCATGAAAAAGAAGCTCAAACTTTTGGATGTTAACCAAGCAAATGCAGACTAGATTAATTTAAATAAAATACAGCAAAAAAAAAAAAAGAAGAAGAAGAGTTCTAAGAGCTCAAAAAACCCATTCAGAGTTTGAATAATTTGGGCGTTTTGTCCACTAATCAATATATTGACATTCTATTGAAAGGATTTCTGAAAACTTTTTCAATTTCCCATAAGTTAGGAAACTCTGAACACTTGTTTTCTATTTTGTCGTATATTCCAGCAATGACTGTCTCCTTATTATCCGTATATTCCAGCAATGACTGTCTCCTTATTATCCGTATATTCCAGCAATGACTGTCTCCTTATTATCCGTATATTCCAGCAATGACTGTCTCCTTATTAATCAGAAATAATTATTCCTTGAATATATTTATTTTGCCAAGCTATAAATCAATCATTCTGAAAGACATTCTCAATGAAAATGATTCCTGTCTAACATAAAACATTTGCAAAAAGAGGAATTTCGATACACACATCTGTAGTTTTCTATATGGTTGTTGTTGCACCACCATTACCTAGCTCAGAACTGGTTTGGTTTAGTTTGTTTATCACTCAACGGTCATTTTTGCAAACGAGGGCTAATTAGGTCGGGACCTGCGGTTTAAAGTTTATTTTGAACCACTACAAACATCCATGCCCATGAACTGTTGAACTGAAGGCAAGAGCTCTAACCATTCGGCTGCCAGCTTGGCTAGCCCAGACTTGGGCTCTACCAGTCAGAGAGGAGGAACCGGGTGGAGTCTTCGTGACTTTGCAGAAAAATCCACCAATTTTTGGAAGTCTTACCAAGGGGTATCATTTCACTTGGAGGAAATTGCAACCACGCCTGATTTAACGTGCCTTAGAAAGCTTTAGAGAACACGACGGCTTTTACGTTAAGACCAACCAAGTCACCATGGTCCTATTTTTATATTGTGAATTAATTTTTATTTGGTTAATTTATATATTTTGAATAAAATAGTCCAAGTAAAATGTTACCCAGAATGGACAAATGTATTTACATTTCTATATTTACTGACATCTGAAGTTCGGTTTCCTTATTGAATAATATCAAAACTATGACATATTTTTCGTAAATTACTCCTCTTTTTACACTGGAAATTGCATTAAGAACTACCGAATAGGAAACAGTAGGTATACAAACTGCTGTACTGCGTGAGCACAGATATAATGGAAGAGAACCTTATTTAAGTGCTTAATCCTGGGCATGATACTATATGTCCATTGATTCACTATTTACATATGCTTCATTTTTCTATCAGTTAAACTAATGATCTATAGCTTGCCATATGGCCTGAATATCCCTTGTCCTCTTGTATTGCATTGCATGACACATCTCTTTGGAACCAATTTTCGAAAATGTAATGGCAAACCGCTCTTTAACAGGTGTCAAAACAATACCAGTAACAATTTCAGGTTCAAATCACGCCCACACAACAGGTTTTCTAAATTTTAATTCTTATAACATATGATTACCCACATAATTTAATTAGATGGATCGAAGGAACATTATATTTAATTAATCTAATCTAAGTGCTTATTTGTATCGTTTTCATTTAGAAGTGCTGTAGAGTTTCGATAAAAAATGTATTTCCTCAATACAACCCATATTTTGTCTTACGCTTTGCTA
This sequence comes from Latrodectus elegans, assembly GCA_030067965.1. Lineage (NCBI taxonomy): Eukaryota > Metazoa > Arthropoda > Arachnida > Araneae > Theridiidae > Latrodectus > Latrodectus elegans. Next base: position 101,578,285 of record CM057817.1, on the reverse strand, counting down.
GCTAATATTCATTCATCAGAATGCCTTATATGTTTGATACTTATTAGAGCATAATAGCGAGATTTCTTTATATTTATATATATATATATATATATATATATGTCATTAAATTATAAACAAAAATACTATTTAAATCTCTATTTTTTGTAGAAAAATTGCAGTAGAAGAGCAAGTTAGTTTTAAAATTTTGAAGAATATTAAAATTAATTAATAATTAGGAAAGCAATTCCATTTGTACAAATGATTGGTAAATTTTTAAGTGGTAAAAATTAATAAAAACAATTAACAATTCCAAATTTGATTTAACTGATCTTTTACAAGCAAATGAGACATTTATTCGTCAGCCTGTATCAAAATTCACTAATATGTTAAATAGAGAATACCTGACTAAAAATAGCATTAAGAGAAAAGCCTCTGCTATGTTTGTCTCTAATACTTCAAAAATTTCCTTTTAAAAGATTCGACAGCATAACGTAAAATAAATTAAGGAAATTTTCCCATGGTATTTTGACTGTCAAGACGTATTTTGAAACTATGAAACTGAGCATTATGAATAAAACATGGATTTCTTTTAGTGTACACTGCGGTGTGAGTTTCAAGTTTGCTTGTTGTTATTGTGTAGTATTGGACTATAAAGGCGCACCATGCTTTAATGTACATGGTTAGGAATCTAGAATATATAGTTACATATAATGTAAATCTGATATACTGTGATAACTGTTGACTAAATCCTTTTATTGGCAGAATCATATAATTATGTTTTTTTTTTGCTAGCTTAAAACACTTTTTTTCACACATGTGCTATATATATAAACATAAATTATTTTGCCTGAGTATAAAGTGAAGCTCTATTGATTTATATATCGAATAATTGTAAGGGATATTTCTTTCCTATTCGCAAATAGAAATGACTACAGCTTTGTAGCTTATATAATACTATCGTAAAGGATTACGCGATTCATTCTAGTTCATGAAATAACGAAGGGTAAACAGAAAGTAAGAAATAACCTAAAATTTGCAATTACGGACCTGTAGATAATTTGGTACATAATACAAATCGTCCGATTTGTATTATTTACCAAATTATCTACAGCTGAGTTTTTGACTAAAATCCCTCAGCCGATAAAATATTATAAGTTCATGCTTCTTGCAAGTTCCAGCCAAAAATCGGGACATTCATTAAGTAAGTACTCAGGTCTTCCTTTTCCTATCGATGATTGCTGCAGGTATGGATGTTTGTAGAAATTCGGAATCCATTTGAAGCAACTGAATCAGCCATCATGTGACAAGAAGAATTATTTTTCTATCTTGCATAGGAATGACTATTTTTGATAAAGATAGATTGTTTTTGACGAGTTAATTGACAAGCCGATTAACTGATTAAAAATAAAGTTTATCAGGGAAATATAAATATTGCAAATAAGGACAATCGTTTATCATGAAACAATAATATTCGCTGGAATTCAACATTTATAAGTGAACGCCATAATCATGTATGCTTTCTCAGTAGGAGTCAAAATGCCTATTATACAATGTTGATTCTTATTTTATGAAACACAAATTAAAAGGAAACCGAAGAAAAGATCACAACGTATTTATATTTTCGTGAATTTTTTTATAAAGAATGATGATATTTCATAAATAGATTCAAGTTTAAATGAAAGTCAAATGACAAATATGCTATGTAGAAATCAAACTGATCGACTTTATGGTGAAAAATTTGACTAATGAATTTAAATAATACCTAAATAGGACTCAAAGATTTATTTTAATTTGAGATTTCAAAGTACAAAGCACTTAAAGAGACCCAAAATGAAATTATTTTTTCCCTTACCGAATTCATTTTTATAAATACCTGATTCACGCAGATAAATGAGAAGACAACATGGCTCATCCATGATTCATTCATAGCCTATTGAATTGCTATGTGTTATTGCATGAAATACAACCAAACAACGGAGTATCACTTCAAGCAAGAATTGTAATTTTAGTGGGTTTTCTGGTGAAGAATGAGAAAGCCAGCAGGCTTAACTATATGAAATTTTACATCCTAAATCATGATCCACTATTTCTCTTGTGTTATTTATCAAAACTATATACTTATAAAAATCTAGTCTACTTTCACTAACAATCCATATGCACAGCCATTAACCATGTGTCACCAAACCAACTTACTCATAACCAACTCTACAAGATTTTGCTGTTTAAACATCTGGAACAGTGTCGAGTAGTCACCCCGAAATACATATTGAATGTATAAACATCCATCTTAACCACTGTTGAACAACCGAATATAGAGGATGTGTTACTTGTAGATTCCTTGAATTTTACGAGTTTCTGCCTTTGTGGCACATGTGATTTTCCGAAAGAATATAATAGACTAGGAATAAATAAAAAGATTTCCAAAAATCTTCAGCTATATATATCGAATCAACGGTCTTTTGTGGAGAAGATATAATTGAATTTGAAAATGATTTTGATCTAAAAGAGAAAAGACTAACTTAAAAATCAGAGAGTATTAGAGTTTTATGAATTAATTTATATTTATTTAATAATTAAAATATATTATGTTGATTAAAATGTATTTGTATTATTTTCTGTTAATACAAATACATTTTAATCAATTAATAAAAGTATTTGTATTATTTTCTGTTAAAATCATTTCTGTTAATGATTTTAATGAAAAGGAAATTAGAAAGGCACAAGGCATTGCAATCACATTTATTTCATTGAATGAAGTCTTATAGATGTACAAAATGTATCAGTGTAAAAATTTCTACTTTATATTATCAAAAAATAAAGACTAGTTCATTATCATGCAAACAGCACATTCCATTCTGTTTTTAAATAGATATATCTTCTATATAAATATTTAATTGGAATTAATATTTTAAAATTTAGTATAAAATACATACTACTAATTTCATGCAGATTTTACATCTTTTTAAATAACTGCAGGATTGAGCCATCATCATTTTTGAACTGCTGTATCTAGATGATATTTGAAAGAGAGTTTCTGGGTCAAAGAATTTGACCGCATATGTATCTGACATTACCAATTCATTCATTAATATGTTTGTCAAAGAGAGATGTTTAGTTAGAATTTGCCACTTTCTCATGATGGCCAAATGTAATAATATTTCAATCGGGTTGTTAACAACTTGAAATCATTCTCATATTTATAAAGGATGGTGACACGAGTTATTTAGAGTTGCGGACTCAGTTGTTTCTCATAAATGACCATTGTCGTGTGAGTAGCGGTGGTAGACCCAGCGATGGATTTCCAAATGTCTTACTACAAACTTCAGCTATTAGCTTATTTTCTATGAAGCTTAAAGTTTGATAGACTCGCAGTGGCCTATAAGTCGGAACGGCAGATCCCATATATGGTTGAATTCATTCTTTGAAAATAGAAATATATGCTTTTGCTTGAACATTGGACCCTTTCGATGCTTGAGAGTTTTCTGGATTCCACACGTGAATTGCAATGAAATTCTTTGGCCCACTATCAATGAACAGAACTCCTCAAACGCACATGAGAAACTTATAAAAGCTTTCACAGATGTTAGGCTCTTGATATAATATATGTCTTGGTTTGTTCTATTCAGAGCATTGGACACTGTATCACGTGATGACATTTAATCTCATATTCTGACAGCATTTATTCACATATTTTTGAAAGATTAATTCTCAATATTTTTTGTTTAATGTTTGTTAAAAGAAAGGAATTCTTAGTGTTGATTTTAATGGCGTGTATTTGTTAAAATACACATGACAGCTTAAAACAGCTTATGATAATGCTTTTTAATAAAAAATAAAAATTGTACAAAAACGTTTTGGTCTTGAGACAGAAATGTTTTCCCAGTAATTTTTGGCCAACAGAAAATGCTTGATTAGTACAAATAATATAAACAAGAAGAAAATCAATATGTTTTCAAGAGAAGGATATGTTTTTCCAAAGTAATGTTGAACCCATGCTTATCATGTGAATGACATTTTGATTTTTCAAGAGATAACCTTTTGTTTTTTGTGATATACCTGAAAATAATTGAAGAACTTTATGTAAGCAGTTGAATGAAAAGTAGAACAACTGGAGAGGATAATTATTACTATTATTATTAATTTTATTTCAATCCATCTGTGTAAATTATTGAATTATACAGACTTTAGACAAATGTGCTTATGGTCTTTGTGGCATATTATGCATACATATGATTGCCAACATTAATGGTGATATTTATCTTACTAATTACATATAAAAATAAATAAATGTGAAATTAATTAGACATGTGTCATAATTTTGCATTTTATTAGGAATTGTTGTATAAATAATCTCTCTTGAAGTCATGTCAAACTCCCTTTTTAATCAATCAGTTTCTCGTCTAATTTAAGACATGACTGGAAAATAAATTGACAATAATATATAGTTATTAGAATAAAATATTATTCAAAGAGTGAAATTTTGTCAGTAGTTGTTAAGCTATTTTATTAAAACCAAACCAGAAATCATCAGAAGAAATTAAAAAATTTTTTCACTTATTCTCTCTTATAATCTGCAGGGCTCTTCTTGTTCTTGTTGTGTAGGAAAATATTACTAAAGCAACGGAAGTAAATTCCTGATACTCTAATCGTAATATTGATATATAGTTTCACTCTAAATGCTTACTCTAAATATGGACTATATCTTATATTTCATGTCATATGAAAAGCAAAATTTATTCACTAGTAAATTCATAACACACTACTGGTTAAAAGTAGAAGGGCAATTAGCAATTTTTCAATTAAGAGAACTTTGAATTTGCACAAAATAATTATATTACTGCACTTTTAAAAACTTACTTAAAATTAGATAACTATGTATGTAACATGAAATAAAAATTCTACTTCCTTATTATTATTAAAAATTAGTTTCATTCAAATCATACTGAGGGAAAAAAGTAGCACAGTTCTAATTAATGAAAATAAAAGTCTTGTTGATAAGGAATTCTTCTGTCATTTACTTTAACTACTTCAAAGACTATTTTCTATTGAATCATATAATTCTTGAATTTTGGTTTGACAAAAATAATCCGAAGCGGAATTCAAATCGTCACGACTTTCAAGCAAAGGTTCATATTGCTAGCCTCTGCTATAAATACGCCGAATAGTTACTGATCATGTATTTTAAACATTATTGAGGTCAATTCTTTTAGCAAGCTATGGCAAAAACTGAGCATTATTTGTTTCAAACTAATTTTTACTACCATTGTCCGGGTGAATGGATGCTCCATTTTGCTGTGATATCCAATTTTCTCCGCCTAGTTTATCACAGAGGAGGAAGCTCTGTAATTAAAATTTGAATGTAATCTATATGTTTCTGTCTTTATCCAGAAAACACTAAATTGGTCTTTCCAATGTAGCCAACTGATATCCAAACCATTTAACTGCCTTCTTCTATCTGTCAGATAAAATAAGTTTCTTCTTGTATACCCAGGCAATGCCAATAATATTGACAACTGTCTAGGCCATTTATTTCGAATTTCATTTTATCAGAAAAGAACTGAAGTTCATTCGTATTCCCAAGATATGTGTTCTTTGACCCACTGTAGCTAGTGGTCAACGTGCCTTTTGTACCATTTAGGATGGTGATTTCTATTATTGATTATGAACGTATCCTATCTTTTTATGTAGTTTTTCATTGTTCTTCTGGTTACATGTGTGACACCAGATGGGTCTTCCAATGCTTCCACGCGTTTTTTTAAGTTTTTAAGGAATCTTTCTTTTATTACATAGAATCAATTTTTTAAGTCTCCCAAACTTTGTTTTCCTCAGTCTCTCTTTTGATTTTTAAAGATGTTAGAAACAGCGTTTGAACTGATTTGTAGGTGCTTTAAAATTTATCTTAGACTTTTGCCCACATGTTTACATGCCACAATTTAGCATTTTAAAATTCACTTAAAGGTTTTTTTCTAGGAATTTTAAATCTACAAAAAGTGAGGATTTTTTTTCCTCAAAATTTATCTTTTAAAGAAAAGACAATTTAAAAAGCAATGTTGTCAACATATTAAACTGCTACAGATTCCCAAATTAGAATATTTTTACAGGTGTCCTTCCACTTTTTTCACAGGCCAAAAATCCTTAAGTACTATTTTATAATATTTTCTCTTAGTGGTAAATAAAACTCATTTACTGAAAATATAAGTAAAAATTGTTTAATAAAATAAAAAAAATAAAAATTATATTAACTGCGCAAAAATTTAAAGCATAAATTATAAAATATGACTGTTTTTCTACTTTTTCCAACAAGATAGTTTTTTTTTTTTTTTTTCAAAAAAAAAAAAAAAATACAACCTTTTTTCTATTTCGGGGAAGTATCTAAAAGTTAAGTATAGCGTTCTAGCAATTAGAGCAATCAATATTATCATGCAACTTTACATGTAATATGTAATACATTTATTAGATCTTTGGTCTGGAAGTTATTTGCTTTTTGGGTTTTCTAACGATCACAGGAAATTTACATTACAGAAATAAGGCCATTACATCCTATTGCCACTTGCATTGTATTTCAATTCTTTTGGAAGCAATTTCCCAATAATACATAATGACAGTAGAGAGAGTCTAATTGGAAGTCACTGCGATATATTAGTATCGTTTCATGGCATGAGATATAGCGTTTGACATGGAATATCCAATTCAAAGGCTATTTGAAAAATTACTTATTTTATGAGTCTATTTAATCTAAAGACCCATTGCCACCCTTTTTTATGATATCAATCAACGCTATTCAAGCTACCCTCTTAAGCAATTGCAAAACGCAATATGTGTGTCCCAAATACCAAACGCAATGGACATATTGCGTGTTGTATTTGCTGAAGAGTTAAAAATGTTAAGGAAACTGTTTGGCTTATATATTTTTCAGCAATAAATTGTTTTTTTATGGTCTGAAATTTTAATCATTCATTTAATTATATAATTCCAAAATACTGTACAGAATGTTTCATCTACATATTTTTGTTGTTTTTTCATGATTAATGCAATGACAATGATGAACAGGCTATGTTATTAGTATTTTAATGATGAAATTATTTTATTATAATTATTGATTAAGGTAATTTTTTATTGTCTCATTTTTTGTTAGTAAAAATACAAACTCACATTTGTATTTGCTCTCACATTAATCACTAGCGATAGATAGCTGTACTGCTGCACATCAATTATGTTAATATATGAAAAACATATTTTACACTTTAAACTATCACATCAGTTAAGCGGATAACCTATTGACAAGTAAAACCATTAATGTCAATAATTTATATTGTTTTTAATTTTGCTGTTACAAATCTTATTGAATTATGTTTAAATACAAATAAGAATATAAATTCACTACTATATTAATATTTATAATTTATGTATGGTAACATTTATAAAATGTTTATATGCATTAATATCATTCTGTTGCTGCTAAACATGTTATTGAACTATCTTTCTAAATCAAGTAAAGCAAGCATTTATACCTGCAACTTATAATTGGTAATTTTGCTTCCAAGTGGTTGGCAGGTTTTGTTTAAAAGTCTAGAAACAAAAAAATGACAAAATAAAGCAAGTAATTGCTGCACCGTTGAGAGTTTCACACCCATGGAAAAGCATCAGCCAGGATCATTTCTGATTTGATCTCCAATTATTATCAGATATCTTCTTTAATATTCCAACTAGTTTGTACAACACTGTAAAAATACAGGAGGACAATCTATAATTACATGAAATTAAATAATATCTATTTATTGAGCTTATCCAGTAACTGAATTATCAATGTCTGTAAAATATAATATAATGAAATGTAGGTTATCATGTTATAAAAAAATTTCAATAAGTAATTTTAATAATTCACTTTAAATATATTTAAAAAAAAAATCATTTTTTTTCTATTTCTAAGCTTTAGAATTTTAAAACTATTGCAAAGTAAAGCATTCTTGCTTAAATTAATATTACGATCATTGTGTTGAATAGTCATATTAACCTTTTCACATGCACGAGACAATATATAACCCTTAATTTGACATAAAAGTTTAAAAACTCAAATCAAATTCAAGAAAATTATAAAAGATTTCAAAAAAATACCATGAAGTACAATATTATTTTTTTCTTCATTTCAGGAAACAATTGAATAAAAATTTCCCCCTAAAAGATATCTACGAGAATAAGCACTTTAAGTAGCAGTTAATGGCTTGAACTGAACATCAGAGTAAGCTTCTAAAATTAATATCCTTTGAGCAATTCAAAGAAGTTTATTATGATACCCTTTAACGCTGATAATCGTAGATCAAAGTCATTACTAGCGTTTGCTCTGATATTGGTGATCAGGATAAAATAAATAACATGCCTGATCTTCCCTCTTCAAATCACTCGTGATGAAGATCGATTTCTATAAGATCATATCTCACAGGGGATTACAACGATGTCTTTAGTTTAGCTGAGAAAAGAGCTTTAACATGGCTAATGGGTGATAAGAATGTTTGCTGCGAATGTTTGTTTCTGATGTTTGAGATTTACAAAGATGGGTCACTGGAAATAAAGTGAAATTTACTTTGAAGATGCGAAATGGATAAGAGAACTACAAAGATGAATATTAGCTTTGATTCTTCTCTATAAAATTTCAGATTATTTCATGGAAAAAATCTCGAACATTTACATTAAGAAACAGTTTGAGAGAGTTGTTTGTTTATTTAAAGCAATGTTTTTAGGATTGCAAAGGATTTTAAGTCTGTTATATTTCTTAAATCAGATTGTTTTAATATCTACATTACTTTTGTGTTGTTCCAATCAGTATTTTCATCTAATTAGGACTAATTATAACAATTGAATTCTGAAACAAGCTAAGTTTGGAAAACATCTAAATACTTTCTTTCACTTTCCTATTCAGTACATTAAACTGCCGCATATAAACTTAGGTGAGTGTTGATGATAAGTAGACAAGGTTTCTCTTCATGTTTTTCACTCTTCACAGTATTCAGTTTTTTAGACAATATTGAACACCCTGAGATTAGAGTTTCTGCAGGGACATTTGTTTGAGTGAGTATTTTTCTGTCTGGGAATCCGCTACCACACCGCATGGAAAGCAATCCATGATGAAAATCAAAAGCTTTAGAAATAGTAGTCAAAACTGTAAATGCACAAATTATTGGAAAAAAACAATCAGTAAAACTGTAATATATGTTTTTCATAAAAATAATGATAAATTGATTAAACACACATTTTTTATAGTGAAGTTAACCTTAATGTATAAAAATCCCGTTCCTGTATATTAATTTTTTCTGTAGAAGTTAACTTCGACTCACAGTTGATAATAGGGATTCTCCAAACTACTGTAAATAGTCACGTACTATATGAGGGACGAACTATTGAACTGTTCCTGTAAACCTTAAATCAAAATCGTGTACATTTAATTTCAAGAACTTAACATTTTTATTATTAAAAAAAAGAGGAAAATAATTGGAAAAATGAGTATTATGAACACTTAATGAACACTTAAAATTCATAAACTATATTCGTTTTATAATTCGCAGTTTCAACAGCTAGATATAACAATCATTGTCTTAACATATCCTTTTCTTAAAAAAAAAGATTATAAGCACAAATGATGAAGAGCAATTATCTCAACAGCATCAAGATTTTATGTTCTTCCCTTCATTCAAAATTACAAAACAGTTCAAAAAGGATCGTTAATCTTGATAATTGATTTTTTGATATCGTCTTTACTTATAGAAGATAAGAATATAAATTGGCAAAAATTATATTAAGCATATAAACTTTGTAATCACATTTCTTGTTAAAGATTTATTGACTAATTAACGTTTTAATTCAGTGAATTGATAGACTCTTTGAAGTCAAATTATAGATAAATGAGAATGGCCTCAGTCTGGAAAGGACTCTAATTCTAAACATATCGATCGCTCATTATAAGTGATCACTGCAGTTATTATAAAAATGATAAAGATTAAAACTGTCTTTCCAAATAAGTTCTAAATAATCAATGTTACTCTTAAACGGATAATATTTAACAATTGTCTTTTAAATATATCAGATCAACATGGTGGGAATAGGAAACATTAATAATTTAATGACTCATATAACCATTTTTATTACTTATTATTGATTGAACGGTTATTTTAAATATTCAACAATAATCATTAGATAATTCAGCCACTACCGCTAAATATAGAAAATTTAGTTATTTGGAGAGTTAAATTATTGTTGGAAAACTTTTATTCAAAATTATTACATCACAATGTTTTTATGTGTCAATAAGAGGAGATATCCGTCTCACATCACTAATACTCAATATCAATACTTGTCTAAAGAAAATAAATCATACACTACCGTTGGAATCTTATAGAGTATTTTATATTATATTTGTGTAATAACAAAAAAACTCTGACATAATCATATCCACAGCAAAAAATTTTTGGCTGAAGCATTTCAGATACAATTTTATATTCTTCAAATTTTCTTAAGTTGAAAAGTCCTTTAGAGGCGAATTTAGTGCAGTGATGTAACTGCTGCTTATACAAGTACCTAGTTAAATCCTATTGTGTGTATACTAATATTTTTGTCACAATATAATATTCTCTATTTTACTACATTAAGAAGATAGGTCTCAAATGCAAATCTCTTGATCATATTGATAGTTGTATTGACGTTCTTTTTGCTTAACACATATTGATATACCTTATCAGTTTGATTTATATTTACCTTACTGAAAGATATGCCTTTACAAATGTATCATCAGATCACTTAGGGTAATTTTTTTCTGTATTTTTTATACAAATGAGCATACTCATTCCCTATTATACAATATAAGGACTACATCTCTCACAAGTGTATACAGTTGTGTTCATATATTTCCTATATCTTTTTAAGAAGTAGATCAGTTTAAAATAATTGGTTTCCTAGTATAGTATTATTAGTTGACCAAAGATTTTATTCAAATTAGGTTATTCATCTGAAATTAACATTGAAAAATTCTATAAGTCCTTTTAGTCTTTTTAATTTGAGAAATCCATTGCAATCTATTAGCATTTCTGTTTACTGCCAAATATTTCCCCGAATGTAAAATTATCACCAAATGAAGAATGCTTGTAACTTTGTCCATCCATCACTGTGTTATTTCTAAAAGTAAATAAGTTCAGGGAAACTGTGTGCGTGTTAAAATGGGTTGAACACATTTGGCTAATCGATACAGTTGTATCCAGGTGCGAATTCGTTAAGTCAATTTCTCTTTGATGGAGTAACGTAGTTTCGAAAGTTGAACTCCACAACAAGAGTTGATCTCGTCACTTGGTCAGAGTTCAAAATTATGAGGTATTAGTTAATGGAGAGCTTTAACGTGTAAACCAATTTGTACATTCCGGGTTTTTCCTAGATATTTATGTACTCATGGTTATTATGCATAAATAAGAACATTACAAGGAAATACTTATACATTGAGTAAATTGTTAAAAATCTATATCCTATACTATATTTAAACACAAATGGAAACAATACGTTAACTTACTCGTTTTTTCTTGGATTCAAACACAAACCTATCTAATGTCATTTGAGCATTTAAACTGTATTTGAATTATGCAAAGAAATACTGGCCTACAATGAAATCCTTAGAAATCACACAGAATCAATTAGAAATCAAATCAATCAAAATTTATAATTTTTGCCTGAGATTGAAAATGACACTAGATTTAAATATATATTTTTTTCATTTTTTACTCGACTTAAAATTCAAATTTTAAAAGGTTATTTATTCAATTAAAGGAATCTGTGATTTATTATTAAAAATTTTTTTCTAAATTTAAGAAAAAATTCCTTGCTTTTTTTAAAGAAACTTAAATTTAAGAAAATTATTTTTATTTTTAAAATTATTCTAAATTTAATAAAAAGTAAAGAACTTGCAGTTAATTTAACTACAATGTGTAAACCATCTCTTTTTCCCATGTTTGTCTTTCAGCTCCATCTGGTGGATGAATATACAGTTAAATATCATTCTTTATAATGTTCTTTCTGTTTGATTCAACATTATTCCTTCAATCCTGCAGTTTAGAATTATTCATTTCATATGAAAGTGCAAGAATATTTTAAGAAGTAGTTTCTATTGCCTCACTTGCATACTCACACATATTTTGTTGTTAATAATGTTCGATATTTCATACATTTGACTTATATTAATTTTTTCGTATCAGAGAAAAATTTTATTTTGTATTTATTTTTTTGAATCAACGTAGAATTATTATTAACAGTCCTTATTTTTATGTTCATCTGCCAATAATCTTAAAGCTATGCACTAATAATTTTGATTCTTTTTTAATTCTTTCTGCTTTTTTTCTTTAAAGTTATATTCTTCTTTAAAATTACTCCCTTATTTAATATTTCTGTGAGTGGCTTTTGTGTTTGGTATGAATAATTTTCTACTAAAAAGGAAATAGAAAATCAATCTCTAAAAATATTTTCTTTTTAAATTTTAAAAATGTACGATTTTAAATATATTGATAACTTTTTTTCTTTAAGATTATCTTTTTAAAAATGATAATCTGAATTTTAAGCTCAGTTCAAAATTAATTCTAGAATACTAAAATTTATGTCTTGTAAATTACTCATAAGAGTAAAAATTTATTCTATTTTCTTATTTAATATTGTTTATTCTACTGTATAATAACATACAAAATGACTTTATATAACGAATAAAAATATTATACGAATGAAAGATGTCATGAATCTGGTCTGATTCAGACCAGGATATGAAAGAAGAAATATTATACGTCATGATAAAATAAGAAAAATAATTCTATCTCTCCATTTTTCACTTGCCCTCAAAGAGTGCGTTCCTTTTGACGTCATATTTTAATTTCAAAAATTGAGTGAATTTCATTTTTTAATGCTTTTAGTTTGGGAACATACCAATACAATATCTATTTTTTAAATTAAAATTATGACAGTGTTATAAGCATCCAAATTATGAGCCGCTGTAAGCTCAGTATTTATTTTTCAGAAATTGTCTATCTCCTAGGAGCATTGATTGATGAATGGATATCTTTAAGTAATTAATATTTTCCAGATAATAATCATAAATTGCATGTATCTCTTTTCGTGCTCCAACATACCAATAAACTAGGAGGGTTGTAATAGTAATCTCCCTTTATTTTATAGATATGCTCCAAAAAATCATCACATATATGAAAATCCGTAAAGTTTGCTTATTTTAAATTACAAGGCTAAACCTTCTGAAACAGAAGGCCTATGAACACCAGTTCGAGGTAAGCTGCTGAGGAAAGTCTTCATCATTAGAACCCCCGACCTGACACAAGCAGTGCTTTCACTTCACTTGCGACCAAGACCTGATGAAAATGTATAATAGACATATACATACAAATTCGACGAACTTCATTAGTATGACGACAGAAAATTATATGTGATCAAAGTAACTTTTATCGGTAAACAATCTTCAAAATTCTAAAAATAATTGAAAAAAAACATTAAAATGTTTACTTTCATAAGGAACTTGAGTTTTCATCTATTGACTTGAAGATTTTGATAGCCATAATCCCAGATATGAACTCAAAATCCCAAATCAACAACAAATCAAATCAGTGGCGAAATCAAATATTGTTTTAGAATTAAAACCTTTTTAATTTTATTAGTAACATTTTTACGAAAATCGAAAAAAAGAAAATACTTTTAGTTAGAAACTGAAGAATATTTGCACCAATTTTAAGAAATTATTATGTATTTCTATTTTAAAATTTTACAGCATGTATTAAAATTTCTAAATATAGAAATACATACTAAATTTATCTTAAAAATGTATATGAATATATTAAATTTAAGGAGTTTTTTTTTCTTCGTGAAAAATTACTACTTTTCGTTACTATATAACGTATAACCATTTTGTTTGCTTTTTTGTATTATGTGCATGTTTTACGTTGAGATATTTAAGTTTTGAATTGAGAATTTTCAGTTTAGGAATGAAAGTTTTGAAGCGAAATCTTTGAGTTAAATATTAAAAGTTTTCAATTGGCATCTGCGAGATTGAATTGATAGATGAGAATTTTGTGTTAAGAGTTGAAGAGTTTTGACTTGAGAATTTTTAGATAAGATTTTTGAATTGAGAGAGTTTTGTGTTTTTTTAGTTAAGCGTTAGGAATTTCCACTGTTGAAAAAATATAATTGAGTATTGATTTGAAAGCTGAGAATTTTGAGTTGTGATATGAGTTTAGAGTTTGAATTGAGACTTTTGAGTTGAGAGTTTTGAGTTTTGAAATCAGGGTTGAGAGTTCTAAGATTTTTGTTTAGTTTTTTTGAGTTGATATGAGAGAATTTTGATTTGAGATATTTGAGTTTTGAGTTACAAGTTAGTTTGAAGTTAATGTTTTGAGGATTAAGAATTCTGAGTTTTCAGATGAGAATTTTCAGTTTTGAGTTGAAAGATTTGAATTGATAATCGAAAATTTTAAATTGCTATTTCAGATCTTTGAAATGAGAATTTTGAGTTGAGTGTTAAATACTGAGAATTCTGAATTTCAATTTGAGAGTGTTGAGCAGAAAGTCAAGCTGAAATTTAAGCTATGATTTTCGATTTGTGAAATGCGAATTTTGATTTTTCAGTCCACAGTTATCAGTTTTGAGTTTTAATCTGAGAATTGAGAACTTTGTGTTGAGATTTTTCAGTTTTTAGCTGAGAATTGAGAGGGAATGATTTGAACTAAAAATTTTGAATTTTGTGCTGAGTTTTGAAGTTTGTACTGAGAAAAACTCTCAGTACATAAGAAATTACAGTTTTGAGTAGATAGTTGAGTTTGGAATTTAGAGTTTTCAGTTGAGTTGAGAGTGTGTAATTCAGAGTTTTAAGTTGAATGAGTTTTGATTGAAGAGTTTTAAACTGTGAATTTTAAGTTTTGAGTTAAGAGTTTTGAACTCTCTTCTTCAAACAACCAATATTTAAAGACTTACGTAAATAAATAAATTATACACAAAGAGAATATTATAAAAACTAAAAATATATTTTACGCAATGGCACCACGGGGAAAGTAAACAATAAAGTGCAAGCATTTCTTTTTCCAAATATTAATTGAATTTTTATAAATGCTCTAAACAAAGCAAGCAGTTTTACTTTTCTAATGCCGATCTTTAAAAACCAGTTTTTATTATCTACAAAAATAGCATGATAACTCAAATTTAAAAAATGAAATACACTGAGGCATAAAATTTTGCCATCATTTCGATAAAATAGCTCCAGAAGCATTTTTGTTACTAAAAGGAATTTTCAAAGACAGTATTTTTTCTTTTGATAATGGCATAGAGATTTTAAAAAAGATATTTGTGGAATAGGTCCCTACCTTGCCAATTAGAAAATGTTGTAAATGAAACTTAGAATGCAAAATATATAGTTGTTTTCTAAATTTTAGTTGATATCACTATCACCTTTTGTCCATTTCTTGTATCTTAATGTTTGGTTTCATTGATCTGGTAGGATTCCTTCAGAACACATGGAGACAACAACAACTACCTCTTTACGTAATATATGCCTAAAAGGTTGCTCAGACAATATTAAATTTTCGAACATTATGGCCGGCCAAACTCAAGAACCACTTCTACAGACAAACAATTGTTTCATTTTTTAATCATTATACTATCTAAAAGTTTCAATTTCACCAAATGATCTGTCCATTTAAACTTCAGTTATTAACTTAACTATTTCTGGAGGTGTCTTTGGTCATAACAGAGAGCAAATGCTTATGGCAAAATATAAAACTTTGCTAATTTTAATACTCACTTCCATTTCTGTTAACAAATCGAAACAATTCTTCAAATAAACATGAAATTAGAAAAATAAGTCTTCGTTTAAAAGATGTATATGCGTTCATATAACTTTTTAAAAATATTGCCTGTGAATTCTGCATTTAATTCCACGCAGATAAAATATTAGTATTCTGTTCTTATGTAACATACTTCATATTAAAGTCTGCTCACTGAGACTTCTAACAAAATTGCCCACTCGTTCTCATGTTTTAAAAAAAATTTATGGTAAGCTTGTTTCTCACATTACACTCTTAATATAAATAATGACCACCAAAATGATTTATCGTTCAATATCTTCAACTAATTTTATTGCTAAACTTCTGGAGCAAATTTATTATTGATAAGTCGTGATGCTATTTTCAGCGAGATTCAATGAACACTTTTCAATAGATAAGGATTCTCAACTTCCTTTGCTTTCTATCATATAAAGATGATGTTATTAGTGTCTGGGAATCAGCTAATAAACAGCTAATAAGCGTGTCTCATTTGGAGACATGCTCAAATAAGGAAGTTGACAGTAACCTTTCTTTCAACAAAACACCCTACCAGTGGCCCTTAAATATTTTGTATAGAATGTGACAGTTTTGAGTAACGTGAGCATTTTTTGGAGCTGTCTAGTTTGCCTATAGAATATGTAGACTTTCTCCTAGGAATCTCCAGCTGGACCCGCTACTTGTGGGTAATGACAGTAAGGTCTTTCCCCCTCAAGCTACAGTGGTACCAATAGAATTCATATTGATGCTATCTCCAGTGTTTAAAAAATTGTATGCTCTAGTAAATAAAGTGCTTCTGACATGGAAGTACTACAGTTTGCTGTTTTGGAAAGTATGCAGTTTCAGTGCTCCAGGAAATTTCAGATTAAAACAAAATAAAATCCATAAAAGTAGAAAGTTAGAATGCAAAATAAATAAATAAATAAAATCAAAACAAAAAGCCTAATATAACTCACCTTAAAGGTATAAATTGAAAATAATTTTCATTAAAGAATTGTAAACAATTTCAATGTCTGAGTATTTTGCATAACCTATTGTTTTTCTACTTATATATATATTTGCATGTTTATATATACCCTTTATGGAAAAAAATCACTATTCAAAAAACTACCTTAGCTTCTTCCAGAAGTTAATGTAAACTCCTGTGAAAACCTGTGGACATATTTTAGAATTCAATCGATGCTTTTGTTGAAAATTCTCTGAAGCACTCAATCCCATTTGTAGAGTTTAATCATAGAGAACTGTATTCACTTCTCCTTTTGAACCAATTTTTTATTCTTTTAACAATAGTTTAATTTTTTTTTAATTTATATCTTTACTCGTCGCATTTCTTTGGGTGCCATGTGTATTGTTCTAGGAATAAATGAGAATGAATGCATTTACTCTCGAAAGCTTTATTTATATTAGTATTCAACCAGGAATTCAGCCGAAGCCATTTCATTTTCTAATGTTAAAACTATTTACCATTTAGGTATGCATCACAAGTACGATTGCAGCATTCAAGATCATTGGTTTAATCGAAATCACTCTATGTAAATTTTCTGATTAAATATGTATTAAGCAGAATGTATATCCGGTATCTATTCCAATTTCAGATCTAGAGCTAATGTTAAAAGTTATTTTTATTCTGAGAAAGTTTTCTTTATGATATAAAGATTTTTTATTACTGATACCTTTATCGCAATATGAATTTTTCATCTGTATGTGAAGATATTCCATTTCACAAAAAATATGACGATATAAAAAGTCACATATCTCGCAAGTCAATTTGCAAACTTAATTTTGTTATGATTATTTATGTGACAACATTTAAAATGTTATCATAATATTTTTACATATATTTTAATATTTCAAACTAACAAATATTTTTGTCAATATTCTAAGAATACACGGACAAAAAAGCATTTAATTATTAAATGGCAAATAAGTATTTTATGGATTATTTAGTTAAAATATATAATAAACTTCAGTATCAGTGAAAAATATTTGAAAAACATTTAATAAAATGCATGAAAAAGGGTAAAGTGTTGCAATTAGA
The DNA here is from genome assembly GCA_030067965.1 of Latrodectus elegans. Classification (NCBI taxonomy): domain Eukaryota; kingdom Metazoa; phylum Arthropoda; class Arachnida; order Araneae; family Theridiidae; genus Latrodectus; species Latrodectus elegans. Next base: position 101,560,432 of record CM057817.1, on the reverse strand, counting down.
AAACGAAAAGGATGTTACAGAAACAATTACCAAAAATCAGTGATGCAATTACATTATTTTAAAATTATCTATCAAAAAATTGTCTTTGCGTTTTTCCTCTAAGTACATAGCATCCAAATTTCGGCCCGAACTTATAAAATTTTAAGTAATCAAGTTAACTGTCAAAATAGCAATAGAAAGTCACAAACATGTTTACTCAAAAAGCAAAACTAAGAGTTAAATAAAAAAAATAAAAAAATTATGCTGAATTTTAAAATTGAAACATTATGTCTTATTAGACATTAAAAAACGAATTATTCTCTTATTTTTGCATTCCCAATAAGTAAAAAATAGACGCTGGAAAGGAAAAAAATTTTAAATACACAAAACACAATTAAAAAATTAAAATACAAATAAATTATGTAAAAATACAAATTGCACGATGAATTTTTAATAACAAATAGTAAAGTTGTACAGAAAATTTGGATATTTTACATCTGAAAGACAACCACGTGGTATAGCTTACTTGGTGGATTGGTTGGTTAGTTGGGTTTTATGGCACAAGTCCAAAATTGGACATGCTGAGCCAAAAAAAGTTTACTTTTTTATTACTTAATTTGATTTTTTTTAAAACCCAAGCAACATAAAAAATTTAAAAAACGAATATCAGTGTATATATTATTTTAAAATCTAATTATAAAACAAAAAATGAAAATATCAAATATAGATATGATTTTAAAATTTATAAAAAATAGCAACTAAATATAATGTAAAAAACCTATTGCCCTTAAAAAAGCGAATAGGTTTCTATGGGGTGGATCCCCTATTAAATTAAACAAAGTTAAAATATCAGTTTTAAGAAAGTATAAACTTAAATTGTTAAAATCATGACAAGAAATTAAAATGTGATATACTGTATATGGTTCATGACACGTTTCACACCATGGATTTATTTCACTTAAAAACAAATGTCTGTGTGTGAAACGTGTGTGTTGAATACGAAGGCGAGTTAATCTTACATTAGCACTTGGTATCGGTAAAACTGTTAATGAGGTGATGTATGGAAACATGGCACGCAATTTATTATTATCTTGCATATTCCATGTCTCCTGCCGAAGAGAATAAATTAACATTTTAACATTTCTTCTCACGTCAAACTAAGTAATTAATGAAAGAGATGGGCCGGATACAGATTTTGCAGCTTCATCAGCTTTCTCATTACCATCGAGACCTACATGATTTGGGATCCAGTAGAAAATAGTGTCATATCCCTTGCCAGCAAGGGAATCTAATGCTTGGAAAATTCTGGACACAACAGGATGGCAATCAAAACAACTGTTCCGCAAAGCTTCTAACACACTCAAACTGTCAGTGTACACACAGTATTTAGAAGTGTTAAATGTATTCATCTGCTGAAGAGCTTGATAAATCGCTGTTGCTTCAGCAGAAAAGATAGAACAGGACTAGTGGAGGCTCTAGCTAAGAGTTTTTTTTTCAATAAGTACAACACAACCAACATGTCCTGTAGATTTTAATCCATCGGGAAAAACTGGTATGTAAATGGCATACTAACAGATACGTGAGGCATTGAAACAGTAATTGTTGTGTCTGATTTTCTGTAACGAGCAAAACGATTGAGGATTTTAATCTGTAGATCATCCCGTTGGATGTAATAGAAGGTCCATTTTGTCAAATCGGACATCACATAGGTCTGAATATAATAAACTAGACTTTGTCTGAGTGAGAAAAGGTGGAATGTTGTATGAACGAGCGTCATACAGAGTCATTAGTGCAGGTGTAGTAGTCATGGAATGTAATGGATGATGAAGGTCAGACATAATTTTGGCATAATATATGAGAGACAAATGCATTCGTCTCAGATCTAAAGGCAGTTGTTGGCAAATTTGCTTCTAGACTCAGGACGAGTGATGTGCGGAATGCGTACGAACATATTCTCAAAGCAAAGTGGTCTACTGTGCCCAGTCTGCGTAAGACTGAATATCTAGCAGATCCATACACAACACACCAATAGTCAATACGAGATAAAATAAGTGACTGGTAGAAGTACTGAATGTGCGATCAGCACCCTAAGATGTAGTAGAAAGCACCTTGAGGATATTAAGCGATCGCTCACACTTCTTCCGCAAATGAAGCGCATGCGGAAGAAAATTTAGTTTTGGGTCAAATATTATACCCGGAAATTTTATCTCGTTGACAACAGGAATGAGCGTATTGCTTATATAGATAGTATGATCATTATGCAGGCTAGTCTTCATGCAGAGATGGACACAATTGCTCTTCCAAGGAGACAGCATGTGGCCATTCTCAGCACATCACGCAGCGAGTTTATTAACAGTTTTTGGTCTCTCAATTAATCGCATGTTAGATCCCTCACATGAGACTTGCAGATCATAAACATAAGGCGTGCCATAAACAGGAGGTGAAATTTGAGGAAGGATGCAGCTAATGAAAACGTTAAAAAGTTTGATACTTAAAACAGAATCTTGGGGTACACCCTCGGCTTGGATTAACCCCTTAACCGTCTGGGGTTCTTAACCGTCTGGAAGAAAGTGCATCATTTTTGCATCGCGGTGGCAACATAGTTTTGGCTTTCACTGCAAGGTAAGTTTTTCCCCCTTTAACAATTGTCAAGATTGCAAAAGTCTCTAATTCTTGAAGAGCTGTATTTCCGTTGTACCCTGGACCACCTCTCAATAATCACATTCTAATGACTTACAGCAGGGAAGCCCATCAATCGCTGTCAGCTGTCGAAACCCACATGGGCTCGCAGTTTCCTTTGTGAATGTTCTTCTCGAAAATTTCTTCAAGTCCTTATTATAATTTTTTATTACACTAAATATGAATTTTCATTTAATTATTATCAGGAAATTTAATTTATTTTAAAGCAGTTTTTGTATTTAAAAAAATTGTAAACAATTAAAAGTAAAAAGTATATAAGATAGACATCACAATGTGTGAATATCGTATTATAATTTTTAAATGTCATATATATATATATATATATATATATATATATATATATATATATATATATATATATAATTATTTCAATCATTACTTTAAAAAATCAAAAAAATGTTTTTAATTTCTCAGATAGTTAAAAATGTATTGATTTTAAATGCTGTAATAATTAATTAGTTTGCTGTTAATTTTTAACTGGTAATCATTTCAGATACTTTTCAAAATCGATATTATATTTTTAAAATCATGAAATATTTCTCAAAATCTCTAAAATAAACTCTTCTGTTGCTTTAATACATACAGATTGAAGAATTTAGACATTGTTTATCTTGATTAATTTACAAATAAAGCTATCTTAATTACCTAACAATAGATTTTGTAGTATATAGTAAGCTAATGACAACAAATAAAATTTTGGTGAAAATTTTGAAAGCAAATGTTTCATATTAAATTCCTCGCACAGAAAGATTTCCGTTTATAATTATGTAAAACATATCACACCATACAAGGATCCATGTTGTTATTATATATCTTTTAGCATTTCTTAAATTGTTTTACACAAATGCTAAGATTAATGCGTCTCTCGTATGAATATTTGTTTTTCAAAAGGAGAAAAATAGCAAAAATATAAAAACAGGGACATTTTAACGCTATTGTTTACAATAGTATTCTAATAATTGAACATATAATATAGAATTTGTCAATATCACATTTTTCACTATTCAAATTAACCCTATATTAAATATTTTTTGCCTTCACAGAATTATAACTGCTTTGACATGCAAATCATTCTGAGCTATAAGTTTAAGCTATTAATTTAAGAAAGATTTTTCTTAAAAAATACTTTAGTTCAAAAATGATTTAACCTCATTCTCCTTTTGATGGTATAGATAAAAATATTTAGCTACTTTTGATTTGATTAATCAAATATTTTTAAATAGTTTTGATTAAAAAAGTAAATATTCACAAAACTTATTTTTGTAAACATAAATTCCCTAACCAGAAATGAATACTTTGTCTAGTTAGAAAAAGTATTAATTTTACATAAAGTTTTTACCTATTAAAGTACATATCATAATTTATTAATTAATCCCAAAAATAAAATTTATTTCTTATGTTAGAAACATCTTTTATTGAAGTTCAAATTATTTAGTTTTAATATTAGAATTAAGTCATCGAACTTTGTTTTCAAAAGCACATACTAAAGGAATAAAAAAAGCCATAACATAGTGCTTATTTGAAATATTCCGTTTCAAGAAGGTGAAAGTGTAATCTTTAGTGCAAAGCTGTTAGATAATGAAGTATATGAGATAAGAAGCTTAGTACTTAAAATGTTATCAGTGAATGAAAATATTTCTTTTCCATGATAAAGGAAATTTCATATTTTCCGGAATTTGTAAGTAATTTTAACTTTAATTTAATGATTTTATATTAGTGTTACAAAATATTAATTTAAAATTATCCTTAATTTTACAAAAAAAATATTGAAATAATTTGAAACCTCACATTAAAAACATTAAGTAATTTAACGTTTTCCGCTGTTTTCCTTATACAAAAAAATGTTTCTGAATACTAAATTCAAACATTTTTTAAATATTTAAATTTGATCATTAGAGAGAAAGAGAGAGTTTATGGTGAAATTATATTTTAATGTCTCTGAAAATAGATATGCATTTCTTAAACAAACATTAGAGGGAATATTTCTCATAATTTTTCTGAAATTAACAATTCTTGATGTATTTTAATATCATTTACCATTCTTATAGCAAAATGTGAATTGAAAGTTTTAATCAAAATTAAAATGTTTTTGCTAAAAATAATAGCTTCTTTATAAAGTTGTAGACATTTATCGTAACAAAATAATATAATTTTATGTAGAATAAAGAGTAACGTAAATCCCATTCTAAAATTCTAAAATAGTTATGTAATAACTATTTTAGAATTTTAGAATGGGATTTATGAGTTATGTAATAACTAATAACTATAATTTATTAAATTATAGTTTTATTGCTTCATATTTTGCAATTACCTTGATCTTGGTATTTTAGCCAATGATTGAAATATATATACTAAATATTTGAGAAGTGTGAATCTAACAACAATATGAAAAATTTCAAAACATGTTTAGCCAAATTCTCGAATAAACAGAAAATTAAGGCACATGTAGTTAATTTTAAATTATTTACAAGTAGGATGAAGATAACGGAATGATGGATTGGTGTTTCTGATTATATCAATTTAACATCAGGATTGACAAATGCCTAACTAGAGGAACTTGGGAATTTTTTCAAATTCCGTGGGAAACTGATAAATGTAAATTTAAATCAAATGTAGCACTGGTGTAGTGGATGCACATTTCCAATCGAATTATCTTGGAAAGATCTGTTTCATGATCTATTCCAGGTGAGCGTTTCAATAAATAGCCTTCGGCTGGTCAGGACAAGTTATTGAAATGCCATATTGTCACTTCTTGTTTGCATATATATATATATATATATATATATATATATACACGAAACATTTATATGAGTGCTGTTTCACTTCCAGAACTTATTCTAGTAGCTAATTGTATTATTACCGCCATACGAACATTATGTCTAACTCAAGCAGTGAAGAAAAATTTTATTTTTATTATGAAGATAACTCTTCGACACGGACTATGAATTCGATGATCTTTCTGGGGCTCGCAACTGGTACCCAGTCGACAGTTAAGCAGTTCATATTTTTTGACACTCTTTTATAAATTGTATAAGCTTTTAAAATGAGACAACTAGTAGCAAGTTATTAAATTTATAAACTAAAATGAGGTACATTGGGAAATTAAATAATACCTGAGAGATTACAAAGATTATAATTATTCGCAGAACAAAATATATAATCTAATTATAATAAAATATATCTTTAAAAAGTGAAAGAACTTTTTATAGTTGCATTTTATTAAAATTAGATTATATGTTTTGTACAAAAATTATTGTAGATTTGTTTAAAATACTAAATTCATTCAAAAGTTAAAACAATTAGCATCTAATTTATTACTTATTTTATCCCTTCTAATTTTAAAAAAGTTTTTAACATTTTAAAATTTCATATTTTTGAACAAATTAAGTAAAAAAATTTCTTATATTTTAAACTTGTTGCCAAGTCACATTCTTATACTATGAAGTTTACAATTAAGCAAAATATATATATATACAAAGAAACTAAAAAATTGTTAAGAGTTTAAACACTTGATAAAAAAGTGAAAATTAGGATTATATACGTTGCTTATAAATTCCAATTGTTTGATAGCCTTTAATTACTAAAACTAAATGTGAATAAATATAGAAAAGTTAAACGTAATTAGCTGTTCCTTCCTTGAAACACTTTGGATTTTCGCTCGCATTAGTTAAATCAACCGTAACGTTCAGTAAGTAAGTTCCCCAGCTACGATTTCACGGTAATGCGTTAATTCTTGGGGTTGAATTTGAAGTATTGCAGTGAAGCTAGTTTCCCCTTCCAAGGGGCTCGGCATAGCAAGAAAACGCACAGATTGTTTGCCCGAGATGGCTCGGGATAGCCGGTTAAGGGGTTAAAGTGTTGGAAAAAACTGTTCCAATACGCACTTTAAAAACACGGAGTGTAAAATTTTTTTATGAATATCGGAAAATATACCCCGAAAGCCAAAATTGCCTAATATAATAACGGAGAATTCCATATCGCCACGTACGGTCATATGCCTTCTCATGTCGAAGAAAATGGAAACGAAATGGCTCCTCCACACAAAGGCGTTACGGATCTGTGTTTCCAAATAAGTAATATTATCAAAAGTGGATCTTCCTTTACAGAAGCCACTCTGATTATTAGGAATGCATTTATTTTTTCTAAGTCATACACGAGAAGGGCGTTGACCATACATTCGAGAGTCTTACACAAAAAACATGTCAGAGCTATTGGTCGATAATGTGAAGGAACAGAAGAATCCTTACTGGCCTTAATGATCGGAATAACTATTGCTTCGTTCCTGAGAGATCGAAATTTGTTTTCAGTCCAGATCCTAGTGAACAAAAACAGCAACTTCAAAAGGGAATCTTGACTTCAATGATGAAGCATTTGATAGCAGATTCCATCAGGTCCTGGACTGATATTGTTGGCCTGCTGTAATGCTTTCTTCAATTCCAACATCCGAAATTGACAGTTGTAAGGCAAAACTTGCCCATGGTTGAAATGAATTGGTGTTCGCTCAGCACGACTCTTAGTCCTTAAAAAGGAAGGACTACAAGAATCGTTGCTTGAGACGCTAGCAAAAATTTCACCAAGGATATTAGCGATGTCCTTAGAAGAAGAGTATACAGTAGCTCCAGATTTCAAAACTGGGACGGAAAATTCCTTCTATATTCCATTGGCTGCTTTCTCAACAACTGTTTACTGGATGTGAAAGATGTAATTGAGGATACATGATTCTTTCTGACTTCGACGATGAGCTTTACGAGCTTTTGCTCTCTTAAAGGCGATAAGAATTAGCTATTTGCAAGAAAGAATAAATTGACAGTTGGAAAAGAACAATGTAGTGATTGGTATTTAATTTTAATTAAAGAATATAAACCTATTAATAAATATTTAATTGGTAGAATATATAACAGGTTTTTCCAGGTAATACTCTAAAATAAGAGTTTTAAACATTAGATTACCAAATAGTTAAATTGTAAAACGAAACGTCAGAAGCTTAAGCATTTTACTGTAAATTAAAAAATATTGATCATAGTTGAAAATGTGCAACAAAATAATTTGTTTATTATTCATATATATTAAATATATTTCATAACCTTCTTATGTATGTTGTAATAAACTTCTTATGTATATTGTATTGTATAATGTTTATGGCGTCAAGGGTTAAGCAAATGAATTTGTTCAAAAATTTGAAACTATTCATTGCATAATCTTAGTTATATTTCAATGTAAATTCATGATATTGCTTTGAAATTGACATTTCAACTCCGGGCAAGTATGTTTAAACCTACGTTTTATAATACAGATGGCGTTCCTACTCACCCAAGTGAGGGAGTTGCTTATGTAGATTTAGAGGAGAGTAACTGTAACATTGGAAGGTGACGGGTGGCCCTGCCGTCGGTTTGTCGTTATTCCTTTTTAATATTTGTTATGTTAAGTAAATGCTGTTTTTATTGAATTATACAGTCCACTTAAATTCTGTAGTTAGTAGGACAGCTCCAACACCAACAACTTATCATCCATGTTAAATACATGCATTGATAAACAAAACTCGAAATTTGGATAGATATTAACTGGTAAATTAAATGAGATTCAACTATGAAAAAATAAAATGTTTGTCGTATAATTAATGAATTTCAATCAATAGAAGATAGAGTATTAAGGAATTTTTTCATTTTGAATCTTTGGGAATAAAGGATTACCCCATTACACAAGATAAAGATAAGGCAATAAAAATTTATAAAAACACAGCTCGTTTTGAAGATGGCGGTTACGTAGTTAAATTACCGTGCAGAAAATATTGGGAAAAAATTACTTAATAAATTATCCCTTAGCTAAATGGTGTCTCTTTAACTTAATAAGGAAGCTAAACCAGAACTGGATTCACAATAGAAAGAGATTATTGAGAAATATTTACAATTGGGTATCATCAAAAAGGTTAAGAAAGCTTCTCGACAGTCCAATTTATTACCCCCTACACACAAAGCTCTAATAAAGGTTGGTTTTAATGGCGCAAGGTCCAAGTAAGGACAAGCTGCGCCAGGCACAAAGTCATATTCATCTGCTTCCTCTTTTCAAACCATTCAAATGTTAAAATTATACTAAAGTATCAAAGTAAAATAAAAATATTTGTATCTTCTAAAATGTATAAGATTTAATATGATCATATGTCTTCAAAATATACTGGCACAATCAAATCTGCTCGTAGTTCTATTTCTTCCGATACTTCTTTTCTCTCTTAATTGAACATAAGTAAAATAATCTTGAACTATTTATTACCTATTTCGGTTTGATTAGAATACAAATTCTCTTTTAATTTTGTCATTGTTGAAATGCAGCTTTTGCCTTACAGTTTCTATTATTGTCATGTCATTTTTTATATCATTGAATTGCAACTTCGCACTTTTATTTTTGTATCATTATTCTTTAATTCTTATCTGGAGCACACACATTATAATACAATACATGTTATATTGTATGCATAGTTAAGTCCTTTAACAAAATTAAATTTTTTCCACATTGTTTTGAAACTTTTATTCAATTTCTTACCATTAGATTGTAAGTTGTAGTTTACAACTGACATACACACAATTTAGCGTAAATATTGCTTTGTGTTGTTGTCGTGTGCCAGGCTGACATTATCGGATGAGCTTAATCCAACTGAACCATATTTAGGTGTGGAGTCCGACTTCCTCATGCCATAGGGACCCGTTTATAGGCTAGGCAATAATTCACACAAGGAAAGCACAAAAACAGGATACATAGAGAGAGAAAGTACATCCATGCCTTTAACCAGGATTCGAACTCTGTTTTTCATTTTATTGTAAATTTTTTTTCGTTTCATTGTATGCGTGAGATCTGATTCATGTTTGAAATTTATTGTATGTCCCATCTTTCCAAAATGGAATGTAGTCTACCATTTTTCTTTTTGACCCATTGTGGTGAAACCTTTTTCATTTTTAATACAAGTGTAATATAAATCATTTTTCACGATTTTCATTAAATTTGTTATAATTTTGCTCAACTTTAATATCATTTGTTTTACCTTCTCTGCCATTGTAAACAATTTCCATTTTTCTTTCATCTTTGTTGTTTAGAATTTATTTTACAAAATTAAAACTATCGTTACAATATTTTGCTCAGTTCCAATTTTTATGATAACTTTTTCTCTAAAACACATTTCAGTGACCTTTAAGCAAGCTTCTATCGAAGACACTGAAGGAAGTTGCGTATTCACAAGTGATATCTTACCACGCAAAAATATTAATAACATATAATGTATCTCAATATATACAAAGTATAAAAATATACAATAATAAAAATACAGTTACTCATTAAGAAATCCATGTAATTTTACAAATAAATTTTAATTTTATAAATTGAAAAAATTTTAAGTAGTTTTGTATTAACGAGAAATCAATTTTTTTTTACTTTTATAGATAGCATCTAATATTTCTTCACATATTTTTAAATATGCTTAAAATAAAAGGTCCAGAAATGACTTTTACTTATTTTTATATAAGAATACCTACAGCTTAAATTCAATGGATTTAATCAATAATTTTATTTTGTTTTTTGGTGCCTGATTTTCTTCAAATTATTATTTATTTTTCGGTCTGTTTTATTGAACTATTTTCTCAGCCAAATTTTGCAATCAGAAACTTTACAGAATTAATCTTTTGCAACATATTTTAATAAGTTTAAACTTATCTGTAAGTTTTCTTACTTTAACCTTAGTATGATATTTTATTCTATGATGTTAATGAGATGAGTGCCTGCAGTCATCATTTTTAGAATTACTTTTGCGCATGGTCCATTTCTGAAAAATTTACTATTATTGAAATTTCTACAACAAGTAATGGCATATTTCCCTAATAAATAACTTTAAGCAGCCACCCCATACTTAGCAAATATGTAACGGAACCTCGCTGTACAGCAATTGACTAACAAAATTTCTTACCTGCATACGTAACGGAAGGACAGGTTATGCCCAGCAAAGTTTGCCAAATATATAATACGATCACCATTTACGAAATCCATCAATATTTTGTTACGTCTGTAAAACTGACTCATCTTCAGAAATTTGTAAGAATATTCATATTTCTTCTGGGAAATGTTTATATCTTTTTTAATCGATTGTAAAAGAAAAAAGTGGAGGAACAAATTATTGCTTAGTGAGGCGGCAGAAACTTAGAAAAAACTTTGTCAAAAGAAAGTAAGAATTACTAGATCAAGGACGATGATGGAAAAAACACGTTCCAAACTTCATTTATAAACTAGGTTTTTAACCAGCCCTTACGAATTAAAAATATTTAAACAAGAATTTTTTATTTTGACAAGATATATAATTTTAAATAATACTGATATTTTTCTTAAAATTATATAATTAGTCATGGACAAAATTGGTGATGATATTTTGTTCTGTTTAACAAATTAAAATTTTGACTTCCTGTTTTTAGCATTGAAAGAAGTCTAAATAAATTTCAAAGTTTGTAAGAGCATTTTACTCAACTCCTAAGCCTGGTACTAATTATTAACAGTTATTTTACTGTGAAATGTATTTTTTGAAAAACAATTTTTTTTATGCAAGTAGAAAAAACAAAATAAAATATTTTAAATTAGGAAACTCATCCAGTATGGAATAAAGTACTTAATTTAAGCTTTTCATTTGGAATTTCAGCTTTCTTATTTATAGGAATTTCCATGTAGGAAAAATCAAGCGTCTCGGAAAAATAAAAAGAGGTGAATTCTTACTTAAAAATTTATAAAATATTATCGGAAAACGAATGGTTTCAACGGTTCTCCATAACTTTTAAACTCAAAATAATTGTTAAAATCAAATTCAGTTTTCTAAAACAAAGTGCCAACATAATTGCGATATATATTGTTCCATATTTGTCATGTACACTCTTGGCTGCGGAGCACCCTTCTTGGCACATCCTGTAATCATGCCATTTTCGGCAACCTTTTTTCTTGTAAGTCTCAATGCTGTACTCTTACGCAAAACCGTGCTGCGAAAACACTCAGCTTTAAATAAATGCTTTATTTACAATCCTTTTGTATTTAATTAACGCAACCTGCGAAATCATGATAAGAAAGAATACTTTTTTTTAAAGAATTGTGCTAGGCATTGAGGACAGTTGGGCAACAGACATGAATGAGCAATTAAAATGAGAATTTTTCATGGTAGCTGATGTCGTTTTAAAAAGTATGTAATAACGTATTTTTCGTTGGTTTTAAGTACCTGGATGAAATTTAGGAGAGATTTAGTTGTTTAATGCGAATTGAAGGGGGATCATCAAAACTAAAAGTAGAAAAAGTTATAATGCAAGTTTTACAATATTATTATTTAAATGAAATTATGTTCCTTTATAGAGCTCTAAAAATCTGTTAGGAAATTATCATTTAGTTTTTCTTTTTTGCCAACATTATATCAACAATATTTCAAAGAGATTTTTTTCGGACTCACGGAAATTTTCGAATAATTTATATTAATCAATTAAAAATGCAATCATAGAGAGAATTAAATAGAATTTCTCATGCTCCTTCTATTTTACCTAAGGTATCCTACTACAAATAGACCTGAAAACTTTCTCTCTTTCAGATTCTTAATTAAGAAAAAGAGGATTAATCCTTTGAAAGTATCATTAGAGTCTGAACAAAACGGCAACTAATTTCAAGAAAATTTAATATTTTCCTTAATGCCAAACACTTTCTTTTACTGCCGACCCCTAGAAGTAATTGTCTCAATTATTTTCTCATTTATTCTCTCTAATGGCCTAAAATATATTTTGCTTAATTATTATATAAATAGATAAATATTTTTTTAGATTTCTAATATAAAGAAGTCTTTCCTTTCATTTGCAAGTATTCTTTCCTCTTTCAAAGTTGTACAATATTTTTTTCCTCTTAAACATTTTAAATGTGTCTTCGCTTGGTAATCCATCTTTACAAAACGTATTCAAAAAAGGTTTAACATACGTCAGAGTATTCAAAAGTTAGTTTGATAGAGTTTATCTTTATATATATATATATATATATATATATATATATATATATATATATATATATATAATTTATATATATATATACACACACTACTGGCCATTAAAATTGCTACACCAAGAAGGCGACATGCTACAGACGTGAAATTTATACGAAAGGAAGAAGGTGCTGTGATATGCAAATGATTAGCTTTTCAGCGCATTCAGACAAAGCAGGCGCCAGTAGCGACACCTATATTGTGTTTAAATGAGGAAATTGTTCAGCCGGTTCCTCATACACAAATTTCATTTGAACGTTGTTGCGATGCCTCGTGTAAGAAGGAGAAATGCGTACCAGCACGTTTCTGACTTTGATAAAGGTCGAATTGTAGTGTACCGGGATTGCGGTTTATCTTATCGCAGTATTGCTGCTCGCAACGGTCGAGATCCAATGACTGTTAGCAGAATATGGAATCGATGGGTTCAGGACGGTAATACGGAACGCCATGCGGGATCTCAACGGCCACCTATCACTAGCAGCCGAGAAGACAGGCATATTATTCGCATGGCCGTAATGGATCGTGCAACCACGTCACGAGCCGTGAGTCAAGAAACGGGATCGTTCGGAAGACAACAAGTGTCTGCACGAACAGTTCGACGACGTTTGCAGCAGCATGGACTCTTAGCTTGAAGACCATGGCTGCGGCTTCCCTTGACGCTGTGTCATAGACAAGAGCGCCTTCAGTAGTGTGATCAACGACGAACCTGGGCGCACGAATGGCGAGACGTCATCTTTTCAGATGAATCCAGGTTCTGTGTACAGCATCATGATGGTCGCATCCGTGTTTGGCGGCATCGTGGTGAGCGCACACTGGTAGCGTGTATTCGTTATCGTCATACTGGCCCATCACCTGGCGTGATGGTATAGGGTGCCATTGGATACACGTCTCGGTCACCTCTTGTTCGCAAGAGCCCTCGCCCGAAGCGGACTGGGAGATGTTTGTGTTTCTCTGCCTGTGGTTCTAATTCCAATTTAATATCTCGTTTAAGCGTTGATCTAATTCGAAATTTTACAATTGTGTTGTGTGCTAAGGCTTTGTTCAACTTGTCAAAAAATTTGGTATCAATATCTGCCAAACCAGCGAAGATAAAAGCATTATTGTGAATATTTCACAAAAATGTACAATATGGCGATTCCCCCATTCTTTCAAAGAGGGCATAGCAACCAAAGGCATACCCCTAGCAACGGTGGATAGTGATTTGTGTCCGCATTTCATTATTTCAATTACTATTTCTTTCTTCATTAAATTTCAGCTGCAGACCTGTTAAAAACCCTCTGAACTACCTAGGTGTAAATTTGTGTGCAATTTGGATAATTTTTCTTCATTCCCGGACAATCCTAACCCAGAAATTCTGATTTTTCTTCAAGCATTTTTCTCTACATGCTACACATTAACAACATAATGAGTGGCTAATTAATTAGGTAAGTGCCCAGATGTTATCTTCTTTCGTTCCGCGTGATAGGTCTGTGCATTTTGATGCATAGATTGTGTAGATAGGATAAAATGGGCCAGAAGATGTAAGCATTTTAATAAATTAAAAAAATTCATGTTTTTCGGCAATTTTTTTTTTACCTCTATGATTATTCAATTATAACTTCAGCCCTAATTGTCCTATCATTTTTAAACTAATTTTAGATTGGAGTGGACATTCTAACGTTTTAGGAATTGTTTGTATTTTTAATCTTCGAGAATAATAGTTAATTTTCCATAAATTTTTAAATACTATTTTTGTTGTTAAATTTCCGCGTTATTTTATAAATTTTTTGGTCACTTTCACTTTAATGTTGTCATAACTTTTTAATTTTTAGTCAATCCACTCCAATCATTCTATGTTTACTGGGAACAGATTCTTGTGACAAAAAATTTGTATTACAGTTAAAATATAATCATTAGTTAACGAGGTATAGCTTAATTAGTGTGATTAAAGATTGAATATGTTTCTTATATATTTTTCTCTCATTGGTTTTTCGTTCCTCCCTTATGTATATGCATTGACTCTGAATTTTTTCTGAGTCCAGTTTCTTGCTGCCTGCCATGCCCCCTGTTCAATTTCGTCTTAATTCTTTGAGCACCAATATGCCGCACCTAATTAACTAAACTATTTTAATATTAATCAGCGTTTTTTTGGCTCCTAACTGTCCCAGAGACCTGGGACTACTTTCTAAATTCCTTTAATTAAATGTGCTTCCAATTATCCAGCTTAAAAAGTATATATTCTTTTTAAAAATATCTAAGTTAGCTAAGATTAAATCCAAGATTTAAACCTTTTCCATCATTCTCTCTCGGTTTTTAACCCTTTGGCTACAATATCTAAACCTAAATTTAAAGTCTTTAATATAAAAAAAATTGTCCCACAGTTTCTATATATTTTATTCTAATAACTCTAAGTTTTAAGTTCATTTCTTTTATTTTTTTCTCCTGCTCAATTTTAAATTTACAGCGTTCTTAACTAAGCCTTTAAAGTCTTCTAAAGTCAAATTCTAAACTATATTGATAATAATATAATTAAATTATCCATTTAAATTTTATTTCAATACATAATCAAGCATTTTACTTTAATGTATAACTCCAATTATATTTTAATTAATCTAGTTCTCATGCAAAGGATAATATTGCGGTTGAATTGGGCATGGGGAGGATGCATGACCAAAAGACCCTATTACATTAAATAAATACTACTAAATTCTCCAGCTTCTCAATACAACTAGCTACTAGTCCATGTTTCTCTACGTGAATGTAGGAGTGTGTATTTACATTTATTTAAGAATCTGTCCCGATCTATGCAGCGAATGCCGGGATTGTTGCGTGGGACGGGATGACGATGGCATCTGGGTTACTTCTATTCACTTATGAATTAAATTCCAAACCTTAACAATAATAAGTAAATTATAGAATCTACTTCTGACTTCATTTCCCCCTATTGTTTCCAGCAGTAGAATTTCTGCAATTTTGTATTCCACTCCCACTTCTAACAAACCATTCCATTTTTCTTTTGGACACCAAACTCCCAAACAATGGATAAAAAACAACTCGAGAAACCAATCTCGCTTCTCAATCTTAAGAACATTACAGTATCACAAAGTCTACCTGGCCATCATCTAAACTTCGGAACAATGGAAGAGGAAGATAACACACCACACGAAAGCTTAACAAATAGCTCAACTACAGAGGAATCAAGCGAAATTACCCCATTGAATCAACACTCAGAAGATTCCAGAAATACAGAACCTTCTCCACCCCACCTAATTGATGGTATCCAAGGAATTATCCTATTAAAAACCAGAGGGAAGTACCATCTACCAGAACCCAAAAGAAACCAAGCCATAGAAGTACTTGATAAACTGAAAACATTACTCCCTCCATCATTCATCGCTTCCAAACATGAAGATGGGTCATCTCTAAAACAGCGAATGGATCAACTCAACAACAACATTCAGAAAATCAAAGAACTTCAAGAAGAAACCAAATCACTTCTAACTACATCCAAGCAACAAATTTTTCCACCTAAGCCCACCTATAGTGACATATTAAAAAGAAGAACAGAGGCTGACATAGAAACATCAATCATCATCAAACCTGCTGAAAACAAAAACCTTACAACCCTAAAATCAAATCTCCTAAAACTAAATAGTGATGTTTGCCCTAAAAATGTAACATGTAGCTAAAGTAAAGTGCTGTTCAACTGCAACAAAAGAAAAGTTAAAAAAACAACTGGTAGAGAAACGTTTTAACATAATAGAGCCCTCCCAATTACTTAGAAAAATAATATTTCTAAATATGCCTACTACAATTAATGATGACAACATAACCCAAGTAATATTGAATAACTTTTCAGAAATGGACAAAGATACGCATATTAAAATAACAGAAATAAAGTCACATAGGTACAATGCAAACCTACAACATATAGTAATAGAAGCAAACAGCGTAGCAGCTAAGATACTTGCTGCACGAAGGCAGATACACATTGGTTTTCAGACTACATATATACGCAACCATAAAACCATAATCCGATGTTACAATTACCAAGATTTTGGACACTTTAGCAGGGACTGTTAATCTCAAAAAGTTTGTGGTAGATGTGGATGTGGACAATTACAATTTGTCCCATCTACAGGTCTCTACTTAATTCGAACAACAAATAAATATGCCAAGCAACATTTACCCAACCTGCAACAATGCCCCACAAATACCTAATCTTCAATCACAAGTGAGCACCAGCATGCACACAACAAAGATTATCCAAATAAACCTTATGAGGTCAAGTGCCCCAACTGACTTATTGAAAATGATTGCCTACAGTTTGAATGTGCAAGTCTTTGTGGTACAAGAACCACATATAAACAAAGATAATCAGATACTGGGAATTCCAAGCACTTGGAAATACTGGCTCTCTGGTAATGGGAAGGCTGGAGTAATCACCACAGTTGATGTAAGCCCGATCCTAGTTGGACTTAAAAACGCGGTAGCAGTTAAAATTGCAATTAATGCTAGCCCACTGACAATAATCTCTGCAATAGCGCCCCACCAAATCACAGGCATAATATGAGCGAGTCTGGCCAAGCAAGAATCAGTGAAGCACTGCAGGATATTGATAGCTTCCTACAAAATTTAGGGAACGAAAAGATCATTATCGGTGCAGACCTTAATGCCCATCACATCATGTGGGGATATAAAGACAACGACCAACGAGGTGAAGCACTCTTAGATTACCTGATAGGTAATAATCTACATCTTCTAAACACCATGTGTGCTCCTCCAACTTTTAACTCATCAACCAAGGAAGGATGGCCGGATGTGACTTTAACACCTAATGTCGACATTGTAATAGAAAGTACATGGGAGGTCCTGGACACTGAAACACTCAGTGACCATAAATATATCCAGATCACACTGGCTGCACCACCAGATACGACACAAATTACAAGATTCAAGACTAAATTTGGAAATCATCATAAATTCATCAAAAATTTATATCCACACGTAAGCAATATACTACAACTGGTAGAGGATAGTCAAACAACTGATCAACTTGACAATGCAGCCGCAATCATGCAAAAACAACTGATTGAGTGTTGTCAAATTTCCTATAAGAAAACGAAGCCGCGGAATAATTTAATGCCAAACTGGTGAACGCAGTCTTTTGATCTCAGGAAAAAAGAGTTAAATGCCAAAAGGCGAAAAATGAAAAATTTAAGTAATCCAGACCAAACTAAACTCAGAATTGATTACAAAAAGCTGAAGGTGGCATATATTAAAGATATACGAAGAGCAAAGCGCACATGCTGGCGAGGACTGTGCACTTCAGCAACAAATCCCTATGGTAAAATTTGTAAAGCCACCTTTAGGAAATCTTCTCCACCATCAGCCCTATTCTGCACGAATTTACAAGAAGGTAACACTATTAACATCGCCAGCAGAATCTTAGAAGAGCTGTTTCCTACACAACCTACCACTCTATTTCAGCGTTCTCACACCAATGGCAGTTATGATCCAGAACCCAGCAGGGGAGAGATAGACAGAGCTGTCGCCTCACTCCCCAGTGAAAAAGCACCAGGACTTGATGGAATTGACAACATTATACTTAAAACAGTGGACCGTCACTATCCAGAGCTTCTCAGAACCCTAGTAAAAAATGCTGGAATTCTGTGCTACTTCCCAAAAGGCTTCAAAATTGGCTTAATCATTCTCTTCCATAAGGAAGGAAAGGACAAACTGCAAGTTAAATCATACAGACCAATTACTCCCTTACCAACGATGGGAAAACTACTGGAGAAAATTGTGACTACGAGATTCATTTTCTTCTTAGACAGATATGGTCTTCTTCACCAAAATCAATTTGGTTTTCGTCAAGGAAGGTCAGTGGACGATGCTATCCTACACTTGAAAAGACAAATCGAAACTGCAAAAGCCTCATCAAAACATTGCGCAATAATTTCTCTGGATATTAAAGGAGCTTTCGACTCTGCACCACATCCATCTATCAAACAAGCACTAGAAAGTAAAGGATGCCCAGAAACTATCAAAAACATTCTTATCATCAACCTCGAAGATCGAGAGGTTGCCCTCAATACTAATATGGGCATTGTGAAGAAATCCCAAGCCATTGGATGTCCACAAGGCTCCTGCAGTGGACCCATCCTATGGAATCTGCTTGCTGATGAGCCACTACAATTTGACTGGACCACAGTTGGTAAAGATATTGATCCTAAAGCAACAGTTGCTCTCCAGGCCTTTGCTGACGACTTCACATTCGTAGTATCAGCTGATAGTGAAAGGAAGCTTGGACGCGTCGCTACAGAAGCCCTTAAGATTTTTAGCAACTGGAACCATAAGCATAACTTGGAAATTTCAATTGAAAAATCAAATTACCTCCTATTCAAGAGACTGCAATGTGGACCGAAAATATTTTTAAATAACTTAAGAATAAGGAGAAGCAAGAATATAAAACTTCTAGGTGTACTCCTGGAAGAAAAGTTTAATTGGTCAGCACATATCAAATAGCAAGGTGTCAAAGCATTTCGCATTCACCAGAAATTACTCAGAATGGCTAGCTCAACCTGGGGATTATCCCAAAAACAGCGTATTGTACTGTACAAAACAGTGGCAGAAAGAATTCTAGCCCATGGTGCAACACTCTGGGGAGCCAATCTTCGGGTCAAAAATCAGCTTCTACTAGACAAAATACAGATAAAGTTTCTGCTAAATATAACTGGGGCCTACAAAACAACATCGACGGCAGCTTTACAAGTCATTACTGGCATACCCTCCCCCTTCATCTTACCATCAATACAGAGGCACAAATAAAGCAAGAAATTAGGACCACAAGCAGTAACATTATGGAGGCAAGAGTAGCTACACTTTCAATCCATCCAGGAATATTCAGAGTTGATACGATTGTCAACCCTAACACGGAGTACAACCCAACCTTGAAGAAGCAGGTCTGCCATATTTTCACTGATGGCTCCAAGACGGATGGAGGTGTATGAGCAACGTTTGTCATAACACTGAAGGATATCATAATCCACAAGGAAAGTTACAAACTTAATGCCAATTGCTCAGTCTTCCAGGCAGAGCTTTTCGCAATTAAGCAGGCTATTGAGTGGGCCAGAAAGCAAGAACAGAATTGCCTCGTCTGGTCAGATAGTAAAGCAAGTATTGCACTTTGCAATCCGAAAGCCATCAGTCCTTTAGCCAGGCAAATTCAAGAGGAACTTAAAAACCAACAAAACATCTCCCTCTGTTGGATAAAGGCTCATGTAGGATTTGAAGGGAACGAAATAGCAGACCGCCTAGCAAAAACTGCTGCTTCTTCAGATGAACCGGTAATCCATCTCCCTCTTCCTCGGTCTTACTTCAAAAGGATCAGGAAAATTGCATTAATTCAGGATTGGCAAACTCTATGGGGTCAGAATACCACCGGATGCCCAGTATACTCCATCTTGCCAAAAGTGAATTTGAACCAACAGTGCTGGCCAAGACAAATAACGATTTTTGTAACGGGACATGGCCCATTTCCAAGTTACCTGCATAGAATAGGAGTACTACCCACTGATAGCTGTGCATGTGGAGAAGAAGGTACTCCTATACATTACGCTGCAACATGCCCCATCACGAGTTCCTGGCACTTTACTACCCCCAGTGACAATCTGAAAAGTGTCTGGCTCAAAAACATCACCATCAACAATGCAGCAAAACTAAAAATTCTTATAAACTTTCTTCTTGAATACAGGGACTTAATAATTCCACAGGAATAGGAGGATAATGATGCCCGTGACTGTGATAGACTTCAACTGGAAGATGATGAGCCGTAAAATCCGCATACTCTATCTCTCTCATATTCTACATTTAGACATTTTTCTCTCTACCTGTAACATTTCGCCTGTTTTTCATCTCCTTGTATATAGTTCATTATTAATTGTTTGTTATATTATCACCATCATTCCACAGCGCTCTTAATTACTTAATCACAATTTTTATCATCATGTTGTATTGACTTATTTTAATGCATTATGTATAACCTATCTAAACTTTGTGTATATATAGCTTAGAATTTCATATCACCTAACTTACCTTGAGACGATACACGCAACAACCAAATCCATATACTAAATGCATTAATTATTCATTAATCATTATTACCTCATCAATTTAACGTAAATGGAAGTATATGTATTCAATTCTGTTTTATCATTCTTAATTTCCTTTTGTTTTTCCATTTACTTTCTTTATTTCTTATATGCATGCAATTTGATTTGTATTTTATATGCCTGTCTTACCACATCCTGCCATGTATTTTGTCATATACCTATTTTGAATGCTTCTTACGTGTCCCCATATTAACTCTCAATTGCAATCCAATTTGTGTAAAATAGTATATTTTACTACCGTCTTTACTGTGTAAATGTAATAATTTTCAGTGTCTCCATATAATTGCAAGCATAATTGTATAGTCTTGTATGTACTGAGTTCCATTTTCTTTTCTCTCCAGCAGGTTCATCAAATCTGGTAAAATTCTTTCAGGGTTAGGTACAGGGACCTCTGCTGGTGTTTACTTTACTTTACCTCTTGTTCGCATTGAACAGTGCACATTACATTTCTGGTGTGTTATGACCTGTAGCTCTACCCTTTATTCGAGCCCTGCGAAACCCTACGTTTCAGAAGGATAATGCCCGACCGCATGTTGCCGGTATTGTACGGACCTTCCTTGATATGGAACATATTCAGCTGTTGCCCTGGCCAGCACGTTCTCCATATCTTTCACCAATAGAAAACGTCTGGTCAATGGTTGCCGAGAGACTGGCTCGTCACCAAACGCCAGTCGCTACGGTTGATGAAGTGTGGCATCGTGTTGAAGCTGCATGGGCATCTGTATCTGTACATGCAATCCAATCTCTGTTTGACTCAATGCCCAGGTGTATAATTGCTGTTATTACTGCCACACAGAGGAGGTTGTTCTGGGTACTGATTTCTCAGGATCTATCCAGCCAAATTTTTTGAAACTTTAATCACTTGTTATTTCTAGTATATTTGTCCAATAAATATCATTTTGTTACCTACATTTCTTCCTGGTGTAGCAATTTTAATGGCCCCAGTAGTGTATAATTTATATATATATATATATATACCACACCAGAAAGCCATATGTTATGGTAAACCTGTAAGCATCTTGAATTTTTATTTCAGGTGGAAAACAAGTCTGTTTATATTCATTATTCTTCTGCTTGATTATGCTTTTCTTTTTTTGCACCTGCGAAAGGATTGCTGATATCTTAGGATCTGTAGGATGCCAAGGCATTACTTTAGACACACACACAGTTTCAAAGCAAGGAAATCGAGAAAATACTTAAAAAATATTGATAAAATTTTGTTCAACGTTAGAATACAAGTGTGACAGATTCATTGCTTGATTAATTGCATATTGCAAAAAATGTCATTTTATTTTGCTGCTCTGAGCTTACAGCTGCTTCATATTAATCAACTAATGCTGAATTTAAATAAAGGAAACTTCTGAAAAACAAACTTTCGAAATTTTCTTAATAATATTACACTTATTTTTAAGAAAAGATGAAATTGTAATTATATGGTAATTATTATATCATGTAGGAATGCGAATGAAATATTAACCTAATATACTGTCTGGATCATTCAAATTATTGAATGTACATAAAATAAGGCTCCCATATTTCACTTGTTGACAATATTTACTTCTAAGTTCACTCTATTATAGCTTATGCACTGCACTGTAATAACTATTCACTTTTATTTAAATAATTTTTTTATGATCCATTTTTAAATTTTATATTGCAAACAAAATATTGATTTGGCATTCAAATCAATATTTGTGTTCTACAATAAATTAAAAGAATGGAACTAAATTTGAAAAACAACTTTCCCAAACAAAATATTATTATAAAATAAGATGTTAAGAAACTCTCTCAGTTATCTGGCGTCAAATTCATAAATACAATATAATTGTTCAAAAACAAATCAAGTTGATGTTTTGTGCTAAATAGTGGTAAAATTATGATTCTTATTTTAACACCTCATTCTACTATTTCGTTCTTTCTTATTTAACACCTTAATGATAAGAATATTTTTCATTGAATTCCTTTTTTAAACTCTATTTTTTATGACTAATTTTCTTTCCAACACGCAGCTCATGAAAAGCAAATAAGTAAGTTTTAGAGTTTACATTTGACAACAAACATAAAATATTGATTGGCATCAGGAATTTACAGATCTCTTTTAATGAATGTGGGAAGTCGTTAACAAGTGGTGGTTTGTTTTTCCCGATTATAGTCACTGTCACGGCAGGTCTTAGACTGTGACCTTTGCTCCTCTTGGGGTCAACAAAAAGGTTTTCAAACATTTACTGACTTGGTTGGGTGAGTTAATATGCATAAGAATGCTGATCACATCTCTACTCTGCTTAATCAAAGGTTATATTTATTTTTAGTCCTTGTGGCAATGACACTTATTCTTTCCTTTACAAAATCTTTAGATATAAGCCACATAAAAAAAGAAAATGAAGAAAGAATTATGATGCTTATTTTTTTCATTAGGGGATTATCTCTATAACTCAAAAATAAATGAATGAAAAATTGTAGATTTAAAAAGAATATTTTTATTGGTCTAAACTTGATGAATATTTTAAACTATCTTTTTGCTACACCGTCAAAAAATCGCTGTTATTGTGCATAAAATAATTATATTCTCAGTAACTGGCATTGACATTAATCTTGATTCTCTTCCTTCTGTCCTCCTGTAGCAAATGTCCAATTCTTCAGATAAGTTGACTGCTCTAAAGTTTCTTAAGATGAATTTCTAACTTTATGATGTATAAATCCTTTGTTTTACATACCATGCCTTATCTCTCTCTCTCATTTTAACTCCTGTCAAATATTGAAGACTGAAATATTCACTTTTCAAAATACTGCCTTAAATTCTATAAAAATATTTTGTTACCAATATTTTTTCATTTACTTTCATTTTGTTGGCGCACCCATATTCAATTTTAATGTATTTGCGTGTTGAAAAATTTCATTCTTATTGAAATTAATCCTTCCCCCTATTGCAAGTATCCTCTCTGAGCACCCACTCTAGTTTTATAAGTCTTCAGAAGTTGATTTCAAATGAAACTTTGAATGTTAATACTTTCAAGATAAGATGTATGTAGATAAATTCATTATTTAAATTTATTCATTTTTATTTTTCAATTATTTTTATTTTTATGATAGTCTATTAACACACAGGACTTAAGGTAACATATCGCAAGCTATTTATTACAGCTTATAATTTTAACTAAACTTAAACATTATTTATTATTTATGGGAATAAGAAAATTTATGATTTGTATCTAGTGTACACTTTAAATTTTCAATACCGGCCTGACAATGTAAATTATTTTACTAATTAAAATAATTCATTAATACCCTATTAAGCTGAAGAAAAGATATGTGTTAATATTACTATGAACAAATTACTGCCACAAAACTCATTTTTACTGAATTTTCTTAATTTATAAAATTTTCGAAAAAAAATTATAATGCTTACATTTTTAAGAAATTTAAAGATAAGACTAAAAGAAATTCATCTGTTATTTATTCTAATATTTAAAAAATTTGTTGCTGAAATTTAAAATGTGTTACAAATTTTTTCATGTTTCTTCTTTGCATTACATAAGCAGTTTTTGTGTTTCTATTTATTAGACGTGCGTCACATAACAGATTCTTACATTCTAGAAATAGGGCTTACTTATTATTTTTTCATTTATATCTTACCGCCGCGAATGAAGTGACTTTAAATGCCTTACACTGAAATCTCCTTTTAATATTTTATTCATTTAGATTTAATAAATAGTTTGTTAAAATTGCTTAATTATTCAACTTTTTTAATGGTCTGATAATAGATTCATCATTTAATTTCTAAAGTGGTATCATGGATATTGAATTTTAAAAGCAAAATATTTCACATTGATTTATGAAATCTTCTACCGAAGAACTAATGTCACCCCTCTTTTTCGGCCTCCTCAAATCAGCTTCTTCATCCTACATGCGGGAATATTTTATTGCTGTTGTTTTAAGACTCATATCATAACTTCTGTCTGCTATTTAGCGTTCAATTTCAAAACAGAATCGTCTGATTTTCTGTCTTTCTTCACTCTGAATCGTCATGGCTAACAAAGCTTGGAGCTTAGAACAGCGCATGTTGTGTTCCAAGCTCCCCCTTCTGGAAACCTGAACCCGAATTTTGGTTTCTTCAGTTAGAATCTTTATTCGTGAATACAGGTATTATGAACGATTACACTAATTCCATCGGTTTATTGCAGCCCCGGATTCTGAAGAACTAAATTTTGTAAGCGACATTATTCGAACTCCTTCAGAAACGGATAAATATATTACTTTAAAAACTCGAATTGTTGGACAATTTACAGATACAAAAACTGCTCGTTTGCATTCAGTGACTCAAGACCTCAGAGTTGGAGATAAATGCCCTTCAGAGTTCCTGCTTGAGATGCGAAAGCTTGCCGGAGGAAATTTCAGTAACGATCCACTGTCAACATTGTGGTTATAACGATTTCCAGTAAACATGCAATAAAATTTATCTGTTAGTAAAGCTGAACTTGATGAATATGCCACATTAGCGGACAAAATCAGTGAAGTGTTGGATTTTGCGCCAACCCTATCTGAAGCTCAAAACAGTAAAAATGACAGCCGACTTACTGCCCCGGAAAAACAAAATACGAAGCTTTGCCAAACAGTAAAACGCTTGTCACGCTCTCCATCTCGTGCCCGATTATCAAGTCTTGCCAAATCCGCACATCGTTCACCCTCATCCACCCGCCATGGACAACGCTGGTATTATAAATTAGTGATCATGAGTGCAAATGTTCCCAGCCATGTGCTTTCAAATCACCATCGGGAAACTAAATGGCGAGCCTGTGGAGGTGACGTCAGACACAAGCCATTCATTCAGTTGCCTATTTATTATTGATCATAATACTGGTTTCAAGTATTTGATTTTTATAGGTTCTTGCATCTCCGTTTTTTTTCAGTGAAATATTGCCGAGCTGGCAGCCGAATGGTTAGCGCTCTTGCCTTCGGTTCAACAGTTCGTGGGTTCGAATCCCACCTTGGCATGGATGTTTGTAGTGGTTCGGAATCCACTTTAAACCGTAGGTCCCGGTCTAATTAGCCCACGTGTGCAAAAAATGACCGTTGAGCGACAAACAAACAAAAATTTTCAGTGAAATATCTCAAGGATAACAGATATATCATGAATTCACTTCAACTGTACGCAGCTAACGGAACTTCAATATCTACTTTTGGCATTAAGTTTCTTATTCTGGATCTAGGACTTTTACGAGAATTCCCCTTTACACTTGTTGTTGCTGATGTTACCCGTCTATTCTTGAAGATGACTTCTTGGAAAAAATATGGTCTTCTGATAGATGTCAAAAATCGTGATATCATAGACCGTTTAATGTCATTGAAAAGTCAAGGAACTGCAGCTTCTGGATCTTTTATTGGATTAACAACTTTTGCATCTGATTTCTCCTTTCAAGCCATTCTGTTGAAATATCCTGAGCTCACCAACTCCAATCCCTCTTCGGTTCAATAGCATGAGATTACCCACTGCATTCAAACTAAAAATTCTCCTGTCTATTCACGTTTCTACCCACAGTTCATAAAGTCCTTGAGAAGCTTTTGATTGACCACCTCAAGCCCTCACTCCTACAGACAAACAGGCAATTTAGCAACAGACAAACAGGCTACATGCAATTTGGCTACCGGTCAAATAGCTCAACAGACCAAGCAATCTCCAAAGCAATACACCTTATCAAACTAAATTAGGACAATGAATTATATACCACCCTTATATCAGTCTGGATATACAGCAGGCAGTTGGCTCTATGTAGTGGCTTGGCCTCATGCATGCCCTTACCAAAACTGCTGCTCCACCTAATATAATAAACTGTCTTTTCAGTTTCTTAAAACAACGTAAACTTCAGGCACTTAGCGACTCAGAACTAGTTAGCATGAAGCAAACAAGAGGATGTCTCCAGGGGTCCATTGCTGGTCTGATCCTTTGGAATATCTATTACAACGAAATCCTTAGTACAAAATGCCCCCACACCAAAATTGTTACCTTTGCTGATGACACTCTGCTTGTCATTAATGGTAAATCAAAAGAATTAATTAAAAAGAATTGCAATGAATCATTTCATTTGTTCTCCTCAGTTTGCCAACAGCTAAATTTACTGTCTCTTCACCCAAATCTAGAGTTATGATCATCGGCACAAAGGATAAGAGACTTAAATCCAATCGTAAAATTACTCTTAATGGTGAAAGCCTGAAGCATACCCGCTGTCTCAAATACCTCGGTGTAGACATTGATACTAAGCTCTCGTTCCTTCCGCATCTGCGAGCTATTAAAACTAAAGCTATTTTCATTGCACAAAGTCTGAAAGTGAGGATTAGACTGCAATGGGGACTTAAAGGAAGAATCACTAAGGTAATTTACCCCGCCATAGTAGAAAAAATTATTACGTATTGTTGCTCCGCCTGGGTATTTCCAATGACTACAGGAAAATCAAGTTCCTCAACATCCAAGGATTCTTCCTTCTCCTTATCATCAGGGGCTTTAAGACTACCTCAACAGCAGCGCTAGATATCATCAGAGGTCTCCCACTACTTCACTTGGTAGTTGAAAAAGAAGCATTAAAAACTCAGATTCTGCAACTTCACAAAAATGTTGCAATTGACGGACAGTGGTTTACACCCACCAGTTTTGAGATGCCTATTCACAAAGACACGGTTCATCCAGTCAATAGACTAAAAAATACTCGAATTATCAACTTGCCCAACATCCCCTCATGCCAGTATCCTTTTGTTCACCCAGCTGAAGAACTTCATTACTACACTGATTATTCCAAGCATGACGCTGCAGTGGGAGAGGCATTTGTGGTTCTTTAGAGAGACACAGAGGTACACTAAACACAGTTAAAATTGCGAATAGACTGTTCGATCTTTTAGGCTGAAGCATGGAATCAAAATCAATCCATACAAATGCATATTTGATGTTCAAGAAATTACTTTGTTGTAACACTTTGTTACATCTCGTGAGATTTTTCCCTTGCCAGAAAAAGAATCTACAGTTAAAGATTTTCCCATACCCAGCTCAACAAGTGAATTGCGTTGATTCTTGGAAATGCTAAATTTTTATTATCGCTTCTTGCCACATGCAGCAGCACAACAGGAAATTCTGCATATTTATTTGAAAAATAAAAAGAAGCGTGATGCTTCTCCTCTAGTGCTGTCTGACCAAGATGTGGACAAATGAAAGCTTAACAAATGAAAAAAGCCATTGTCAACGCAACGCTTTTGTCACACCCTGACCCTGAAGCCCAAATTTCATTGTCTGTTGATGCTTCTTCAGCATCTATTGGTGGCGTTATTAAACAAAGCAAAGGAGGCATTATCTATCCTCTTACCTTTTTCTCTCACAAACTTACATATGATAGGGAATTACTTGCAGTCTACTCAGCCATTCGACATTTTCAACGTGCGGTAGAGGGACGACTTTTCACACTTTTTATGGATACTAAACTTTTGGTGTATGCCTTTGCAGTGAAATCTGAAAAGTGTTCTCCTCGTCAACAACCTCACATAGAACAATATATCAGACAATTTACTGTCGACATTCATCACATCAAAGGTGATGACAATATCGTCACTGACACACTTTTTCGTGTATCTGCTGTCGAATTTTCATCAGTAGTAGACTTCACCGAATTGGCCCAAGCTCAAGAAGACGATGAAGAGCTTCAAACATTGTTATCTAGATTTCCTAGCCTACAACTGCAAAACCTCTCGTACTCTCCAGACGTATTTTCAATCTACGCTGATGTTTCTACACAGGTCTTATCCACCAATACCTTCCCGCAAAACTCCGAAGTGTCTTCATGGCAGTTCATCAATTTTCACATCCCAGAACAAGAGCTACACCACAGATTTAACCCCTTAACCGTCTGGGGTTCTGTGAAGAAAGTGCTTCATTTTTGCTTCACGATGGGAACATAGTTGTGGCTTACACTGCAATGCAAGATTTTCCCCCTTTAGCACTAGTCAAGAATACAAAAGTCTCTAATTCTTGATGAGATGTATTTCTGTTGTACCCTGGACAAACTCACAATAATCATATTCTAATGACTTACGGCGGGGAAGCCCATCAATCGTTGTCAGCTGTAGACATGTGCTCGCAGTTTGTTTGTAAATGTTCTGCTTGAAAATTTCTTCAAATCCTTATTACAAATTTTTATTACACTAAATATAAAATTATGGAAAGTTTTTACCTCCTAATTATCTAATGCTGTTTACACATTACTTGTCACCAAGTGAAGATATTCCTATTGTCAAGTAAAGTACCAGTTACACTGCATTCAGTAACTGATAAATCACTCAATCAAAGCCCTTTATAGGTGTGAATTTGATACAACTAATTGATTATTATTGAAATACGACCACACAGTTCCATTTCAAAATTTCTTGGATTTAATCATTTGATAGTTAAACAGATGAAAGTTCTTACATGTACATATATCTCAAAATTGTTCTAAGAAGCCCTCCTCATGAAAAATTAAATCTTTATTACTGGATATTTAATAAGAATTTGTTATGAATTGGCTTAGAAAATATCAATTTTTTATGCAATTATCATTAATATAATCAATTAAGCCAAATAAAAGTTAATATTCTTATAGTTGAATTCTCATCAGGGATTTTTAAATAAAGAAGTGCGTAAGCAACTAATCACTCATTATCCATAACAATCAAATTGCTTTTAAATTAAGATTTTCCTTTTAATCATAACTATGAAAGCCATTTCAACTAATGCACTTCACGAAATAGTATGATCACGTAAGAGAGTAGATTTATTGGTCTCTCAACAACCATATTTTTCACACCAGGGCTGATTGGACTAGAATTTGCAGTTTAAAGTCAATTTTGAAACACTACTAACATCCATGCCTAAAATGAAATTGAACTCACAAACTGTTGAACAAAAAGCTAGAATATGAAGTTCCTTAAAAACTTATGAATTAAGTGCAAAATAATTTTATTTCAAATTTTAATATAGTGACACAGTTATTAAAATTTTGAAAATACACCGTACATTTGTAAAATTTAATACCTTAAATGCATGAATTATATTTAAAAGGGCATTGACAAATTATTTTCGTTCTTTATAATATCAAAAACTATAGTAGAAATTAATTTGTATCGAATGTATAGAAAAACGTAATAATTTAGAAACACATATTCCTAATGAATATATATATTTTTTAATAAAAACTGTGTATTAACTTATTTTAACCATTAAAATCGAAATTTTTAATAGCAAATAGCGTTAAATTATAAATCAAAATTTAAAAACTGGTTGCTAAAATATGTTATTAAAAGTTCTTCCTTTTCTTTTTACTGGAGGAAGAAATTTTTTTCTGAAACTGAAGCTTTTTAGATCTCCCCTCAGTTGCCAGATGAGGGTAAACAAGATTAAAGATCATTTCTGCGAGTTCACAGCTTCCCTTTTTTGTCTATTTTGACTAGTGACATATCGGAAATATAAACTAACTCTAATTCCTTGGATTACTTTTGACATTTCAAAACCTTATTTCTCGTATTTTCTATCATTGTTCATTTAATGTGCTCATATTGACTTTTCTTTACCAGATCTTACATCTGTGAAAGAAAAGATTTCTAACATTTTATGCTTCTATGAAGAATAGTTAAGAATAGTTGTATAGATCTTAATCTGCTATTCCCAGTAACTGTATAAAAAATTCAGTATAAAAGATATATTTGATTTTAAAAACTTTGTTTAAAATCAAATACATCTTTAATGCTAACTTTTTATAAAGTTTTTGTATTTTATTAAATTAATTTTTCTTTTATTTTCAGTGATGAAGTTCCATTTAGCACTTAGAAGATATTAGAAAAATAGCACTTAAGGATTTTTGGTCTGTGAAAAAAAAGTAAGACAACTGCAAAAATATTCTCATTTTGGAATTTGTAGCAGCTTGATATGTTGAAAACATTGTTCTTTTAAACTGTCTTTCTTTCAAAAGATATATTTTGTTGAAAATATCTTAAATTTTTGTATAGTTATAATCATAGGGGTAAACCTTTAAGTGAATTTCAAAATGGCCAAATTGTGGCATGTAAAGAAGTGGGCAAAAGTAAGAGAGAAATTTCAAAGCACCTACACATCAGACCAAATGCTGTTTCTAGCTTCTTGAAAAATCAAAAGAATAAGAGGAAAGCAAAGATTGTCAGACTTAAAAAATTGACTCATTAATCAAGGAAAAGTCTTCAAAGAACTTAAAAAACGCGTGGAATCATCGGAATAACACAAGACCCATCTGGCTTCATACATGTAACTAGATTAATAATTTACAACTACATGAAAAAATACGTTCATATTCAAGGAAAAAAGCACCATCCTATATGGAATGAAACGCGCATTGAGCACAGGCTACATTGGGTCTAAGAAAACATGGCTTGAAACTGAAAATGGACTTCAGTTATTTTTTTCTGATGAAACAAATTCAATTTAGATGTCCCAGATGGTTGTCAATATTATTGGCGTTCTCTGGATACACAGGAAGAAACTTATTTTACCTGACCCTTCTGGCTGGAAGGTGGAGGCAATTTAATGGTTTGGATATCAGTTGGCTACATTGGAAAAAACAATTTAGTGTTTTCTGGTTAAAGACAGAAACATATAGATTACATTCAAATTTTAATTACAGAGCTTCCTCCTTTACGATGAACTAGGCGGAGAAAATTGGATATCTCATCAATATGGAGCATCCATTCACCCGGACAATAGCAATAAAAATTAGTTTGAAACAAATAATGTTCAGTTTTTGCCATAGCTTGCTAAAAGAATTGACCTCAATAATGTTTAAAATACATGATCAGTAACTATTCGGCTTATTTATAGCAGAGGCTAGCAATATGAACCTTTGCTTGAAATTCGTGACGATTTGAATTCCGTTTCGGATTATTTTTGTCAAACCAAAATTCAAGAATTATATGATTCAATAGAAAATAGTCTCTGAAGTAGTTAAAGTAAATGACAGAAAAATTCCTTACTAACAATACTTTTACTTTCATTAATCAGTCTTTTTTTCACACAATATGGTGTGAATAAAATTAATTTTTAATTATAATAAGCAAGTAGTTTTTTTTTATTTCATGCTATATATATAGTTATATCTGATTATAAATAAGTTTTTAAAAGTGCTGTAATGAAATTATTTTGTAAAAATTCAAAGTTCTTCTCTTATATGAAAAAAAAACCTAGTGTCCCTAACATTCGGATTTCCCTGCCATTAAAAACAGTTATTTTTCTTCTAAACTACTTGCAAAGATTGATTAAAATGAATTGACACACAGGGTTTATAAAATTATCAACTATTGAATCATAAAATTAAGATTTCTTCGGAAAACTTCCACTAAATTATAGAAAATGTACTTGGTAATACGTTTAAAAATAGGTTATAATAATAGCTTTACTATTTCCAAGTTGGCATTTTCAATACATTTAAGAAGAAAAAATGACCAATAGCAAAATGGGTCATTAATATATCAGAGAAAGCTAAATGTGAAAAGCAGCAGAAATGTTTTTTTAGAAATAAGAATTGTATTCGTAAATTTAATGATTTAGAAAAGTTGATACCGAAATGTTGAAGATACGAAATAAAATTTGAAGCTTAATACCAAAATGTAGAAAAATAAACGCTACATAAAAATTGACTTTAAAATAAGTAACTCTAAAATTTCTAAAAGCGATTCCAAATATATAGGAAAATCTATTTTTGCAAAAATGGAATATACAAAACTTACCAACAAGCTCTATCAATGTAAGTGAAGAAAGGGAAATTTGGGAAATTCCGAACTCACACTCTGCATCGACCATCAGTGAGGATCATCAGATGATGCGAGGTTATTCAACTACAAAGCAGGAGGGGATACACCAGAACGATCAGGAAGTGGACGGAGCATTCGGATTTTAAAAACTATTTATCGAATTGTAGATAAAGGATGTATTTCAATATATTAGGGAATTATGACAAAAATATTGAAATTAAAATCAAAATTTCCATTTTAGTAAAATAGCCTTCTAAATAAGCACCATCGGGTTGCCGGGAATCAAATGAATTGAAAAAACATTTTCATCTCTTCCTTTTAAAAGTGTTGAATATTTAGGGCATCATTTAAAAGAGATTGTAAGATCAAAAAGAAAGAATATTTAAAGCAGGCATTGGAAAGGGAATTGCAGATGAAATGAAGTAACTAAAATTCTTAGAAATTTGACGCTTGACACGATTATAAGAAGCTACCAAATGAAAAGATATCTTTAAAAGGTTCAATAAAGAAAACGCGCACTCAAGCATTCTTAATTTTGTATGCTCAAACATTTGAGGATTTATTGTACACATTTTTACTTATGTGTTATGCAGCTTGATAATAATCCTGATAACCGATGGGCTTATTCAAAATCTTTATACATCTTCGTTTAGCAGTTTTTATTATTTTCCTTATTTGGTAGTCACTGTTTTTATGTCTAAAAATGAAATTTTCATGTAAGAATTTTTGAAAAGTTTATTCATTGTTTTTATATTGTAAAACAAGTTTATCCACATCATTTTTATAAAGTGACTGTATAAATAAAAATAGAAATCTGTTTCTAAAAATATTTTATATATTGATATTTATAAATCTATTGGTCAATCAGAATTATTTCTTTCTTATTATTGCAATTATATTCACTCAATTCTTCCAAAAGTGTGCCGGCAAAAATGCTAATATTTGGATGTCAGTCCGACCTGGCATAATTCATTTATTGCAGAAGTGAACAGAAGTATGCGAATTTGTGATGTGACACCCAAAGGGGGACTTGTTTTTCATTATCGGAAGATAGTAAGGTAAATCCCGATTTAATCCAATATCTGTTGTGTTCACTACACTCTTAAAATAATCGAGTGGATTTCACTCAGAAGGAGTGAAATTTCACATTGTCACAAAATTCAACTAATCTTTATAATAGAAATTCACTCTTTTGAAAGATGTGAGTAAACCACTCCTTTTAAGAGGAGTAACAACATATCGTTTAAAGGGGAAATTAGATAGAAAAAAGAGTGAATTTCAATCTTTTATAGAAGAATTGCTGATTTTTTTTTATATTGACAATTTAGTGCAGAAACTAGATTTTGAATTCTATATTTTAAGGATTTATTTATATTTATTTATTTTTTTGACGATTACAATATAAAGATATGATTTCTTTAGTCAATAATATAACAGTATAGTTGAATATAACATTTTAATTGATTTAGATGATTATAGTGGTTTCTAAATTGCATACAATATTAATCTATTTTTTCAGCCATTTTTATATCATTATTTATATCGATTTAGTTTTACGTGTGAGTGTAGCACTCTCAAGAAAAACTCGTCACACTACTTATTTTTCAGTTTAGTTTACTATGGGCCCATAAGTACAAAATTAACTTTTATAAATATTATTAATTCAACAAATTGTATATAATTTTAAAAAATACATGAATATTTTATATAAGTAAATATAATTTAAGTTATTTTGAAAAAATCCTTTATTTAAAGTATAGCTTAAAATTTATTTTTGAATATTGATAATATGCATTTTTGAAGTTACAGGAGGATAAAGACAAATATTTACAGATTATTCTGTTGAACAAAATTGACTTATGTTTTTGCAAATAAGTCGTGTTTTATGATATATTTTCAAAGTTTAGTTTAAACTGAAAATAACTTCAATGAAACTAACAATGAAATTAAAAATAAAATACAAGATTATACAAAAAACATTTATTCAATTTTTAATAGATAAAAAATTAAATAAACATATGTATACAAAAATTTCTTATGTTTATGATGTCAAATTAATATTGGAGCTTAATTTTTTGACACAACACAAAATAAGTAACACTAATAACACAAAATACTATTAGAATAAGAATAAAAATGATAATATGCATTTTAATGCATATATTTTGCAAACTTTAGACCTTGATCGATTATAGTAAGAATGTATTGTTTCAATTAAAGGCCCAACTGGACCATTTTTTAATTTATAAATGCAGTAAGTTTATCATCGTACTTAACACAGGATGACATTTATATGAAGTATTGAATTATTTTTAATCTTGAATATCCGACATCAATAAATTTTTATTCCGCAGATGAAAATATTTCCTATTCAGGTCTTGCTTTTGAGCACAGCAAAGCAAGAGTAGTTGACTGCTTTTGTGCGTGGTTCTTCTTCTACAGATCTCATCACCTAATTCAAAAAAAAAAAAAAAAAAAAAAAAAAAAAAACATAACTAAAATTTCTATAATTATTATTTGTATTCTCCTTATAGTGTCTACACAAACTTTAATATCAAAAATTTCATAAGAATAATACTTCAAAAAAGATAAGGCCTTATTTATTAAAAAAATAAAGCTGCAAGAAATCAGATATCTATGTAATTATATTCTTTATTGGAATTATATTCAACCTAAAAACTACTATCATACTGAATTCTGACGCATTTATTCCATATTAGAGGACTTTTCTTTGTTATGAAATAGATATAGCCCCTATCATAATTTACAAAATGGATTGTTAAACATTAAATAAAAATATATACATGCATACTTACATTTATTTCTAATAAAGCATTTTTGAATCAATCAACTGTAACTGAAAAATATTTTTTTTAATAAATGAATAATTTTTGTGTTACAAATAACAATAAAAAAACTTAAACTATGATTTTGTATCACATATACTAATAGTTAAATACATTGCAAGTAAAAAGATTTTTAAAAATACAAGATTGAAAACTACAATATAATAAAAGACCTAAGCAATACTGAATATTTTGTAAAATATAGGTTTTAATTACTTTCTTTTTATCATGAAATAAATCATCAGAGCATCATAACATATCATATCATATGCAATTCTGCATATTTTGTAAAATATAGGTTTTAATTATTTTCTTTTGGATCATGCAATCATGAAACAAATATCAAAATAACAATGAGATTTTTCTTCCATTTTTGTATAAAAAATTTTCTTAGCAAAACTTTAACTGAATATTTTTGGTATTAAAATAACCTAAAATATCTTATTCACATGCAATAAAAAAACTTGGAAATGTATGAACTACCATTTCCAAGCAGGTTTCATGTTCTACCATTAAAAATGCATTTAGAATGTTTCATATTCTACCATTAAAAATGCATTTAGCATGTTTCATGTTCTACGATTAAAAATGCATTTAGCATGTTTCATGTTCTACGATTAAAAATGCATTTAGCATGTTTCATGTTCTACGATTAAAAATGCATTTAGCATGTTTCATGTTCTACCATTAAAATGCAGATATACAAATAATGTAAGGGATTGTAAAATATGGTGCGCTTAATTGTGGCACATTGTTAGAAAATAATGTTGATATAAAAGTTTAGTACTT
Organism: Latrodectus elegans; assembly: GCA_030067965.1. NCBI lineage: Eukaryota > Metazoa > Arthropoda > Arachnida > Araneae > Theridiidae > Latrodectus > Latrodectus elegans. The sequence goes on along the minus strand of CM057817.1, from coordinate 101,524,148 downwards.
TCATGAATATTTTAAAATTTGCCCTTAAATATGTAAAAAATACAGGTTTTATATTACCAATGTTTCGTTGAAAGCAGCCTCTTTTGGATACTTAGAAACATAAATTCTGTTATAGAATAGAACAATAGATTATCTATTTTTCATCACAAAATGTTATTTAATTTTAGGCATTTCCTCCATAAGTTCAAATATTTTTTCTCAATGAATTTCACTAGGCATTTCAAATTGTAATCATTTGTTCTGAAAAAAAATACATACATATGTGTTTACTCAATAATTGCATACATGTGAAAACTATTGATGGTCAATTGAATAAGTACTGGATTTATATTTTTAAACCATTAAATACGAATTAAAAATTTGCAGTAAATTTATAATTCTTTTGAATTTTTCTAAAGTTAATATAAGGATTTAGTTTTAGCATTAAAAAAATTACTTCAAAATTGATTTAATAACATTCTTAAAATTTCTTAAGCTTATTACCAAGTAATATTAATTTAATGTATAGTTAAATAAATAACTACCTTTCATTATTTTAATATCATCTTTAAAACCAAAGAATTATAATATGAGATTTTAACTGCAAATACTGATTGGAATTTTCATGTTATTTACTCAATAGCATCATACATGTAAAAACTATGTTTAAATGAATTATAAATACTGGATATTTATTTTTTGAAACTATTAAATTCAAATTGAAAATTTAAAAAACTTTACTTCAAAATAGATTTAAATATATTATTAAAGTACCGCGTTCTTACATGAACATAGAAGATTACTTCAAACTTTAAACGAAATTTTACAAGCACAATGAAATCAATAGTTTTAGTAATAACAATAGTTAACATATTTTCTCAGTATTCATAAAACTTATTCTGATTATATATTATACAGAATATACCTGATCAGTCATTTCTTCCTCATATCGCCTTTCATCATCTTCAAAATAACTCCATGTTTCAGATTTGCTTTTGCTAATTTTGTTTTTTATTTTTTCTTCGATGATAACAATGACAACCATAAAATATGAATATAAATTATACACTACTGGTCATTAAAATTGCTATACCAGGAAGAAATGCAGATAACAAAAAGATTAATTGGACAAATATATTATACTGGAAGTAAGAAGTGAATAAATTTTAAAAAAATTTGGCTAAATAGATCGTGAGAAATCAGTACCCAGAACAACCTCCTTTGGCAGTAATAACAGCAGTTATACTCCTGGGCATTGAGTCAAACAGAGATTGGATTGCATGTACAAGTACAGATGCCCATGCAGCTTCAACACGATGCCAGAGTTCATAAACCGTAGTGACTGGCATTTGGTGACGAGTCAGTCGCTCGGCAAACAATTGACCAAACGTTTTCTATTGGTGGAAGATCTGGAGAACGTACTGGCCAGGACAACAGCCGAACATGTTTCGTATCAAGGAAGGTCCGTACAATACCGGCAACATGCGGTAGGGCATTATCCTGCTGAAACGTAGAGTTTCGCAGGGCTCGAATAAAGGGTAGAGCCACATGTCGTAACACACCAGAAATGTAACGTGCACTGTTCAAAGCACCGTCAATGCGAAGAAGAGGTGACCGAGACGTGTATCCAATGGCACACCATACCATCGCGCCAGGTGATGGGCCAGTATGACGAATGCACGCTGCCTGTGTACGTTCACCACGATGCCGCCAAACACGGATTCGACCATCATGATGCTATACACAGAAGCTGGATTCATCTGAAAATATGACGTCTCGCCATTCGTGCGTTCAGGTTCGTCGTTGATCACACCATTGAAGGCGCTCTTATCTATGACGCAGCGTCAAGGGAAGCCGCAGCCATGGTCTTCAAGCTGAGAGTCCATGCTGCTGCAAACGTCGTCTAACTGTTCGTGCAGACAATGGTTGTCTTCCAAACGACCCCGTTTCTTGACTCACGGCTCGTGATGTGGTTGCACGATCCATTACGGCCATGCGAATAATATGCCTGTCTTCTCAGCTGCTAGTGATAGGTGGCCGTTGAGATCCCGCATGGCGTTCCGTATTACCGTCCTGAACCCATCGATTCCATATTCTGCTAACAGTCATTGGATCTCGACCGACGCGAGCAGCAATACTGCGATAAGATAAACCGCAATCCCGGTACGCTACAGTTCGACCTTTATCAAAGTCAGAAACGTGCTGCTACGCATTTCTCCTTCTTACACGAGGCTTCACAACAACTTTTCACCAGGCAACAACGTTCAAATGCAATTTGTGTATGAGGAACCGGCTGAACAATTTCCGCATTTAAACACGATATAGGTGTCACTAACGGCGCCTGCTTTGTTTGAATGCACTGAAAAGCTAATCATTTGCATATCACAGCACCTTCTTCCTTTCGTATAAATTTCACGTCTGTAGCATGTCGCCTTCTTGGTGTAGCAATTTTAATGGCCAGTAATGAATTTCCATCGACAAAATGCTTAGCTGTAAATTCTAAAATGTACAAATTAATAGATTTTGATACATACAATTTCTTTTCGTTTTATCTACGAATGCTTGTACTTAGTAACAATCAAATCAGAAATTGTCAGTGAAATTTTAATAAATAAATGACATATTGTCAGTAAAATTTTAATAAATAAAAGACATATTGTCAGTAAAATTTTAATAAATAAAATGCATACTGTCAAGTAATATAAATATGTTTTATATTATTTTGTCAAGAGAAACATGTTTTATTACTGTAGGCAATATTTTTATCTAAATTTGTGTTACCGTTATCATGACAAGCAAGTTTTAGTATCATCTAGTAGATGAATGAAAGATTCTAAGATGTAACGTCCATTCGGATGCATCGAATAAGTTACAAATGTAGCTCTTTTCTTAGGTGTTCACCATTTAATCAAATAACGAGTTTTTTCTAAATGGGCGGAATACATATGTTTGGTACTCAAAGAACGAACGTAGAAGGTTGATATTTTGGTGCCAAATGAAGTCGAAGAGTGCATTTAAAACGTTGCACTGGCTTTGTGTAGTGAAGCTGCAGAAAATACATTTCAAGTTCTATCACGTATTACTTTTCGGGAAGGCCTTTTCAGGCAGAACGGGGTTCCTACGTATGTCGTAAGAGGGGAATATTCATCAGTAATTATCTGAGAGATATCAATGAAAAAACATATATTCCGTTGAGCTGAGATTGAGCCGGAAAGTACAGTTTTATTCTGGGACAAGATGAAACCTACAAAACTAAGCTTAGGAAACTACTCTTTCAAAATTGGGATGTCTGTTCATTTATGCAAATATTCAATAATGAGTCTATCACTCTTGAGAAATGAAAAGGTACAGAATAAAGCAAAGTCGGTGTTAAATGTGGTGGAAACAATCCCGTGTACTTTTTTAATATAATTATCCAAATTTTATGACTTCTAGCTTGTATCACTTAAGAATTTGTAGCAAGACAGAATAAAAATTTATTAATAAATACAAAAAAGAGAGAGAAGTCATATCACATACAAACAATGGATTTGGAATACAAATATCGGGATTACATTATGTGTAATGGAGGAAATGCTTTTTTAAACCAAATTTTATTGTTCCATTTTAAATCGAATTTCATTTTTAGCATTTGTTAACAATTAAAAAATTATAATTTTTTCTTATTATATTTTTTCATTATCTCACTCATAACACTTTTTCTCACATTCACTTTTTTCTTCCTCTCATAATTATGAAAAGAAACTGAAGACTGATTTTATATACTCAAATAGAAGAAGCCAAATAGAAAGAATACTCAAATAGAAAATAAAGAAAAACTAAATATTATCATTACATATAACTTAAAATAATATTTTTTAAATTGTGTAATTAAATTATCTAATTTTTTAAAACAATTTTATCTCATCGTTTATATTACTGTTATTAAATGTTTTATATCTATGCAATTTATCAATGTTATTATAGTTTCTTCTTAATTTTGTATTCGTTTGCTCTTTGCCGTTAGTTATGCAAATCTCACTCAAAAATAATTGTTTTGCTTACTTAGAATTAAAATTCTAAGTAAGCAAAACAACTGTCTCCTTTTATACCTGCTATTTATCACTTGCTTTCTGCTCATGATGCAATTTATTAGTACCTAACAGCAAAAGGAAAAAGTTTGCAACGTTTTTTGTTGTTAAAATTTAATAGAATATACTCCAAAGCCCTCACTTTGTATGTATAGATACAGTATTTCCCAAATGTATTATAATTTTAATCATAGTACTTTATGCATGGTATTTTTCTATAGCTCATAGCAAATACTTTATCATACAGATAATTACTGCAGTTAAATGTTTCATACCTATAATATTTATATAGATATTGATGTAGTACTTCTTTTAATTCTGAATTCGATTTTGCTGTATAAGTTGTACATATCTGCATCGCAAATAATTGTTCACAGGCATAATAATCTCTTCTTTCGTGAATAATCGCATTTTCGCTCCCTCTTCAACTTCAAAAGGAAAACATTTTGCTCATTAATTTTGGAACTCTACAACTTTGTGTGTCGGTGTGCAGTATTCCTCAAAATCTATTGAAAATTTTAATCTTAGTACCTGATGTAGTATATCATTCTATGGGTTATTGTAAAATATTTTTTAAATAACATACTGATCAAATTCTTAATAAAGAATGAAATAGATTTGAGGAATAATAGAAATTACATTTTGGAAATCATGAAAATAAATAAATGGTTGTTTCAGAAAGTCTTTGAATTTTTTTTAAAAAAAGTATCTACAGAAGTATTAAAATAGTTACGTAATTCACTTATGCAGAAAATTAAACATTTACAAAATATTTTATAAATCAGTCTCACATTAATGTTTGTAGTTTGGCTATAGTTCTTTTCCTTATTATGGATTCTCTTTCGTTTTTCTAATGATAGCATTTGTTCTATTCCTTTTATAATAATGTGTGTCATTTTATCTAAATCTTTTCAAATATATTCCTTTGGAGATGTCACATAAGCCTGATGGAGAAAGGCATTGTTCTCCAAACCAGAAAGAGCTGGGTGTGATATCTAACTTATCCGAAGACGATCGTTCTGACAAGGAGTATATACATTAAAAATTCTGTTATGCTGTTGTCGTAACGTGGAAAGGAGTATGCCAATTCATTTGTCGATCGCGTCGATTTTGCATGCTTCATAAATAGGAGGTCGTACAGCAATAACCGTTCTCTCTAAATGTAGGATTGTGGATTTTTTTTTTATATAGTTATGAGATTATCTATTTGAAAATTAAAAACGAAAACTAGATCAAAAATAAATCTATGTAATTTATTTTATTTTTTTACTTTAATAATTTTCTACAATATTTTCTTATAAAAAATTTCTAACAACTTCGATTTCATTTATTAACATTTTTATTTTAGTTTTTAATTAAATGATTATACATTATTTGCTTCACGCTGGTAGCAATATTACAGTGAATTGTTTTATGTATAATTTTTCCTTTTGAAAATGAAACAAAAAATAATTAATACAAATAGTATCATAAATATAATAATAAATTTAAATATTGAAAATATAGTACGAAAAATAGACAGTTTTTTAAATTTTTACCAAAGATTAACTACTATATGATCAAATGATATTGATATATTTAATTTTATATCCAAATTGATCGACTGATTCCAAAAATTCTGCAACATATACTTCATTATTTACAATAAGCTCCTTTCGTTATTTTTTCCCATATTACTATTAAGTCATACTGCTAACTGATGAGCAAAAATGGATAGTTTGAATGTTATTACTTATTCTAACATAAGAAAATTACGTTGTCTTTCCCTTGTAGTTTACAATGAAGCTGATTTAGATGAGACATAACGTCTACCATGAAATAAAACCTTTGGATCCCCTGATCGTCTGTTAGTTCTGGATAGTGAACGCCCTTCTCAAGGAGAAACGCTTTAATTTCCGGAAAAAGGGACGCGAAACGTTTTAAAACGTTCCCGCTTGATAACCAACATACTTTGCTATGAACCAGATCAGCTTACTCACTCTCCATTTCATATAAAAATTCTTTGAATTGGCAATGACTAAGAGCTTTAGCTAAATTGAAGTTGATAATGGTATATATAATTACTAATTGCATAACCTTACAAATTTCATCCGGAAATGTTTGTACACAAAGCGCTTCTTGGTGAATGATACAATGGTAAACAAGTATCTCGTGATTTATTGTTTCTTTCAAAATTGCAGCAAACCCTTTTCTTACGCCGGTCATACTTTTGGTCCCATCTGTTGAATTCGACAGAATTTTATCGAGGGGAATGTGATGTTTATCCATACATTTAATTACAGCATTTGCGATATTTTCTCCCAGCGTCTGACCTTTGAGTGGCAGTAATCCTAAAAGTTCTTCTTTAGGGCCTGAATGAGATATAAATCTTACAAAAAGGGAAACTTGCGCTGTATCATTTATGTCACAAGATTCGTTAACTGCTATTGATAAAACCGAAACCAATTTCAGATCTTCAATATGCTGAATGGTTATATTTGAACACATTTTAATTTTTCTATTTTTAATGGTTTTGGTAGGTAATTGTAACTCTTTAATTATTTTCAGAATATCTGCTTTGTTCTTAAAATCCCGAAATAGCTCTTCGGATGCATTTATAAAACAATTTTTATGTATTCGACGTCTGAGTACGGTTTCCCTCTGTCAGCAATCTCTTGGTTAAAAACAAAAATTGCTATATTAAAATTCCATCCAGTTATTAAACACAGAAGTTGACAACCCTTGACTCTTCAGAATCTATTCTACCATACATAAAATTAAGGCTAACATGAATGATAGAAAAATAAAATTAAATTGTAGGTGTGTGCGCCTGGCACAGGAACTAGGTCGAAAAGGCAAAACCCCTCGTCTCTTCTGAAGGAAGCTCTATTTGCCACATGCCCACCTCCGTTGCGTTAATTGCGCGGTTGATCATCACACACCTAACTGCAACAATGTCAATAATGAAGGAAAAGTGAAAAAACCAAAATGCTGCAACTGTTTTGGAGAACATCCAGCTAGTTTTTTGAGGATTCCCCAAAATTCCGAAATTAAAACCCATAATAATAGATAATAGAAATAACATAGAAATAATACAAATAATCAAAATAACCCCCTGAATTACAGATAAAATGAATACCCAGATCTAATCAATAACTCAGCAGATCTTCGTAGTGAAGAATAAATTTCCATAGAATGAAGACACAGTAAACAAAATTTTTTATTGAATGTCAGAAATGTTTTATTAATGAAAGAAAATTAATCTTTATATAAATCAGTTGTAAATAAATTTGTAAATATAAATTCATTCCGTAATTAAATAATACTCATATTTTATACTATTTCTATATTTTAATTGTTACGTCATACAACTATAACTAATCGTATAATTAACCTCAATGACTAATACTATCAACAATTAATTATAAATAATAAAATTATAATGGCAATTATATTACTTGTGTTTACATTCGAACGCACTCAAATGGGTCCATTGAAAGCTGCTGCCCACTCGGAGAGGAATAACGCCTGATCGAACCAACTTGAGAACAAATCGAAAGAGCAGAAGCAAAGAGAGATGACCCCCCTCCCCACCTGATTGCTTACAAACAACGATATAAACAAACGAGCTTTCGGAACAACGATAGGAAGAGTGAACTCTTCCCTCATGCTCCAGATAATTGTGCGAGAAGATTGTCAATAATTAGAATGTAGTAAATTCATTTTAAATTTAAAACCTAAACTGACTGTTAGTAATCGTATTATCGGGTAAAAAAATGTAATGAAATGCTACTCAATGTAAAACTCTGTATGATTGGGCCCCTATAAATACTTATCGTCCGTATCTCTGAGCGAGATATCCCCCCTTTTCCATAAAAACAAAAATAACTGTCCTGCTTCAGAACTATTCTGTAGCTAATTTAAGAATTTAAATAAAAAAAACTCGAATAAGGTGCACAGGTTGGAGAGCAAGTCCCTCGCTCTTTGACTCCTCAACTGCTTTCTTCACTGTGCGCTCGCTTTTAAAGTGTCTCTCTAAATTTCACTTCTTGTTAGGTGCGAATTCCTCCTTACTGGTTGCAAGTCAATTCAAGTTTTGAATAAATGGAAAATTCTCAGTCCACTTAACTTTAAATTAGCGGTTTTCACCTTCGTTTTTATTTATTTTTTTATTTATTTATTTATTTTTTTTGGTAGCCATGTTAACTGGGATGTCTATAAAATACTCCAAATATATTTTTTTCTAAAGCCACCAGTATAAAATTATCATCATTATTAAATTGATGAAAAAGAAAATTTAAAATTTTTTTAAATATAATTTTATTAATATATGTAACTACACTAAAAAGAAGAAAAAAAATTTTTCCCACGATCAAAATAACAAAACTTTTAATATGACCAAATAATGGAAGAAAACTTCCAACGTATGGACAAAGAGAAGTTATCGAAAATCGATTACAAATTTTGTACCGGAACCACAAATCTGCAATAAAATCGTATAAAAATACCTGTAAGATGTGCGGTTCCATTGAAAAATACAATAACTTTTTAATAGGACAGGACAACGGCCGACGCGGTAGATAACACAAAACTGTTCATACTGCTGGTCTGTGATGCCAATTTGTACTCCCTCCCTCACTACTTTAGTAAAAGGTATGATTTGTCTTTACGTTTACGAAAACCAATAAAATAAAACTCGACGTTCATTACATATTTTTACAACCATATAAAATTTTAATTACCTATCTATATTTTAACTTAAACAAAAAATTATGCATGTACTCGATTTATAGTAGAATTTTAATGTATCAAAATAAGATGTAATTTTTTTCTTACCAAGTCTTTTTTTAAAAAAGAATATATTTTTGCGCCTTCTGTGGATGTTCGAGCCGGAGCCAAAGAGTCCCATGCTGATCTTGAGCCGCATTTTGCCGAGCACTGCCTTAGGGAAATACAATCTAACTGCTTTCTCTGAACACTTTCGGCAGAAATCAAAAATAACTTCTTTTAAAATCCGCAGAAATTTTTCACAAGCATTTAAAAAACATTTATATTTAAATTTTCCAGTAATAAATGCATTTAAACATGAATGCTAAAATACTGTATTTTGTTACATCTTCAGAATTTAGCTTTTAAAATTTTCATATATTGCATTACATATGGGAATAAATATATATTTTGATATATAATATACTGTCATATAATGTAATTATTTTTCAATTATCAAAATTTTAAGATAATTTAAAAGCTTTTTGTACTTAGAAATAAAAAGTGACAATTAAGTCATTTTTTAATTATTCTTTTATGAAATCATTTTTGAACACCTTAATTGTATTCTGAGTTTATTTTGCTATGATTTTGTGTGCAAATACTTATGTAGCATATTTAGCGTCCTTATTTGCATAAAAATGAATCTCAATTAATATGAAAAAAGAATTGCTATAAAAAGAATTTAAAATGGGTAATCTCCTTGGAGTCAGGTACAAGGGAGTTCGCTAGTGTCAACTAGAATTTACAAACGAATGACAAATGTAGCTTATATTTCCATTTCAACTACAGAAACAGTGCCTCTACTGAGAGTAGGAGATGCAAAATAACATTATGTATAGATAGAGATCACTACAAGTATCCTTTATTGTTTAAATTCTAATGTATTCAATTGATTGAAGAATTGTCTGCTGAATTGAAGAGAATAAATAATAAGTATACTTTTTTTAAGAAAAACTATTGTGAAAACCTTATTCGCGCTGAATCTAGTTAGATCCCACGTCTAATCATTACAAACGTCCATCAATTATTCGAAGAGAATTTCTCTCAGATTAATCTAATGACATCAATGTTTGGCAATCCTACCGCATGACGGTGAGCAACGAATTTCTGTACAATGTGTTCGTTCAAGTATATGAGTTATTGCATCGAAATGTTCAAGAAATAAAAAGAAATTACTACATACTATCACATGATATGCGATAGTATGTAGTAATTTCTTTTATTTCTTGATATTTTTGTACATTTAGATATTTGATCTGTAAAGATCATCGCGATCATCATAAAATATCATATTGATCACATGATATTTTTGTACATTTAAGAAGGTTAGACAAGGCTATATATGAAAATATGACTCAGTAATTCCTCTTCTACGTAAACAATAAATATCTTTTGGGATCCTCCAAGAAAGGTAAATACTTGGTTTCTAAGCTCGTTTGTAAAAAGCAACTCTGATACAGCGCACGGACTCTACAGATTTCATAATTCAAATACTCCTAAAAGTTATTAGACACTGTGATGACGTTTGTATGATTGGGAGAGACCTTTTTCCAAAATTATCCGTTTCTTCGAAGGATTTAGAAGAGTTCTAGTGAATTAAATGGTTCTTGTTCTTACCATAAACTTTGACTTTTAAAGAAAATTTTCACTATCTTCATAAAATTAAGAATTCAAAAGGAATACTAAGATAAAAGTGACAGAGAGGAGTCATCGAGTTAGTAATCAATGCAGGTGCTTTGTAGATAAGGTCTTCACATATGAACCACTTTACCGCAGCAGACTACCTTAGACAAATCTCGCGATAATCTTTACAGATTAAGATACAAACAGCTCATTTTATTCATAACACATATCGATTTATAACGCATACAGATTGTCAGTGTCTTTTGTCAGTAAACTTTATACGAATTTTCTTTATTGTTATTTATTTATTTGTACAAAAAATCACAAAAATCTTACATCTAATTTGCACAAAAGGATTTTTTACCTGGAATATTAAATGTTAACGTATTTTTGAAATATTGATGAAAATTTCAAGACTATTACATTCGCATTCTTTGAGAAAATGTAGTAAAATTCGATAAATATTTATTCAAGAAAAATTTTAATTCAAAGATCAATTCTCAAATGAAAAAGGAAACATAATTTTTACATGATGCTTCTATTTAAAAGAATTATATTTATTTCTTTTTGCTTATACTATATATATACATAGACACACGTACACATATGTATAACATAAAACATGAAAAATATTGAGACCAGAAATATAAAATTGGAAGAGTACTAAAATATACTGTGCAAATGACAAGAAGAAGAAGGCATAGGGGCCACGTCTTCATCAAGAGAGAGATGGTCCGCTTTGCAAAATGAACACGCTTTTCTGACAAGCTCGAAGGACAAATGTCTAAATTTCTTCGAGCAATTCCCCCGAAAAGTGTTCGAATTAAAAGAACGTAGTTAAAAAATTAGAATAAATAAATGTTCAGAAAAGTAAAAATACTCTCCTCCTCTCTCTCTCACAATAGATGAAACATACATACAGTAGAAAAAATAAATACAGTAGAAAAATACATGCATAGCTGTAATTTTGCATAGCTGACCATCTCCTTCCTGATAAAGACGTGGTCCCTGGGCCTTCTTCTTGTCATTTGCATCGTATATTTTAGTATTTTTCCTATTTTATATTTCTGGTTTCCATATTTTTCATCTTTTATCTTATTTATATTGGAAAATCTTTCTTTAGCTGCTTTTGCGCATATATATATATATATATATATAAGACGGGGAGTTGTCATAGCGTAATTTAATTAATTAACAATTCTCTTATAACCTAATATTTAATAAACACATTTTTACAAATACAAATATATACAATCTTAGAATATTTACAATGAATCATCTTAATGATAATAAATTTTAAAGTTACAGGGGAAATGAGCAGTCACCTTGCTGCTATCAAACCAACGTCTTAACACCTCTCCGTTTTTCGGTTTTCTGCCGCTCTCTAGAGAAGCTAGTACGCTTCTTGAGCTCCTTCCTAAGTGGGGAATTGATATAGTGGCCTCGGTTCGAAATTGAAGTTTATCCACTACAGTTCAGCTTCCTGAAATCGGCTGGCCCTCCACACAACATTACAAATATATAAAAAAGTAAAACAGCAAAACAGGGAAGGAAAATAAGCAAAACAGGATAATTCTCTGAAAAGAAGCAAATTTTATATTCAGATGCTTATCTTCTTAGATCTGAAATAAAAAAATGAGTCAGTTTATCTTTTAACTTCATTTTAGTCAGTTCGACTTCAGACAATCCTTCAGCACAATTCGACTTTAATTTAACTTTGATTTGCATAACGTCCTCGTCTTTTGGTATACTGTATCAGGGTTTTAGAAATTCAGCACAAGTTGTTGTACAGTTAGGTCTTTCATGTCTTCCCTCTTTGATTACATCATAGGTGTTCCCTCCTTTAACTTTAGTAACTCTATACGTTCCTAAATATTTTGGCTTTAGTTTTAAGCGTGATACAAATTGAGTTCTTTTAATAGCGACCAAACCATTAACTCCATAAAATTGTGATTTTTTCTCCTCAATCTATACGTTTTCCTGTTTTCTTTTTGGATTTTGAAAATTTGTTGTATAGTATGCTTTCTGAGTTCATCTCTTATAGCTTCAATATTAGTTTGAAATTTCATTTAAATAATTTCTTTGAGCTTACTAAGACCTAAAACGTTCACTTTCGTACCCAAAAGCAACTCATAGCGTGTCGTATCTACGCTTCGTTTATATATGTTGAATTAATCGTTAGCTGTAGTTCGTTCCTAAATTTATACCACTGAGCTGGATTCACTAAAGATAGCTTTGAAAGAAATGATATGATAGTTTCGTTGATCCTTTCAACTTGTCCGTAGCTCTTGGTAGAACCTCTTGGTAGACCAGAGGCTATTAATGTTGTTTAATATTCTCTTTAGAGCAATAATCTTCAAATTCACCAGAGATAAAAGCTGTATCTCTATCAGAAATAATTTGGTAGGGATTTCCAAAGACTGATTTTTGAATTTCTAATTTCAAAATGACTTCAGCAGATTTTGTGGTCTTCGTAAGAATTTAATAGAAATCTTCGTAGAAAATCCAAATGAATTTAGTAAAAGCGTGAATAATTGTTAAAATATACTTATAGATTTTATGTGTGCTTTCTAAAGGTCCTAAATGATCAATATGGAATGTGTATAGTGGTTCGTCATTTTTTTTATCCAATGAGTGTAATAAGCCTTCTTTCTTTCCTCTTTTGTGATTTACAATAATACAGTGAACACAGTTAGATATGGCATTTTCGACTTTCTGTTTAAGTTTAGGAATGAAATAATGCTTTTCTCTGTTTATTTGATTCCAATATATCCTTTTTCATGATCACTTCTAATAATTTTCGTGTGCATACTTCTTGGCACAACCACTAATTCTTTATCATCAACAAATTTATAAAGAACCCCGTTCCTATCAAAATATTCTTCATAACTAGGGATTTTTAATAATTATTTTATAGTTTTTATTAAATCATCATTATCTTAGGCCAATTTTAGTTTCGATATGATAGTATAACTTGAGATGCAATATATGTTTACAGGGGATCTGCTTAGTGTGTCAACATGAGCCATTTTTGTACCGGAATGATGATCAATACTATAATTAAATTCTTGGAACAATAAAGCCAAACGATCAACACAAGTTGAGAAATCTCTTTTTTAAATAGTCTTTTCGAATGTGGAACAATCAGTGACAACTTTAAATGGAATTCCTAATAAGTATATTCTTCACAAGATTAAATAATCTTCAAAAAATCATATGATTCTTCAAAAGATCACTGAAAGGTCTAGCAATAATGGAATATTTTGGGATAAATTTCCTGAAATATCCAGTCAATCCTAAAAAAACTATGGACCTCTTTTAAATTTCATGGCTCAGAGAAATGAAGCACAGCTTTGGTTTTCTAATTAGATGGAAACATTTTCCCTTCTTCGATGACATGGCCTAAAATTTCAATGCGCTTCTTCAAAAAAAATTGGGTTTTACTAAAATTTATTTCTAGTCCTTATTTTCTCGCAATATTTAAGATATTTTCAAGCCATTCGACCCCTTCTTCAGTTGAGGATGACAAAATAATTACATCGTCCATGTAAGGTAAAACAACACCATCAATAATAAATGGTCGGAAAATAGTATTAATAAATCTTTTAAACACGCCTGAAGAATTACGTAGTCCAAAAGGAATCTTAAGAAATTGGTACTGGCCTCTATGAGTTACAAATGTATTTTCTACAATCCTTCTTTACATCTACATGGAAAAATCCGGTTTTGAGATCAATTGTACTAAACACTCACGACTCCTGCAATCTATCTAATATACCTTCAATCAATGAGACGGGAAATCTATCTTTTACAATTACTTTATTTAATCTGCGATAATCTATGCACAAACGAAGTGTCCCACCTTTTTTCTTTGCGATTGCTTCTGGGATACAGTATTCTGAAGAACTGGGTTCTATTATACATTGTTCTAACCATTCGTCTATTTGAGGTTTAACATTCCTTTTCTCTCAAAATGGTAATATGCAGGGTTGATGAGATGTAGGCTCATTACTAGTAAACAAAATATCTAATTTAACATTAGTTGATTTTGTTTTACGTAGTATATTATTCGAAACTAATTGTTTCACCTTATATTTAATTTTTTGGAATATTAGGTTCAAAGTTCAATTCAACTTAATTAAAAGTTAAATCAACAGGTAGAGATGATAAAGTATTATTTTTTTTACGCATTGATATTTATTTTTATACTTAATTCCTTAATTCCGTTTTCATGAATTAAGGTTTCACCCTACATGAGTACATTCATTCCTATGATGACATCATAAGGCATAACATCATTTTCAACCACTTAAATATCTTCTTCACACTTAGAATCATCTATTTTAATATTTTCCTTAAAATAGCCTAACAATTTTACTGCACATTTTCCAAAACCACTTAAAGAAGAATTTAATGGAAATAACTCTACAACACATTTAATTTATCAAAGACAGATTTACTAATCAAAGTTACTTGGCTTCCAGTATCTATTAGTGCAATAACATTCAAATTATTAATCATTAGATCATTCAGTTTTGTTTTTACATTAACATTCATTGTGGCTACTTCAGGTTTAGAATTAATTTCTGGACACAATGAAGCTTTATATCCAAAATTATTTCATCGAAACTTTTTAACACCCTTCTCTTTATGTTCACAAATTTAGAAATATGATTTTTTTTTCACTACAATTAAAACAATTTTATTTTTACGATAACCAAAATCAATGTATCTCATTTTTCCAAAACCATCATTGTACCTTATTTTATTTACACTTTCATTTTTAGAATTAACTCTATTACTGTATTCATATTTTCATTTCGTTTTATCAAAATTATTACATTTATCATAAGAATTATATTTTATTTTCGTTTTCCGAAAGCATTTTTACTTTTAACAGAATCACTTTTTATTACTTCATATACTTTGAGTTTTTCTTTAAATTCCTTTAAAATCATACATCCATACAAAATAATTTTGATTTCTTGTCTATAATTTATTCCATTAATAACAAAATGCATTAGAGTAGATTCTTCAATTTTACCGCAATTACACAAATTCCTCACTTTTAAAAAATACTTCTGAACAGATTCAGAATCACGCGTTTTCTCTTACGCAAGAACGCAAAAGATCGTGTAAATTAGCTGAGTTTATTTCAAATGACAATTCATCGATCAAGGCTCGTCTCAATTTTTTCCAAGAATTAATATGAGGTTCTGTTCGAAGGAACAATAGAGCATTTCCTCCCAACGATCTTTTAGAAACAACATTTTTTTATAACTCTAATAAATTAAATAATTTCGACATATCCTCAAAATGATCAATGCAATTAATTATATTTTCATGTGATTCTGCATTAAACTTAGTAATAGTGTATTCGATATCTGCGTAATTAATATTAACACTTGGAATAACACGATGTGCATAATAGTCATTTACACAAACATTATCACTTTCATTATAATAGGCTGATGCACTTTTCTTTTTACTTATATTGCATTGTATTGAAAAATCATTTTTACTTGTTTCTTCTTCCACTTCACTTTCTTATTCAGTAGTTTCTGAATTCTCTTTTGTGATTTGAGCTAAGAGTTCAAGGTCACATAATAGAGACAAAATTCTTTCTGCGAGCTCTGCTTTAGATTCGTGACAAGAAATATTCAAAATGTTCGATGCAGTTATAAGCTCGCCAAGGAAAAACGCTTTGCTTATATTTTTTAATTTATTTCGATATTCATTACTTTCAATATCAAAATCAAAACCATCAACATTTCTAATTCTTTTACGAGTTAATCTATCTCCATCATGATCAAAAATCAATCTGTCCAAAATTTTGCTTTTATCTGCTTTGAAAATATTCAATGCAACGCTTATTTCTTTTATATCGCTTAATATCACCTAGTACTATGAAAAATGATCACATACCTCTTAAAAATGTTCGATGAGGACCCACGTCTTTCTCTGGTTTCAAACCAATCCTTCACCGTCTTTCTCGAATGAAAATCCTTCCAATTATCAGATCCGATAATCAATTCAATCCCACTTCTGAGTTTTGTGGCTTGGGGAGGGACCAAGGTGTAATTTAATTAATTAGCAATTCTTATATAGCCTAATATTTAATTAACGCATGTTTACATATACAAATATATGCAATCTTGGAATATTTACAGTTAATCATTCTAATAATAATTAATTTATAATAATAGGTGAAAGGAGGAGTCATCTTGCTGCTATCAAACCAACGTTTTAACGTGTCTCCGTCTTTCGGTTTTCTGCTGCTCTCTGGCGCAGTTGTTGCGCTTTTTGAGCCCCTACCTAAGTGGACATTTCAAATATTGACCTCAGCTATTAAGTGGATCATCCATCACACACACACACATATACACTACTAGACGTTAAAATTGCTACACCAGGAAGAAATGCAGATAACAAAATGATATTTATTGGACAAATATGTTATACTAGAAATAACAAGTGATTAAATTTTCAAAAACTTTGGCTGGATATAGATCCTGAGAAATCAATACCCAGAACAACCACCTCTGGCAGTAATAACAGCAGTTATACGCCTGGGCATTGAGTCAAACAGAGATTGGATTGCGTGTACAGGTACAGATGCCCATGCAGCTTCAACACGATGCCACAGTTCATAAACCGTAGTGACTGGCGTTTGGTGACGAGCCAGTCGCTCGACAACCATTTAACAGACGTTTTTTATTGGTGAAAGATCTGGAGAACGTGCTGGCCAGGGCAACAGCCGAACATGCTCCGTTTCAAGGAAGGTCCGTACAATACCGGCAACATGCGGTCGGGCATTATCCTGCTGAAACGTAGGGTTTCGCAGGGCTCGAATAAAGGGTAGAGCCACGGGTCGTAACACACCAGAAATGTAACGAGCACTATTCAAAGCACCATCAATGTGAACAAGAGGTGACCGAGACGTGTATCCAATGGCACCCCATACCATCACGCCAGGTGATGGGCCAGTATGACGATGACGAATGCACGCTGCCTGTGTACGTTCACCACGATGCCGCCAAACACGGATTCGACCATCATGATGCTATACACAGAAACTGGATTCATCTGAAAAGATGACGTCTCGCCATTCGTGCGTTCAGGTTCGTCGTTGATCACACCATTGAAAGCGCTCTTATCTATGACGCAGCGTCAAGGGAAGCCGCAGCCATGGTCTCCGAGCTGAGAGTCCATGCGGCTGCAAACGTCGTCGAACTGTTCGTGCAGACACTTGTTGTCTTCCAAACGACCCCGTTTCTTGACTCACGGCTCGTGACGTGGTTGCACGATCCATTACGGCCATGCGGATAATATGCCTGTCTTCTCGGCTGCTAGTGATAGGTGGCCGTTGAGATCCCGCATGACGTTCCGTATTACCGTCCTGAATCCATCGATTTCATATTCTGCTAACAGTCATTGGATCTCGACCGACGCGAGCAGAAATACTGCGATAAGATAAACCGCAATCCCGGTACGCTACAATTCGACCTTTATCAAAGTCAGAAACGTGCTGGTACGCATTTCTCCCTCTTACACGAGGCATCACAACAACTTTTCACCAGGCAACAACGTTCAAATGCAATTTGTGTCTGAGGAACCGGCTGAACAATTTCCTCATTTAAACACAATGTAGGTGTCGCTACTGGCGCCTGCTTTGTCTGAATGCGCTGAAAAGCTAATCATTTGCATATCACAGCACCTTCTTTTTTTCGTACAAATTTCACGTCTGTAGCAATTCGCCTTCTTGGTGTAGCAATTTTAATGGCCAGTAGTGTATATATATCTATCTATCTATCTATCTATATATATATATATATATATATATATATATATATACATAATTGGAAATTTTTCAATTTTGCATTGCTTACGACATCGTATTAAGTGATAACTATTTGTAAGACATAAATTAGAAATAATTGAATTAATATTGTAATACATGACCTTATAGTTATTTTCTACAAAATATTATTTGGTGTGTTTTAATGAGAAACAAAATAATAAAAATTTATGAATAATGATATTAAGCTGAGATGGTTGGTATAAACATCAGTTTCTTTAAAATGGTTCAAATTTATTTCTTCTAATTTAAATTAATCATGATTAATTTAAATTAATAATTTATATGGGTCTAATTTATGTTTAAGATCACACGTTTCATGTTTTTTGCTTTTAAATTGTGTAAACGGTAAAACAAATCTAGTTCTTGGAAAATTTTATTTTTCTAACATTATATAAAACTAAATATATAAGTATTTTAATAGATATTTTTGTTCTCTGCAGTCACATATGCATATTATTTCAGATTAACTTTGCTTTCAAATGTTCACTCAATTTTGTTATTTGATATCTGAAAAACGAAATGTAGTGAAATTTAACAAGTATTTTGTACACTTTGAGTTTTACTGGAAAGATTGAAAATATTATTTATTGTTCTTCAGTCTGTTGAATTAATACTCATGATACAAATTAAACTCTGATGTTTTTTAAAAGACGCATTCATTACATAAAAAATATTAAATATTGAATAAAGCATCATGTAAAATGCGATGTAAAAAGAATATTGAAAAAATTTTTGTGCCATTCACTTACTAACGCCACATCAATAACATTAACAAAATTATCTTAAACATTATAAGAAAAGGAATAAATAAAATTGTTATTTGTTATTTCCTACAGATTTTTTCTTCGTTTTAGAAATTCTTGTTGACATATTTTCAATAACTTATTTTTTTAAGAAAATGCATCATATAATCTCTATGTACATTGTTTTT
Source organism: Latrodectus elegans (assembly GCA_030067965.1). Lineage (NCBI taxonomy): Eukaryota > Metazoa > Arthropoda > Arachnida > Araneae > Theridiidae > Latrodectus > Latrodectus elegans. Next base: position 101,504,935 of record CM057817.1, on the reverse strand, counting down.
CTATCAGAAAACTTTTGATCTATTAACTACTTTTCGAGTCATGAAAAATTCAAATGCCTTCTCAGCTTTTTTTGAAGAACGTAAATAGATCATAGAAAATGTTATACAAACACTTTTGGTGACATCTATTTAGTCTTTAAGGCCACCCTTTGAAATAGTTTCTGAAACTCTCCAAAATGAAATTAATCTTTCTCATCAAAAGATTCTTCCCAACAGAATACAAGGTCTGATGGTGAAAGAAAAATATTTAGTTAATCCCTTGGAAATATTACCAATATGAATTCTGGAGCTTCTTTTCTTTCTTCATTCATTTTCCAAATAGAATTCCTTTCAACACAACCTTTTAGTTATGTAGTGTCAAAACATATTTAGGAAGTACACAACTTTCAGAACCATTCAAAGATAACTATATGAGGTTCATTTTACTAGGGTTTTTTGGTTTGATTTGCTTTGTCGCTCAACGGTCGTCTTTTGCACACGATGGCTAACTAGATCGGGACCTACGGTTTAAAGTGGATTTCGAACCACTACAAACATCCATGCCCGAGATGGGATTCGAACCCACGGACTGTTGAACCTGTGGCAAGAGCGCTAACCATTCGGCTGTCAGCTCGACTCATTTTACTAGTGATTTTCTAATACATTTACAAGCATAAATTATTGATTTCCCAATGAAATTAGCTTAACTAATGAAAAGCTTATAAAAGATTCTTATAAAATCAGCAACATTCTATTGCTAGACAAATAATTTAAATTTCCACATGCCTAAAAGTCACCAGTGGATCGTATCCAAATGCCTCAGAATTAACCCCTTAACCGGCTATCCCGAACGAACTCGGGCAAAAACTTCTGTGCGTTTTCCGGCTATCCCGAGCCCCTTGGTAGGGGCAACTAGCTTCACTGCAATGCTTTAAATTCAAACCCCAAAATTGAGGTATTACCGTGAAATCATTGTTGGGGAACTTATTTACTAAACGCTTACGGTTGATTTAACTAATGCGAGCGAAAATCGAAAGTGTTTTAAGGAAGGAACAGCAATTTACGTTTTACTTCTCTATATTTATTCGCATTTAGTTTTAATAATTAAAGACTATCTAACAATTGGAATTTATAAGCAACGTATATAATATTAATATTCACTTTTTTTATCAAGTTTTTAAACTCTTAACAATTTTTTAGTTTCTTTGTTGTGTGTGTATATATATATATATATATATATATTATATATATATATATATATATATATATATATATATATATATATATATATATATATATATATATATATATATATATATATATATATATATATATATATATATATATATATATATATATATATATATGCATATATATTTGCTTAGTTGTAAATTTCACAGTATAAGAATATGTGAATTGGCGACACGGTTAAAATGTAAATTTTTTACATAATTTGTTCAAAAATATGAAACTTTAAAGTGTTAAAAATTTTGTTTAGATTTAGAAGGGATAAAATAAGTAATAAATTAAATGATAATTTTTCTTAACGTTTGAATGATTTTAGAATTTTAATCAATTCTGTAATGATTTTTGTTCACAATCACACACATAAAATATATAATCTAATTTTAATAAAATGTAACTGTAAAAAATTATTTCACTTCTTAGAGTTACATTTTATTAAAATTAAGTTATATATTTTGTTCTGCGAATAATTAATCTTTGATATCTCTCAGGTTTTAATTAATTTCACAGTGTGCCTAATTTTAGTTTATAAATTGAATATTTTGTTACTAGAATTATCTCATTTTAAATGCTTATTTGATTTATAAAAGCGTGTCAAAAAATCGGAACTGCTTCACTGTCAACTGGGTACTAATTAATAACCCCAGAAAAAAATTATTGAATTCACAATAAGTGTCCGAAGAGTTATCTTCATAATAAAAATTAAGATCTTCATTGCTTGAATCAGACATAATGTTCGAAACCGGTAATATTTTCATATATGCTAGATACTAAGATACTAGAATAACTTCTGAGAGTAAAACAGCACTCATATATATATATATATATATATATATATATATATATATATATATATATATATATATATATATATATATATATATATATATATATATATATATATATATATATATATATATATATATATATATATATATATTCAGTTATTTATTATATATATTATAACATTATTTATTATATATTCGGTATAATTCCCAAGTTCCGCTAGTTAGGAATTACTGTCAATTTTGATGTCAAATTGATAGAATCCGAATCATCAATCGATCTTTCTGCTGTCTTCCTTTTAGTTGTTAATACCTGTGCATTGATTTCCTGTTTACTCGAGAATTCGACTAAACATGTTTTGAAATTTTTCCTATTGCTGTTGATAGCTTCACACTACTCATATTTTCAGTGTACATATTTCAATCATTAGTTAAAATACCAAGAACAAGGTAATTACAAAAAGTGAAGGAATAAATCCCATTACATAAATATTTTCGAATTTTAGAAAGGGACTTCTGTTCCTCTTTATTCCACATAAAATTTTATTATTTTGTTACGATTTCGGTCTATAACTTTACAAGACAGCTATTATTTTTAGAAAAAACTTTTTTAATTTTGATTCAAACTTTCACTAAATTTACATTTTATTATAGGACTGGCAAATGATATTAAAATACCTCAAGAATTGCTAATTTTAGAGAAATTATGAGAAATTTTCCCTTAAATTTTTGTGTAATAAATGCATATCTATTTCAGAGACATTATAATATGATTTCAACTTAAAGATCAAATTTAAATATTTAAAAAAAAATGTTTGAATTTAGCAATCACAAATATTTTTCCGTATAAAGAAAACAGCAGAAAACATGTTAAATTATTTAATTTAAGCTTTATTATGAGGTTTAAAATTATTTTTATAATTTTTTTGTAAAATCAAGGATATTTTAAGCAAATATTTCTTAAATATAATTTAAATTCATTGAATAAAAGTTAAAGTTACTTACAAATTCCAGAAAATATGAAGTTTCCTTTATCAGGCAAAAGAAATATTTTCATTTATTAGTTTATTGATTACATTTTAAGTATTAAGCTTTTTTTCTCATTTTATTCAATATCTAACGGTTTTGCGCTAAAGTTTAAGCTTTAACCTTCTTGAAACAGAATATTTCAAATAAGAACTATGTTATGGCTTTTTTTATTCCTTTATAGTATGTTTTCGAAAACAAAGTTCTATGACTTAATTCTAATATTAAGCTCTGAAATAAGATGTTTCTAACATGAGAAATAAATTTCATTTTTGTGATAAATTAATAAACTATGATATGTATTTTTAACAGGTTAAATTTAATACAAAATTAATACTTTCGAACTAGATAAAGTATTCATTTCTGGTTGGTAAATTTATGCTTATTAAGTAAATTTTGTGAATATTTACTTCTTTAATCGAAAATATTTAAAAATATTTGATTAATGAAATCAAAATTAGCTAAATATTTTTAATTTACAGCCATCAAAAGAAGAAGGAAGTTAAATCATTATTATACTAAAGTACTTTTTAAAAAAAATCTTTCTCTAAATATATAGCTAACAATGATTTGCATGTCAAAGCAGTTATAAATAAGTGAAAGGAAAAATATTTATTTGAATAAGTGAAAAATTGTGATATTGACAAGTTCTATATAAAATATTCAATTATTATAATGATATAGCAAACAATAGCGTTAAAATTTACTTGTTTTCATATTTTTGCCATTTTTTTCGTTTGAAGAACAAATAGTCATTATAGAGACGCATTAAGTTTAATATTTGTGCTAAACAATTTAAGAAATACTAAAAGATATTTGATAACAATACGTGTTTTTATATGGAGTGATATTCTTTACATAATTAGAAACGGAAATCTTTTGGAACGAGGAATTTAATTTGAGAAATTTGCTTTCAAAATTTTTCATCAAAATTTCATCTGTTGTCAGTAGCTTACTATATACTGTAAAATCTATTGTTAGGTAATTAAGTTAGCTTTTAATTTTTATAAATTATTAAAAATATACAGTGTCTAAATTCTTCAATTTGTATGTATTATAGCAACAGAAGCATTTCTTTTAATGATTTTGAAAATTATATGATGATTCTAAAAATATAATATTGATTTTAAAATGTATTTGCAATGATTACAAATTAATAAACATCAAATTAATTAACGATTACAGCTATTTAAAATCTTATATATATATATATATATATATATATATATATATATATATATATATATATATATATATATATATATATATATAGCAAAATGACATTTAAAAATTATAGTCATTGGGATATCTATCTTGTATTTTTTTAATTATTTAAGATTTTAAACACAAAATCTGATTAGAATTAAATTTTCTTGATAATTATTTACAAAATAATTAAATAAGATTTCATATTTAGTGTAATAAAATATTATAATAGGGAATTGAAGAAATTTTCGAACAGAACATTCACAAAGCTAACTGCGTCACTTTTGACCCAGCTGCCGAAGTGTGAAGACGTGTTTCTGCTGATCGCTCTTTCCAGCTGATGGCCGCGGAACGCGGCTTGCCCAGTCGAACCCTATCGGGTCGACTGCCCCTTCTGCTCTCGCCGGCGTCTGCCTGTACCTCCTCGGAACCCTCGATGTCGTCACAGGATCTTTCCGATGCTTGCCGTATCCTTTGGATACTCCTGTGTGTGCTCCGATCCCGTAGACCACTATGGATTATTGCGATAGTGCCCCAATGATCTGTTCCGCTACCAGGATAAATGTGGAACAATCATCAATGCCTGTCAATAGTATAAGCCCCGCAAACAGTGTATGAGCCGACAACAGCTTTTTGTGCTCCCAATATTGTGTGTTCCAGTTATAGTGCTAGAGCCTCTAATGTTATATGTGATTCACCTATTGCTGTCGTTAAGGAATTGGCCGGACCCAAAGGTCCTTTTCAGGGCCATCAAGTTGGTGAAAATGTAAACTCGGCTAAATCCAGTGCTTCAACAATGGATGAATTAAATTCGTGTAATAGTGCTATCAAATGGATAGTGCCAAACCTAGATGCTTACATGGCACTAGACCCATCTGTTCCGATAACCAAGATCTAAAGATTTGACATGCTATGCGAAATGTCAAAATACAGTGAACTTCTGGAAATTTTTGCCTCCGCCCAAAAACGTTTAATGGAAGGAATGGAAAAATCCAACCCAAAATACCAACAAAATGCCCATTGGATTTTCCAAAATTACCTCTATTAGAAGGCAATAATCGCATCACAACAAATTAGAGGTAAGTGCTCCCAATTGAGATATTGCCTAATATCAAATTGTACTCTGCATGACTCTAAGACTTGTGTAAAATCTGTTTTATCTGATAGTGGTGTAGACTTAGAACATAATTCAGTTGATGCTAATGTTAAATCTGTTAAAAAATTTAAAAATATTAAAATTGTTGGAAAAACTTCTAAAAATACTAAAACTAAATAGTCAATCCTTTCTAATAATGTTAATAATGCTGTTACTGTAAACGAAAGTAAACAAACTATAATTTCTAGTAATAACTCTATTGATATAAATGATAATCTAATAGAAATTGTAAGTAATAGTCAAAGTAATAATCCATCTACATCCGATTCTAATGTAACCTCTAATAATATTGTGAGTAATCCTGGTAATGCAAATGCAACTAATAACCCAGTAATATGCAATATACCTTACTATAATTGTAATATGCTTAATAACAATAGTACTTATGTTACAAATGTTAAGGATGGTTCAGATGTAAATAATGAAAATGGTATATCACATAATGTAAGAAATGATCTAACCAATAATTCCATGACTATTAATAATGATGTTATCACTGCTCCAAACAATATTTACTATGTCAATGCTAACAATGATATGATTAATAGTGAAAGCAATAGTTTAATAAATAATAATTTTGTAACTGTTTCTAATGATATTGATGTAAATACTGCTTATTATAATATGCAATTTCCAATGTTAAGCACTGGACAGGTCCTGGTGTTTACACCAATTAAAAATAAAATAATGATCAACAGTAATAGCGATGAGGAAGGCTTTACTAAATCGAGGAAAACAACTAACATTAAAGTTATTCTGACAACCCCCCTACTAATATTAGCAATAAATTTAATTTGTTTGACAATGCTGACTCTATTCAAGAAAACAATGCAAACACTGACCCAACTCCTTTCAGCAGTCAGCCAAAGGAAAAAATTCAACCTATTTTGGCGAAATACGAGGAAAATTTTAACGTTTTAATTAATCAGTTAAAAACTAATATTCATAAAAAAAACATTACTGCAAAACTCGCAGGTGAATATCTGAAGGTTTTCCCTTCTACATCTGATTCCCATAGAGCTATTACAACCTATTTAACTGACAATAATACTGAATGTCTTATTATCAAAAATAGACTTGAAAAACCAACAAAGGGGTCATTAAGGAGCTTCCCCCTACCACCTCTACTGATCTCATAAAAGATGAACTTATGCTTAGAAGCTCTGACGTTGCTACTGTAACAATTATGAGAAAGCATAGAAAGAAAGAGCCTATCCCCTGCTTTCTAATCACCTTAATCACAAATAAAATTTCACCAAAGATTTATAATTTAAAAGATATTTTGAACTTAATAATTAAGGTCGAAAAATATGTAAACACCAGGCCTGTCCAGTGCTGCAACTGTCAAGGATTTGGTCACAATTCTGCGGTTTGCTTTTTGAAGCCAAATTGTGTAAAGTGTGGAGCCAAGCATGCGTCCAGAGACTGCCTCCATCAAAAATTAGACATACCAAAATGCTGCAACTGTAGAAATAGCCCCACAGCCTCCTATGGAGACTGCTCAGCAAACCCAGTCAACAGAAGCAAGAAAATTCCAGTAACTCCTAATACTTCTACCAACTTTACTAATAAAGGCCTCTCATTTGCGCAGGCCGCCTGAAATAACAATGATAAGAAAGTTTCAACTCCACCTATATGAAACCCACAACCCACGCTAGACTTTAGCCAATTTGAAAATATTAATACAATTATGAAACTACTCAAAGAAATTAACTCAATTGTTAAAGCTTTTCCTGCAGGCTGTACCAATCTAAGAACGACCTATAAATCCAACGGGCAAAGTGCACATTTTATTAAAAGTCCTAAATATTAACGATACCAATGATGACAATTAAGGATTTTAACAACATAAAAATAATGATCTGGTACTCCAATGGCATTCTCACTAAATTTACTGAACTAAAAAATTTTGTGTCAAACAATTATCCTGACCTTAGCCTGGTACAGGAAACCTACTTGACGAACTCTTATATGGTCAACATCTCCAATTATGCAGTGCACAGAAATGATCGCACCAACCATCAAACAGCCATATTTATAAAAACAAAAATCCTTCACTCACACATACCAACACCCACGCTCCATTTTGCAGAAGCAACAATTGTTAAACTGCATTTTTCAAATAGTGGATACATTACAGTGGTATCGCTGTACATCCCCCTAATAATCCCCCAATGCAGCACTCTCGATTGATCTAGAAACCTTAGATTCACTAAGTTACAAAATTATTCTAGCTGGCGACCTCAATGCCAAGCACACAAATTGGGACTGCCCTTACAAGAATAAATCTGAACGCACGATTGCCTCCCTAATTCAAAATACTGAATTCAATATATACAGGCCAGACAAGCCAACACATTATGGACAAATACATGGGAACTACATTGACCTCATGCTCTCCAGAGGAGTCCAATCAGCATTTAGATATTCAACTGTTGAAGACATTCAATCAGACCAATACCCGGTGTTAATCTATTTTGGCCACTCCACACAGTAGGACAGAAGGGGATCGAGTTTGCGAGGCTTAGTGCCAGAAACTGAGGCTTCTATAACTAATTTTGATACCTTGCAACTCGAAGGCTTTGAACTAAAGTCTACCGTCCAACAGTCACCACCTGCCTCAGTAGACGAGCCACAGAACCATACCTTGATGAGGCGAGAAGACTCGCCGGCACCCACTCACTTAAATTGGCACATACTCTCGTGGAAGATTTGTGTAACCGTACCTTAACGAACCGTCAAATCCTATACTATTCCTCTACGTCCCAGCTCTCGACCGGACCATCGTCGGTGACACGCTGGTATTCCATCATTGGAATGTCATCCGACGCAATGGAGATTATCCTTTTCAAGATATACCAGTTGCGCCGGTCCAGGATGGTACTCAGGCTTTCGCTCTTGTACACCAGCTTGCTCCTTTCATCCGAGGTCCTGGTACAAGATAGCATGAAGTGGAGGCAATCCCCCACCACATTGCACGAGCGACATAACTCACTAATCGGATACCCTCGCTTATGAAGGTTTTCCGGTACACGTCCGTGTCCAGTCGCTATTTGGGCAACGCTAGCATTACCGACAACTCTTTTATCAGAGACTGTTTCGAAGAATCTGTAGGTCTGCCGACCCACTTCCTCGCTATCCCATCTCAGCTGCCATACACGCAGTGCTTCCTTATGCAGCACCTTAATCAGGTGCGACCTTGGATGTGACAGGTCCAGCGTTGGCTCTGGTAAACTCACAGCCTCTTTTTGGACCCATCTGTGAATACAGGAGTATACCGATAATAGTGACAGCGATGGAATGCAAAATGCTGTTGATAAATAGTCAGAGTGTTGTCCAACTTTTTGTAATTTTCAAAGGGAATGATAACAATGATATCTGAATCATACCAAGGTGGATGTGCGAAGAAGTCTGTAGATTTAACTCGGACATCGTATAGGTCAGAAAACAAAACACTAGATTTAATGCGAGGGTGAAAATGTTGAATGCTTGATGGTCTAGCATTATATAATCTTTTAAGAGCAGCATTAAGAATTGTGGAATGTAAGGGATGATGAAGTGAGAGGACTTAATTTTCGAATAACTAAGAGACAGCTGCATCCGCCACAGGTCTAAAGGTAACTGTTGGCAGATTACATATGGACTTTCGACGGGTGATGTGCGAAATTCACCAGAACAAATCCTTAATGCAGAGTAATGAACAGTATCTAATCTGCGTAAGATGGACATTCTAGCTGATCCATAAGCAAAAAAGCCGTAATCAATTCCAGATAAAATTATTGACTGGTAAATTCGAAGGAGGGATATGCGATCTGCACCCCAAGATGTATTAGAAAGCACCCTCAGGATATTAAGCAATCACTCACACTTCTTCTGCAGATGTAAAACATGTGGAAGGAAAGTTAACTTCTTGTCGAAAGTCACGCCAAGGAATTTTATCTCACTGACTATAGGAATGAGTTTATTATTTATGAGAAGCACAGGATCATCATGGGAACTAGTTTTCATGCAGAAATGCACACAGCAACTCATACTAGGAGATAGACTTAGGCAATTCCATTCACACCAAGTAATTAGATTATTTACAGTTGTTTGCAATTCTCTCTCAATTATATTCATATTTGATCCCTGATATGAAATTTGTAAGTCATTAACATATAAATTATAATGAACAGAAGATGATAATTGATGAAGGGTGTTACTGATAAAAAGGTTGCACTTAAAATGCTACCTTGAGGAACACCCTCAGCTTGGCTAAAAGTATTGGAAATTGCAGTTCCAACGCGTACTCTAAAAACGCGTGAGCCAATCTTCCAATAATTTGGAAAAATATTGGAAGATTTCCTTTAATGCCAAGATTATACAGAGTACGGAGAATTCCATAACGCCATGTACGGTCATAAGCTTTCCCAATGTCGAAGAAGATTGCATCAAGATAGTTTCTCCTCATGAAAACATTTCGAATTTGCGATTCTACATCTATTATGTCATCTATGGTGGATCATACTCTTCGAAATCCGCTTTGATGACGAGGTATGCAATTCTTCTCCAAAACGTAAATGTGTCTAGAATTGACCATACGCTCCAAAGTTTTGCACTCGTGAGAGCTATTGGACGATAACTCAGAGGGTCAGATGAATCTTTGTCAGGCTTCAAAATCGGAATCACTATCGCTTCCCTCCAATATGTTAGAAAGACATGTTCCGTCCAGATTCTATTAAACAATATCAAGATGTTCCATAAAGAATCATTGTCTAGCTGACGGAGCATTTGATAGGAAATTCCATCAAGCCCTGGACTGGTGTTATTTGCCTGAGACATGGCTGTCTTTAATTCCGACAATCAAAAAGCACAATTATTAGGTAGATTATTTCAATCATCAAATCTTACTGCTGTCCGCTCTCCACATCTTTTAGTCCTTAGAAAAGTAAGACTATATTAATCAGAGCTGGAAACACAAGCAAAAGTTTCTCCGATTACATTGGCAATATCTACGGATGAGGAATGTACAGCAGCTCCAGTTTTTAAAACAGGAATGCAATGATCCTAATATATATCATTGGCTGCTTTCACTTTCCTCCACAATTGTTTGTATGATGTCGATAAGGTAATTGTTGACATATAATGAATCCAAGATTCTCTCTGACTTTTACGTCTAATTCTTAGGGCAAATGCTTTGGCTTTCTTGAAAACAATAAGATTTTCCTTTTTTGGGTATCTTCGAAATATATTCCATTGTTTCCTTTGTTAATTATAGGAGAGTTGACACTCTTCAATCCACCAATGTTTTTGGTGTTTATGTGAAATGGTAGAATTTTTAGGGATAGCAACATTCGTAGCTCGAATTATTGTGTTAGTTAACGGCATCATCTATCAAATCCGTTTTAACTCTTGTTTCACTGATTACAGCCAATTGTGTGAAAAGCGTCCAATCAGCTTGACTGTACACATAATTAGGTGGTTTATGATGCACACTATTATTTCCAGCCTGAGACACGATTAGAGGGAAATGATCACGAATGTAGAGGTCATTTCTAACAGCAAAATTCAGCAGTGGCAGGAGTGATGGAGAACAAATAGCTAAGTCAAGAGAGTAAAATGTCTGTGCAGGTTCGTGAAAATAAGCTTTCTCGTCGCTATTTAGGAGACAGAGACAGTTGTCAGAAATTAACTTTTCTATCTGACGATCGCGAGAATTCATATCATCACTACCCCATAATAAAGGACTATGTGCGTTAAAATCACCAAGCAATAAAAATGGAGCTAGGAGTTGATCAACTTAGTTGTTTAGTTCCTCTTCTTGGATGACATCATTCGGTGGTAACCAGAGGCTATAAACCGTAATCAGACATGCGGTGAGGTTCCTCACAGCCACAGTCTGGAGTGTAGCTCTTAACTGATGTGCTGTACTGGGGTAATTGCCTGATGTAATTATACAAACTCCACCGGACACAGCAGCATCACCACCATAGTACTTTCTAAACCATTAAAACCCACGCATTTTGGTGATAACAGTGAGCTTCAGGAATGTTTTCTGGAGAGCCACACGTGTGGCGTTGTAGCAAGAAAAAATGGATTTGATGTCATCAATGCGAGACCGAAAATCACGACAATTCCAAGAAACAAAGGAAGTCATCAATGGAATATATTCTAACCTTTATCACCGTTGCTTATCGTCATCTCAGATGAATCTTCCGAATTCAAATCATCATCTGATGCATGCAATTTGACAGTGTCTGCATCCAGACAGAGAGGAGATTTTTTGTTGTAAAGGAAGACGTTTTAGGGCCTTACTTGGCAATTTTTAATTTTCTAGCTTTTAAGGCATTTAATTTTGCCAAGATTTAGTTCGCGATTATTGGTATGGTAGCGTTTACACCTTTTTACTTTACAGGCAGTCTTTTTATATTAATGGATACTATTTCTGCTTGAGTACCTTAAGATCTAGTAATCTTCTTAACTGCTGCAGCGTAACTAGTGCCAGATTGAGGAGTGCGCGATGAGACTATTTTACGAGCTTCAGGGTAAGAGACTTTATTCTTTATTTTAATTGCTGTAATTTCCTTTTCAATCTGTCAGGCTGGACAAAATCGAGAGTAGGAAGGGTGGTCGCCTTGGCAGTTGACACACACCTCTTTAGCGTTGCAGGTAATACTATCATGGCCGACATTAGCACAACGGGCATAAGTAAGATTTCTCCTGCAAGCTAATTTTGAATATCCGAAGCGTTGATATTGAAAATATCTCAGAGGATTCGGAAAGTATGGTCTAACAGAACACCGCAAATAAGCAACTTTTACGTGTTGCGGTAAATCTGGAGTGGCAAATGTCAAAACTAGATTATTCGTTTTCAATACGATGCCACCTCTTTTGATAGTCATTCGTTTTACTGCGCATGCTTTCTGAGATTTAAGATTTTCAAGAATCTCATCAGTAGATGTATATAGCAAATCCACGGCCGTAATCACAACACGAGAAAAATTTAAATTCCCGTGAGGTGTTGCAATCACATCCATATCGCCAAGAATTCTCATAGTCATCATCAGTATACATTGCCATTCAGAGACCGTTTCCAGTAATGGATCACCAGATCTTAATTTCTTCAGTGATTTCACTTCACCAAAGAAATCAGCAACGCGTTTTTCAATTACAAAAGGGGAAACAAACTTAAAAGCTACCTCTTTTTCTGGATAACATAAAACTTCACAGAACACATTGACAATTGTTCCTTCCGTGGGAGTGAAGATAATGTAGGTAGTTCCATGTAGCAAAAAGTTAAAATTCAGGGACCAGACGGCACCAACCACCACGGAGCCTTACGAGGGGATACATATTAACTGTACCAGTGCTAGTCAGTCCCTATATGCTCTCAGTACATCCCTGATGTGGTCTCCACCCTATACGAGTCACTCAGTAGATGTATCGATTGCTTCATCCATATAGCCGATTGATGTGCTGAGGACCAAAGCACACCTCTCGTTTACCTGAAGCAGAAGGCAAAGCAATGGTTTAGTCATTGGCGGCCTCAATTACCAGGACCCTCTTTTCCAGGACATGGGTCTCTACGCATGGAAAACACGTGGGTGATTTTGTCCTCAAGAGTAGCTAATAGCAACAGAACGGCGAAAGCTACTCAAGGGGAGCCCTCAACCTCTTACAAGGCAATCACAATGAGGGAGAAGAGGAAGAAAAAGCAGAAGAGTAGGGGAGAGGAGAAAATAAAGAAGAGGAGAGATCACTGGGGTACCTCAGGATTGTGACACCCGTATTTACCTAAAGAAGGTAAGCCCCATAGGGGGCTCTAATAAAGAAGGAAAGTTTCACCACTAAAACTAGAATAGTTGTTGTTACAATATCTCACATCTAAACAACAGACTAGCTCTAAATGACTGTTTACACGCGCAACTATTTATATTAAAAATAAAGATCAAAGAATAGGGCCACTACAGGAAACTTATATTTGTTTGCCTAGTTATTAAGGAAGCGCATTTGGAAATAATCACGGATCTGACATCAAAACAAAAGTTTTCTTGTTTAAAACGTCTTATTTCCCGTAGAGGAAAATATTCCTTAACCATGTCAGGCAATGCGGCAAACTTTGTTGGAGCAAATAAAGAAATTAAAAAAGGGTACACAAGCTATTTGAGACACATGAAAACGTTAACAAATATTTAAATGAATAAGGAATTGAGAAGAAACACATTCCATCAAGAGCTCCTAACTTAGGAGGCTAATGGTAAGGGGCTGTATAAAGTTTAAAATATTATTTTAAACGCGTAGTAAGCAAAGGTAACCATACCTATGAAGAATTATTAACAATTATTGCACAAGTATATGGAATATTAAACACGCGTCCTTTAGTTCCCCTTTCTTCAGACATAGGCGAACTTCATGTATTAACATCAGCTCATTTTATCACTGGTCAACCTGTTAAAGTACTTGAACCAATTTATTAGAATTCAAAAAAATCATTTGCAACAGCGAAATAAGTGGATTTTTGAAAAAGAAAATATTAAATCAGGTGATATGGTTCCGACGAATGTAAAGAATGTGACAATACATAAATGGCATATGGGTAGAATAGTTTTCCCTCTGTAAGCTCTGGCCAGACAAATTTGCGGGCTTTGTTCACATGTTCTATGTATATAATTTCCATCGTGATAGATGTAAATATTATCGCTTCTTAATCAGAAAAAAATAATACATTGGATGAGATAAAAAAAAATACTTGACATGAGATTATCTCTTTTTTGTATTTGTAACAATAAGAGAAATAATCTTAAGGACAATACAGGTAAATAGAAGCAATATCATGACCAACGTAGTTCTAGAATTATAATAAGATTTATTAAGAATACCTGCGGTAAAATCCTTAGGAAATAGTCGAAAACTTGTTTCAGAGATGTTTGAAATAAACCCAATGTTCATTTTACATGTTTTTAAAAGAGACTGTAACATGACTCCTTGATATTAAAAGCTGAATGCTAACCATTGTACAACTTGGATAGTTTAAGTACAATCGAACAACGTTAAATTCGCATCAATGTTCTATTATTTTTACCAAGCTGAGCAGATACGAAAACAAAAAATATTCACTGAAGATAAACAACATTTAGTTTTAAGTGTGAAATATAAAATAGAAAACATATAAAACAACCACCACTTCCTGGAAATTTGTTTTGAAACGAGTCTCAAATAATTATGAGTAACTCAAATTATAGCTATTGCAGATATATTTGTTGTGAAAATATATTTGTTTTTGTAGCTTATTGTGATACTTTATTAGCTGCCTTTATCTGTTAATCAAAGATTGTGATAACTCATAATTTTCAATCATAGTCAAGTTACTTGTTCAACAACTCAGATGGCACCCTCATTCTAGTTCAGGGAAGCACACTCTGAACTTTACTGAACATTTCATGTGGACAGACACTCTTCAAATAAAGGTCTCTCTCTCTCTTTAGAACAAATATCAAATTTGCTATTTCCTGATCACGTGGGAAACTCCTTTCCCAGCATAGTTACCGTGGTTCATGTGAATGTAAATGTATCTATTTGTATATGGGATCGTAACTTGATTATCAATTCCAGTCAAGGGATTCCTTTTAAGGAGTATTCTATGCGTGATTCGGGAAAATTCCTCATTAATTTCTATTTAGCATGAGAAAATAGAATTGATGCCAAAAGAATTATAACCTTTTAGCCAATTATAACAAACCACCACAAATATTTGTACTTAATAACAATTATTTAAATCTGTTCAACGAATATTACTTTTAATGTCAGTTGAAATAGTTTGAATTTTTCATTAATTCATTATATTTTTATGTCATGGAACTATTTACAAAATCAGAAACAAAGTAATTTTTTCCAGAGCTAATTTTTTACTGGAAAATGAAGAAATTCCTACTGAGTCAAAGAAAAGTTTATTATCTCTTGAATATCCAACTGAATGGTTGCTTCAATTGTGTTTCATGGAGTTGAAAATTAAAAGATTTGACGAAAAAATGACCGCTGATAAAATTAGAATACAGAATAAAATTACACTGGGAAATGTTCAAGAAGAGAGATTTTGAAAATTTTTCATTAGACAAGAAATAAGGAAATTACTTATTTCTATGCCCAGTTTCATCACTTTCTTCTCACTACTTTTTGATGCTGCATTTTCAAGGTAACATATTATAATTTGAAGAAATGAAAGTTTTCATCTGATTAAATCTGACAGATTAACAGATCACAAAGCATTACCTAAGGTGACTAAGATACTGTGAGTGTCTGTCATAACTTTCTTTTTTATTATGTTGAAAAGTGAAGATTTTGATAAACTAAATTTTTTTATATTTTTAATATTTAATAACATTCAACCTTATTTGTTACCACAAGAAAAACACAACTGCTGATCATGAAATTGTCAAACTCTCCTAGCCTTAAATAGCACTTTGAAATGGCGTCATAGCGTGATGTGCGTCTGCACTGAAATTCTTATCAATTGCGTATCTCACCTCCACTAATGCATGTTGTAAATTTCCTGTTATATGCATGCTTCCTTCAGGGTGTTGCATTTAAGGTGGCAAGCAGTGTATTTAAAAAGTTTTCCAATTCGACATAAAATTACCATAAAACATTTATTAGTTAAACACGCTCTTAATCGAAACTAAATTCTTAAGGTCTTCAAAAAAATATAAATAACACATTACTAAATGTCTGTGAACTTTATGTGTATGGAGCATATTTAATAATTGATAGCATAAAAAGCTTAGTAACTAAAATGTTATGGAGTTGATAGCATGTGGTTCAAATATCAAGATTTAGTTTTGTGTATGCAATTTTCTACAGATTAAAGTTACAAGTTTTGAAATATAACAGACAGTATA
Source organism: Latrodectus elegans (assembly GCA_030067965.1). NCBI lineage: Eukaryota > Metazoa > Arthropoda > Arachnida > Araneae > Theridiidae > Latrodectus > Latrodectus elegans. The sequence continues at coordinate 101,488,664 of CM057817.1, read as the reverse complement.
CATTAATATTTCTTTACCCATTATGTCCTTAATTTTTAATTACATTATAAACTTACTATTTTCGGAAGTTTAGAGAGTGAAAGGTGTTATTTTCTTACCAAGTTTCTATATTTGACCTAAGTTGAACAATTAAAGTAACTGAAAATACTTGATTTTTTCATTATATTTTCTTTTTGATATCAGATATTATTAAAATGATATCTGATATCAAAAAGAATAATGCCTAGCCTAAAATACGAATCGCATATTCCCTAAAAAGGATTCCCCAAAATCAGTTTATTATATAACTGTGAATTAATTTAATATTCTGTATTTAGAAGACATTTTTAAAATTTCCGGTTTTATTTTTTCTATATAATGTGCAAAAGAAACATTTCATGTAAAAAAAACATGTTTCCAAGCGTATAAAAATTTATTGTGATGTATACGAAGTTATAAATATAATTTTGAAAAGCTTCAAATAAATAAAACATTTTGTTGACAAAATCATTAGACGCAAGAAAATTAATATTTCATAATCTCATTAAAAATTCACCTGTTCCATTTTATTTATGGGATTCATTCTTAAAAATAAGGAGAGAATACAAAGAGAAAATTCTTTGCAATAGTTTAGAATTTAAACAAGAAATGCAATTAATGGAAATAGTAAAAATAAATGTTACAAGTGTACTGAACAATTTACAGCTTCATTTCATTTGATTGTGAAAAGGAAACAAAAATATGTCCAAACAGAAATAAAACGACATACATTGCATTATGTTTTTAAACGCAAAGCTGTAAAATAGTGATACAAAGGTACGGAAAAACAAGACAGGTGCAACAACTCAGTCATGCAAAATCAGTGTAACCGAATTACAAAATCTGGAAAATAGAGCAGATTCTGCAATTGACAGGCAAGGACAAAAACAAATGAACAGGAGCTTTATAGAATAGAAGAAAGAATTTTATACATATATAAAAAAATATCACACAAATAATAGAAAACTAAATAAATGCAATAAAAAATATAAATATTATTTAAGTAAAACATAATGTGTAAATTAGTTAATTAGAATTCTGAACTGTAAAAGCCAGCCAGAGAGAATTTCATTCTTTATTAGAAAATCTATTAGTTTATTAACTAAATTTCTAGAAAAGTTTTGTTTTTAATAACCTGCTGTTGCCGTATTGATTTCCATTTATCACCTGATGCTAATGGAAGTTGTTAATGGATAAAGTGATTGGACAATAAATAATGCTGCCTTCTGAGCCGCATGTACAATCTTTCAAAAATTGAACTTTGAACCAGTGAAAAGACGAGGGCCAATGAAGGAAACATTTTCATTTCGAATCCAGTTAAGGGCTTTTCTTTCAACTTTGGGTATCATCTGATAAATGTTTCGCCCTGTGGTGCAATTATCCAATTCTGACTGCCAGCAGTTTAAAATCCAATTTTCTAGACGTCTTTTAATAGTTAACTTTGGTATGGGAAAATTCCAATAATATGTAATTTCAAGCAATACATTTGAGTTAAAACAACAAAATGAATTACAACTTTTACTTAATGATTGTATTTTATATCAAATAACAGCAATAAATTCAGAGGATGCATAAGGGACATCCCATAATGGCAATATTGAGAAACTTAGTGTTGATAGGATATAGCATTAAAGATAAACTTGAGATCTTTTAGTAACAATATATTATCAGTTTCAACACCTCTTCTGAGCAAAGGAAGATATCGCTCGATAAATAAGGAAAAATGCAAACAACAGTTCTTGGGTAGAATCTCCACCTTGTACTTTAATATTATTAGTAGTTCTGAATCCATTTTAAACTATATTTACTAGCTCAGCTAGTCTTGGTGCACAAAAAGGGACCATACTGTAGAGAGTAAATTCAAATCTTGAGTTACATAAAAATCAGAGTGCTTGTTTAATTTAATTTTATACCTTCAAGATATTCTATACTGCAATTAATGCTTCATAAACAGAATATTACAAGGCAATGTTATCTTAATTTACAATCAAAAATCAAAATAATAATACAATAATATACAAAATATTTACCGTGGTTTTTTTAGAAATGTGCAATAAAAAATTTAGAGAAACACTTTTTATGCCTTATAAATAAGTTTGTATTGCTATAAATAATGCTAATCTCATATTGTCAAGCAATATTTCTATTTAAAACAAGTTTAGAATGGGGATTCTTAAAAAATGAAATCCCATTACATCATTTGAAAAGCAACTTTTAATTGAAATACATTTCGAAAATATTTTAAACGAAAGATTTAATAGAATGAATTAACGTTAAATAATTTTCTTTAAAATGCTTGTTGTATATTTGTAGAAATGTTGTACAATTTATTTGATTGTATTGAATATTTCCTTGTCCATTATTTATCATAAAATTTAACATATATTATAAAAAAATTTTAATTAATATCAGCCTTTATATTTTTAATTTTATATGGGCGTGTCAAATTATTTTATAAATAACTGATTATATTCTTCTAATTAAAGGGAATATAGATTTTATCACATTCCTGGTTTTTTGAAAATGACCAAAAAATTTTTAAAACTAAAGCATGAATGCATGAGCCTTTTGGTATAAGCGAGAGAGAAAGAACTTTCATCACTTAATATTCTTCATTTCTTACCTGTGTGGTGAATACACAATGCTAGAGCAGAAAGTTATTTCTTTTCCTGAAAATAAAAATGTTTTTCAAAATACTGACTTAGAAATGTTGGAAAACTCTATAGTAGAATATAGTAAAGAAGTAAATAGCAGAAAAAGAAATTAATACTTATTTAAATATTTTAAGCGTCTTAATTCTTTCTTTTACTTAGAGATAGTGAAATGTGTTCTTTATAATATCAAAACAAATATATTAATACTGCAACATTTTTGCTTCCAAGACTTCACATTATTTTTTCCTTATATATGTTTATGAAATTTCAAAACCGAGTGATATTCTTTTGAAAATTATCAAAAATATCTTTAATTTTTTTAAACATTTCGTAATTATTGTGTTTTAAAAGCTAATAAATTTTTGTCATAATTTATGGTATAAATATCTAAAGCTTCATAGTTATTAGTTTAATTGGCTTTTATGAGCACTTTTAGTTATTTTTATTCGACTTTTTTGTGAGAGAAAAATATTGTTTTTCATAATTACCCATTAAAATTTTTTCGTAATGAACCCATTCAAATGTCATTGTAAAAAACAATGGTAAAACTCCCGATAAACTATTACTACAGTTGTTTCTGAACAAATCAGTAATTCAAAATCCATGTCCATTAGTCATCCATTCCAAATTTAACTCAAAATTTTCGTTAAAAAAACAGCTGTTTCACTAACAAACTTTGGATTGCTTGAATAAAATTCTTCTTCATTGTATCGAAGAGAATTTATTGTTAAAAACCATAGAAATTTGATACTTGTTCATAGTATTTCATAGCTGATAAAAAAAAAGTTCTGAATATCCATAGAGCTTATTAACGAATGCATTCCAATCATATACAATGAAAAGTAAAAATGGCCAACCAAAATGCAACACCGAGAAATACCAAAAGTATCACAGAAAATTTAATTTGGCAAATAACATGTTATACAAATATCAATAACTGAAAATACCACCTCTGGTGAAGTGTGGATGACGATAAAATCAGTTGTTAGCGCAAGCGCTATAGTTGTCTATAACCTCGTCTATACGCCGCAGCACAGATTCTTACGCACCGCAATACTTCTTAAAAAGCAGCATTGTGTATATGGGATGCAGCAATTATATTAGTTTTCTCATTTTGCCAAGGTTGTGATCTGGTAAAACAGCGGATGGCGTATTACTGGCCAGTTATACAAGCCTGGACCACAGGTTTTCGACTGGATATACAGCATGTCCACTAAAGCCCCTTGCCACCCTCTTAACTTCGGAAGAGCTGCTACTATATTTATAAAAGTGCTGTATAGGTATAGTAAAGTAGCCATGTGCTTCTGAATGAAACAGAGTACTGCGCCACATGGTGGAAAACTGCGGAGTAAGCATTCCTATGTCGAAAACGGGACAAGATAGAGAGAAAAGTGATTTTCAAAGTTGTAGAGCATCCTCTACAACTTTGTAAATCACTTTTAACTTTGTAATCCTATTTATTACGAAAAGATAACTTGTTGGCATTAATGTGAAGAATGAAACGGTTCAAACGCGCATTTGTTCTTTCTTACTGTGACGTGACAAAAAGATCTGAGAAAGAAAAAAACAAATAGTCATAACAATATTCTTTATTTAAGATGTTTAAATTTCTCACCGTCAGCTACAATGCATATTTGAATCTTTACTTGAAGATCAGTGGCACACGTAAGAACACGCGACCGTAATGCGTCGTTTAAGGTCCTGCAATTTTTGTGGAGGGTCGCATACACCTGCAGTTTCAAGTATCCCCACGGGAAAAAGTATAGTGGAGTCAGATCAGGAGAATGTGAAGGCCACACTTCGAAACCACCATAACCTAGTATTTGGTTACCAAAATCCTTAACGAGGTACTGCTTCACTGGAGATGTCTTGTGAGCAGGCGCACCGTCATGTTAAAACCATAGTTCCTTAAGATTAAAAAACGACAGGTTCTCTACAAAATCGAGTATTACCATCTGTAGCAATTTTAAATATTGTGCACCCATTAACGTGCCATTGTAAAATATACATACCACATTTAATGTCAAACGTCGACGAAACATTTAGAATTTTCCAGCACTCAGTAATGGGTTCTTTGTAAAAAACATGCCTCATCCGTCCACATTATAACTGCCAAGAATGTTCTCTGGACCTGTATCTGATTCATGCATGACGAAGTTGCACCATGCATAACGTCGCTCGGCATCCCCGTCCATTAAAAACTGTTCAGGCGTTGGTCGGTATGGATGAGCACCTGATTCGCTTAGGATTTTCCAAACCTGACTTTTGGAGAGACCACAGTGTTGACTGATCTCTCTAACGCTGCATTTCGGATATGTGAGTGCATATGCTAATACCTCATCCGGTTGAATTTGCCGTCCTACCTTAGCTGGTCTTCCAGATCGAGGTCGACTAGTATCGCAACCTGTCTCCCTTAAACGTTTTACAACAGTTAGGATGGTTTGATGAGAAGGATGCGGGCCTGCAGGGAAACGTTGGCGGTACAACCTTGCTGCTGACCATACCTTGCGTCGACATTCACTGTACAGTAAAACCATCTGACAATACTCAGCCATTACCATTAGCATCAACGTACTACATCCCCAAGAAGATCTCTCTTTTGGAGCTGTCTCAGGTGAACAGGCTTGACGTTTCTTACGTATTTGCATACTGCATACAAACTGTTGGAATTATTTTTAATACTTCTGTTCTTCCCATTTCGAAATAAAAGTTTCGAATAAAAGTCGAACGCCATAGTTTAGTCTCTCAATTATCACTGTATTGCGCATAATATGCTTAGCACCAAGTGCAATAGTGCAACGAGGTGGGTATGAACCATCCTATCAGTGTTTCATTTCCTCATGAATCAAGCAATTACAGATCCCCATCACAAATTCTTGATTTCATCTAACACTGATAACTGATTTCTCTGAAGGATAAACCACCACCCCTATAGGCTACTATTTTTCTTCGGTCGAACTCAGAAATTTGCTCTAAAAGGACTCATATCTTCTACGACGCATAATTAAAAACAGCTTACTCAAAAAATGCAAACAGAAACAATTACCACACTTCAGATCAGTTATCTTTTCTATCACATAACCCTTACTAGTCTTCGTGATAAGTGTTTGCGCTGCAATGCTAATGATTTGTATATCTCATCTCCACAAAGAAATGCCATAAATTTCACATGATTTTCATGTTTTCTTCAAAAATTTGGTATGCCAAAAGGTTATTATTATGAATTGTAACCGCCCCACCCGAAGGTATACGGTGAATGAAATGACAAGTCACTGACGCAATCCCGCCAGTTAGTATACGTGCGGCCAAACGACCGATGCCATACTAGTCACTTGCAACAATGGGGTGTGGCCGAGTGCCAATCCCGGACTGGACCCAGGTATCCGCCCAGACATTGCCCGCAGAACGGCAACCACCACCCTGCGGTCCATCAAAACCAATCCAGACTGAAAGTAGGGCCACGGGTCTTTATTATAAAAAACAATAGTATAAAACAATAATCAGAAAAAGACAGTCTTTTTCATAAAATCGGTAAAATCATTGGATGTAAGCATCTCTTTTCCATTCAATAACAGTAATAATGTGAAATCAAAAGGAAAACTTTGTAACAAAAAGGTAAATAACAGTTTTAAAAATTTCTGTAGAACATAAAATCATTTAGGACAAGGAGATATAAGTTAACATCTGTGATGTTAATACATGTCAATACTCCATTCATATGATGCACTAATCTGTATTAACATTGATATTATTTCTTTAACCGATATCTTATATATATATATATATATATATATATATATATATATATATATATATATATATATATATATATATATATATATATATATATATATATATATATATATATATATATATATATATATATATATATAAATCCTTTGAAGTTTAATAATTTTGTAATGGGTAATTCCTTATAGTTTTTTGGACATAATTTTAGCCTAATATTATCAAATTGCTTGCATTTATATACTATACTAGTTATAACTTGCTTTTATCCATCGAATTGAAATTTATCATCTTTGTCGAAGAATCTGTTGAGTAGCTAGCAAAAATGCCATGTCCTGTTTTGATTTGATTTAAGTAGAAATCTGCCATTAATTTGGTGCTGCTTACATTATCAAATAATCTGCCATTATTTGTGCTGGGTATTTTTCATATAGCTGCCTTGTTTTGGTAGAATTAGGCCATTTTATTTGCCACTTTTAATGTAGACACTGTTATATTTTAGTTTTTATCTGAATTTTGGTGTTCAGAATCGCAGTGTGGGCGATATTTTCCAATTCTGTTGCTCTTTTTGCTTCTGTATCGGCTATTTCGTTAAGGTAAATTTCAGTATGTACCTTTATCCAATGTAGAGAGAAGTACTCACTATAATCTTTTAATATTTGTAGTATTTCTTCTATGTATTATTTGTAACTTTGTAGTTTTTAATGTCCTCCAGGACTGATTTGGAATCATAATGAATGTGACATTTTTTATGTTTGTTTACAATTGCGAGTTTAATTGCTTCGAGTATCGCTTTTGCTGCCACTTCATACACTGTGGTTTCATCATTTAATCTTAATTTTTGAGTACATATTATTTGTTTTTGATGGCCTACCACTAGTGCTGCTCTTACTTTTTCATTGATTTTTGTTTGTATTGCGTCTGTAGAAACTGTTCTATATACTTTGACTAGTTTTATCAATAGGATTCTCTGTATTTGCAATAATTTATTATTCTGACATTATTTTTGTATCATGCGGCACTGGCATATAAAATAATTTTTTCTATGGTAACTCTGTATATTAATTTGACTATATTTGGTTGTAAGCCCCGTGTTGCTCTTATAATTCTTATTAGCTTATTTGTGAAGTTAAATACTTTTTCTTGTACATTGTTTAAGCGATCGAGATAGTTCAAGATAAAATCTTTTGTTACTCCAAGATTTACTATATTAGAACTATATTTAATGTTTTGTCTCTGGATTTTTATTGTTGGTCTTCTACTGATGTTTTTCCTTACTGTGAGTACACTTATTAGTATTTAGTTTTAATTTGTATTTATTTATCCAGTTTTCAATGATATTTATTGGTTGATTTGGTATTGTTGTAAATTTATAATAAACTCTTAGGAAAGAAGCAGTACTATGTCATCAGCATAAGCTTGGCAGTAAACATCCGTATTAAAATCTTGGGTTAGCAATTCATTAACCACCAAGTTCCATAATATTGGTCCTAGTGAGGATACCTGTGATACTCCCATATCATAGTTTTGTTCTTTTTCGTCGTAGTCAATATATGTCCTATTTTTCAAGAATGATCTTAAGCAGTCAGAAATATTTTTCTTTTGGTTGAATTTATTTAATATTTCCATTATGTCCGTCCATCTTATAGAATTAAAAGCATTTTTGACGTCTAAGGCTATCAGACACAAGTGCACAATTTATTCTGTTTATTTTATTTTTTATTTTTAAAGTGATGGCGTAAATTGCATCTTCTGTGCTTTTTTTCTTTGTGAAACCAAATTGACTGTTACTTATAATTTTATTTCTTTCTAAATGATATATTAATCTGTTTAATAGGATTTTATCTAATATTTTTCCACATGTCGGAAGCAAGCAAATTGGTCAATATAACTCCTTTGATGTTAAATACTTTCCTTTCTTTGGTATCAAAATTACTTTGGTTTTTTCAATATTTTAGGGAATGAATACCCCTTGTGTTGGATATTTGTTCAGCATTTTGATGAACCAAATCTTATTGATAACAAATAGTTCATAATATATCTATTTCGATGTTAATAAATCCAGGTTCTTTGGCACGTTTTATGGTTCTAAATATATCTTCCAATTCTATTTCTGAAATTTCGAGTTCAACTTCGTATATATAATTATCTTCTACTCGCATTTTATTTTCCGTGAGTACGAAGTTAAATTTTAATATTTCATTTGTGGATTGTCTAATGTTTTCTGTCACTCTTCCATTTTTCATTTTGACATTTTTAATTTCAATATTTGACTTCTGATTTTTTTTAATCTATTATAATAATTCCCAAAACCGTTATCGTCAGTAATACCAGCCAAGTATTCTTCAAATGCTATATTTTTAGTTTGTAATATCTTTTCCTTATATTTAGATGCTAGTAGTGTGCATTTGCCGGAGCTGGCGCAGTGACGTTTAGACCATAAGTTCACCCCATAAAATTTCCACTCACTTTTCTAAAGCAATGTTCCAAAAACCCACACCTACTTTTAGAGCGAAATGGCCCAATTTTAGCCACTAAAATCGAAACCACTGTTAGAAATTAATGGTATAATAAAACACCATAATTTTTTCACCCCTTTTAAAAAACAATAGATCACAAACAGCCCATTAAAACTCCAACCACTTTTTAAAAGTAATGGCTCATACCAATTTTATAAAACAATGGTTTAAAACTCGTTATTACCCACTTTTAAAAAGTAATAGTTCTACACAAATTATCTGTGAAAATTCACTTAGACTGCTGGGTCCCCTCTTCGGCACGCACCCCCTTTTCTCAGATACCACGCCCCCTTTCAAGAACTATGACCCCATTAAAACTCCACCCTTTTAAAAAGTAATGGGGACTATTTTCCCATATTAATTTTAAAACTAATAGTCTTCCAACCCACTTTTTAACCCCCCCCCCCATAAAAATTGTACCCACTTTAAGAAAAGTCATCTAAAACGCCCCCTTCGGTGAGCACTCCCTTTTTTACAGAGGTCACGCCCCCTCATGAAACAATGATTTTAAAAATTTTAAAAAGGAAATAAATATATATATATACTAGTGAGGTATTTTTGCATTTAAAGAAAAAATATATAAATAAACAAATGGAAATGCGTAAAAACACACCCGTATATTTGATTAAGGTATGCTATGGCATCTCATTTATTTATAGCTTTCAAGCAGAACTTCAGAAGCTTCAATCAATGATACTTTCATCAATAACCCCAAATGAAAGGGTTGAATTCATTGAACGCTTAGGAAATTTAAAAGAAAAGTTTCAAAAAATAATTGAGGGTCTTGATGAGAGCTGAAGAAAAATATTGTTTTATGAATACAAAATAGAAAACTTGAATGTTATCTTATAAAAATTCTATTATCTTTTAATAGTGCGAACTATTATAAGTAACTATTATAAGATTGAAATTTATCTGATTGAAAATTATCGTCACAAAAACATTTCAGAAATTAAAACGAACTATTAAAAAATATATTTCCCATGTAGGGTTCATGGCTCTATTTCACCCGGTAAGAGCTAGTGAGACGTACACCCTTCGGTGTGCACCCCCTTCTGAACAGCGCTATAATTTTAAAATATTAATTGAAATATTTAAGCATTACAATGCACCCCGTTTGTTGCGTTGGGTAACTATTTTTTCCCCATTTCTTAAAAAAAAATTGCAAAACGGCCCGCCAGGTCAGTGATACCAAAAGTCCTGTTCCAACAGCTGTTTACGAATTCTAGAACCGGAGTTCCAGCATCATTGACCTGACAAACAGGGCCTGAATATATATACAGGCCCTTTTTACAGTAAGACAAAACAAACACAACATATAAATGGACATAAAGACCACAAGTCTCAACCCACCACTGATGTTTCGCTCCGTAATTGATCCATAAGTGAGCTTAACGCAAATAGCATTACACTATTCACGAAAGCTCTTTTCAAGTCGAGGCTGGGGATCGAAACCGTGATCTTACGGTTGCTAAGCTTAAACTTTGCCACGGAGCTACTGGGTACCCGACAAAGAGATAACATCTAATTAATATATACATGTCACCGAAGATAAAAGGACACTAAAATATAGCTTTTAACAAGTCATTTCTCTCTCAGAGTGTGAAATTTTTTTAAATATCAAAGACTGCAATTTATCTGATTGAAAATTATCGTCAAAAACACTTCAGAAATTAAAACGACAAGAGGCAAAAATTTTCTATACCAGATTTCGAGTCCAGTTCGTATTGCCATCCAGTGATAGTTAAAATTGAAATCTCTTACGTCATTCAGAGTCGCGACAGGAAAAAAAAAAAAAAAAAAAGAAGAAGAAGAACCCGTTTATCTCACGACTCAAGGTCGCAACTTTTCAAACCGCTTCCTCATTTTATTCATTAAAAGAAATGTGAGTAATAATAAACAGAATTGGAAAGTATTTACGACTTATTCGGTGATATGATAGCACTCTACGGGAGTGTGAACTGTAGAATGACTAGTCTGGCAAGAGTGTGTCAAAAGTTATGTATAGAAGAAGAAACTGAGAAATATCAAGAAATTTATTCCCTAATTTTAAAATATATTATTCAAATGCATCAAATATTGCATGAAGAGAAAAACAAAAATACTCGGAAAATGGGGTGTGATATTTTATCTAAACTTGACAAACTTCTTTAGATTTTAATGATTTTTAAAACCATTAAAATCTAATATTACTGTTCGAATTGAAACATTAGCGCTGGTTGAGACTTCCCGAAATCCCTACTCCCCAAATACACAAAGAAAAGAGGTTTCAAATCTTTGAGTTTTAAATAATCTGACGCCATTTTATAACATCTTTGTGGTAGCGATACAAGACAATCAGGCAATTTTACAACTATTCTATTTCCATATCTTGTGGTTATCTGTTTAACTTCAGTGACAGGATATTTTTCATGGTTTTAAGTTCCCTCATTTTCTTGAAAGTCTTTGCTCCACCTTCTAATGAACTGAGTGCGTCTAATTTATTTAACAATTCCATTTTGTGCTTATTATATGAGAAAAAATTTTTCTTTCTTTTTGAGTAGGTCAGAAAAAATTATGTACTTATCCACACTTATAACTTTTATTTGTTTCACTTTTAATGATTCTACCTCTTCCATATTTAAAATGCGCAGAGATATGTGAATAAGGGAACCATTCTCCAAGCGAATTAAAATTTTATCAGTATGGACTGCGATATCAGAAATCAGATATTCATGGTCCAACTCTTTGTAGGTTCTAATACGTAAAGAATTAAGTTTTTAAATTTATTTATGGAGTTAAAAAAAAATTCTAATTTTTCAATGTGTAAATAGGGCTTTAACTTACATTGTCCTCCAGTTAATACTGATAAGGTTAAAACATCATTTTGTTTCCCATACACAAATAAAGTGATTGATTCCTCATTGACATGTATTTCCTTATCTAGAAGGACCGCTTTACCTTTTTCAAATCGTATCTTTCGTTTCTCATTCATGTTATCACATGCTAAGAAAATTGTTACTTCCATATACACATCATGTGGTAATTTTAAGTTTGAGTCTCTAAGAGTTTTGAAGTAAATCTATTGAACGGGAAAGTCATGAAGCCATGACCCGTAAATAGTACTCCTCGATCTGTAGACGCGCAGAATGTCTTAGTATCAACATAATATTTATTAGCACAATCTGTATCATATTGGGGTCTTTTCACACCTGAAATTCTTTAATTGTGCGCATAATAGTTTTTATTAATTTTATTCCATAGAATACAGTAATAATCAAGATATCTTTTAGTAACTACATCGTTTACCTTTACAAGCTCTTTAACATTTGACACTACTTTATTATTAGCATCATAACAATCACCTTTTAAAATCAAAGCATTATTTTCAAAATATTGTTTGTTGACACAATCGTGACTAGTGTTTGGATCCGCAAGAAGTGCGATTGATCTATTTTTAGCATTATAAGCCTCTCCATGGAGCGTCAAGGCATTATTTTAAATATATCGTATATTTACAATGTTTATCTCAGATTCCGATTCTTTACATTATTTATCGTTTTGCCTTTCGCATCAAAATTTCCTTGAGGTGTGTGTAGTAAACTTTTGCTTTGTAACTGAAGAACCACTGTATCTACATAATCCCTAGTTGCAGAAACTGCTCAACTGGATTTAAAATATTGATAATTCTTTTTCCTTTTGCATCATATTGTTGATCATTTTCTGAAAGAACCAAACTTTTTTTGGATAAATCTCGAATGGATGACCTCAGATTCTTCCTATATCTGTGTACGTAAAATTTTGTAGTTACGTCATTATTTTCCAAAGGTTCTTAAGCACTCCTTCATATCTTTTCTTCCATATCATAATTACCATCATGTGTCAGTTTAAACCCTATTCCTGGAATACCAGGTAATTCTTCTCTCTAAGTTCCTCCTCAAAAAGTGGATAATATGCTGTCATTTCTTTATTTTAACATGAATCATTTGAATAGTCTTTCGACTATTAAAATTAAAATTCAATACCATTTATAGCTTTAATGTTTTGATCATAGTAATATCTTGATTTTTTATGTTTAAGTAGCATTTCTTGCGTTCTCGTAAGATGAAATAGAAGACATAATTCTTGGTGGTGGTGTTTCTCAATCTCCAGTTGAACTCTGTAGTCAAGTTATTCGTGTCTGTATAATTTTAATGGTGAGCCAGGTTAAAGCAAATGATTGGATATACACTACTGGCCATTAAAATTGCTACACACACAAGGCGACATGCTACAGACGTGAAATTTATACGAAAGGAAGAAGGTGCTGTGATATGCAAATGATTATCTTTTCAGCGCATTCAGACAAAGCAGGCGCCAGTAGCGATACCTACATTGTGTCTAAATGAGAAAAATGTTCAGCCGGTTCCTCATACACAAATTGCATTTGAACGTTGTTGCCTGGTGAAAAGTAGTTGTGATGCCTCGTGTAAGAAGGAGAAATGCGTACCAGCACGTTTCTGACTTTGATAAAGGTCGAATTGTAGCGTACCGGGATTGCGGTTTATCTTATCGCAGTATTGCTGCTCGCGTCGGTCGAGATCCAATGACTGTTAGCAGAATATGGAATCGATGGGTTCAGCACGGTAATACGGAACGCCATGCGGGATCTCAACGGCCAACTATCACTAGCAGCCGAGAAGACAGGCATATTATTCGCATGGCCGTAATGGATTGTGCCACCATGTCCCGAGCAGTGAGTCAAGAAACGGGGTCGTTTGGAAGACAACAAGTGTCTGCACGAACAGTTCGACGAGGTTTGCAGCAACATGGGCTCTCAGCTCGGGGACCATGGCTGCGGCTTCCCTTGACGCTGCGTCATAGACAAGAGCGCCTTTAATGGTGTGATCAACGACGAACCTGGACGCACGAATGGCGAGACGTCATCTTTTCAGATGAATCCAGGTTCTGTGTACAGCATCATGATGGTCGCATCCATGTTTGGTGGCATCGTCGTGAACGCACACTGGCAGCGTGCATTCGTCTTCGTCATACTGGCCCATCACCTGGCGTAATGGTATGGTGTGCCATTGGATACACGTCTCTATCACCTTTTGTTCGCATTGATGGTGCTTTAAACAGTGCACGTTACATTTCTGGTGTGTTACGACCCGTAGCTCTATCCTTTATTCGAGCCCTGCGAAACCCTACGTTTCAGCAGGATAATGCCCGACCGCATGTTGCCAGTATTGTATAGACCTTCCTTGATACGGAACATGTTCAGCTGTTGCTCTGGCCAGCACGTTGTTCCAGACCTTTCACCAATAGAAAATGTCTGGTCAATGGTTGCCGAGCGACTGGTTGGTCCTACGGTTGAGGAACTGTGGCATCTGTGTTGAAGCTGCATGGGCATCTGTACCTGTACATGCAATCCAATCTCTGTTTGACTCAATGCCCAGGCGTATAACTGCTGTTATTACTGCCAGAGGTGGTTGTTCTGGGTACTGATCTCTCAGGATCTATATATCCAGCCAAATTTTTTGAAAATTTAATCACTTGTTTTTTCTAGTATAATATATTTGTCCAATAAATATCATTTTGTTATCTGCATTTCTTCCTGGTGTAGCAATTTTAATGGTCAGTAGTGTAATTTACCGAAATTGGAATAATTGACCATGCAGCTTGTTTCTGGTGTAATGGTGTTGAGTCCAGATTCCAAAAGAGCTGTGTATAGCCGATTGTAATCACCTTTCTGAAAATCCATCATGTAGATAACAGTTGGAACCCGTACATTTTTAACCCTCAGCCAACATTCCATCATATCTAAAATGTCGACTAATACGTTGTTCTCTTATTAATTTATAGTATAACGTACAAGGACAATACTTCGTCTGAAGTAGCATTTATGGAGTAAGACCTGCTTGAATTCTTTAAGAAAATATTCGACTTTACAATGCTATGATGTTCCAGTTTATTAGCACAGGCTTATCCGATTATCTTAACTCATTAAATTTTGCAGTTGCTGAATTCTTAAATTTAACATAAGGAAGCCAAAGTGATAAATCTTCCACAACAACTTTGTAATCCTCATTTTGCTCATCTGTATACAACATATTCTGATTATGATTTCTCTGAAACTCAAACTTGACTTAGAACCCTCTTATGACCTTTTTGTATTCATTGAAGAAATCAAATACGTATTTTAACGGGATCCATATAGTGACAGTTTTGCTATTTTGAGTAAGTTTGCAACTCTCTTTTTGAATCATTGATTATACTCGTCATTAGTTCCTAATTTTTCGAAAAATTCAGTTATCTTAGTTGCATTTACCAAAGTCCCATTTTTTTAATGCTTTTCTGTCCGATGTGTCCGACGTATCTACGTAGAAGAGCATATTCGTAGCTTCCGAAGTAGATTATTCAGGAGTGAAATGAATTAGACCTAACACATGTCGCATGAGAGCAGAATAATTAATGTTGGTTTCCATTTCAGTGCTGCCTAATGTAAATCTGTTGGCGTTTATTAAACCACCTCATTCACGAGAGCTACATTATCCTCCGCTCTTGCCGTTCCATTACTGTCAACAATTTTTAACTTTTGTTGTAAATATAAATTAGAATATAAGATATTGGAGTTAATGTCTTGTATAAAGAAATGGTAAGTGGTATTCTCAGTACAACTATCACTATTTTCATGCCTCATTTCTCTATACTCGAGACTTTTGATGTCATCCTAGTAATAATAATTGGTGATGTTTAAATCAAATATTTTATTCATTTCGATCATTTATTATAAGAAAAATTTTTTGTTACTCTTCTTAATTAATTACTACAGATGCAGTCGACAATAAAACACTTCTTAATTTAATAGATCTACTACTATTAAATAAAAATTCACAGAAACTTAAGTCCAGCTTCATGTTTTTTCTTCTTTGAAAATATCTTGTTCAACTTATCACGGACAAACTGTTTGGCCTTACCTTGTAATGCAGAGTGATCCCGTAAAAAAGTAAGGGCATCTGAAAAGAACCCCCTTCCTTGTATCTTCTTACTCTTCCTTTGACGTCTATGTTGATTTATTTCTTTATTTAGAGGGCAATAAAATTATATTGTACTTCTTGCTTATTGAGGGGAATTAAATCACTTCTATGGTTCGTTATTCTCATTCTGATTCTGTGAACACTCTCGATCTGAACAGGAAAGAATAGAGGTTTTTCAAGTGATTTTATAATTTGACTGCCTGGACGATTAACATTCGTAAAGGAATAGATTACGTTTGAAGAGTGAAAGCTGTTAATTTAGGCTCCCTCCACGACATCGCAATGTATATAAATGTTATCATTCCCACCGGATAAGTCGGTACTTTCCTATTCGTTCAGACTTTTCATATATTTCAGGTTCGAACCCTAACAGTTTATGCAGGTTTCAGCATTTTGTTAAATCGATCTTATATCCATCTTTTAACTTGATGGCTATTCTTTGTCGTTCCTCGACTATACCAAATAAATTTGGCGGATCGTTCCCAAAAAAATTCAGCATGTAACGGTTCAACCCTTTAACAGTATAATTTCCATCTGGGAGCGATAGATCTAACCACTGATGTCCATCATAGTATGAAAAGGTCTCGTCTTTGATATTATCCCAAAAAACGTACATTGAAAAGCACTGAAGAGCGATCTGCTTAAACCTAAATGGTATGGAATATTCAATTGTAAAGTCTTCTGACTTTTCAGAGTTTTTCGAATCCAGTATTAATAACATCATTTATTTATACAGAACATTTTTTTTCATTATAGTCACTAGGTTCTTGGGTAAAGGAATATAAGACATCTTCAACAGATTTACCTTTGTTTCTTTCATTAATATACTTCATGCAAAAGTAGCCACATGTGACGGAGACTGGGTGTTGTAAAATGCTTGAGTTATACCCTATTTTTTCTTAGAACTTTGTAGATATTTCTTAAAACTCGTGGGAATTTTGTAAACATGTTCTCCAAACGTATCAAAGTACTCGAGGAAATTTTATTAAGATCGTTATAGTAACATACCCAGTGTGTACCAGGTCCCGTAGCTATGTCGAAATTAATAATACCTTTCTCAAATCGTCTTATCCTTTTAAATTACAGATCCGAAGTGAAGACACCCCTAAACCCTTTTTCTTATTTAATAGTGTCTTCAGTTACTTCGTGGGATATTCCCAGTTTTGATAGACTCCCTTTCCACGGGGCTTTTTTTGAGCACAACCCAATCCTGAAATTTTATCCAAAGCTTTCTTTGCTTCCCTTCCGGCTGCCCAACTTGCGGCACCTAAAGCCAGCGCCTTAGCTCCGTTAATTAATGCAGGTAAAAAGGGGGCTAGAAAGGCTAGAAAGCCACCTGTTTGCTTGAGCTGCGTCTTGCTAATAGTAATTCTTTTTCCCTTCCTGATTTGAGCTGTTTGTGTTTGAGTTAAGTACATGTCATAGTTAGATAGTTTTGTCCTATCTATTTGTAGGGAAACTTCTTCTTTTTTATGGCATGCAGATTTTAATTTAGCAATCTGATAACCGCTTGGATGTATTTTGGTTTTTACGTAGTTACTCATTTATTTAATAAGAAATTTTTATGGTATTCTTTTACTTGCTCGTTGTTTAGAGTTCCTTCTCTTAATAATGCATCCAGTAAATCAACGATTTCAGCATGTAACTTTTTACTCTTGGTTCCATTGCATACTTTATCAGTGAATCGAGCCAAAATGTCCAGTTTATCTTCCACCCCTTTACCTAGGTATATTTCCTTTCTTTGTAAGTCCCTCAGTCGCTCTCGATAATCCTCTAATGTAATCATATGTTCCCTTAAATAATCAGCTTTATATAATTGTCTACCTTCTCTTTCCTCATCTTTTTTGGTCATTCGAGCAATCTGACTCATAACGTTTCCTTTTAGACGAGCAAATTTTAAGTACTCTTTACTCTATTGATAACTTCTCGCAAACCATCCATGGATTCATTTTGCAACTTTGAGGGTCTTGGAAAGTTATTTTTCTCTAAAAACTCTACATCCAAATCTTTATCAAAATAGAAGATATCTGGAGTCACTGGAGGCGATACAATCACAAGAGGAATCTTATCAACAGCATCTCTTACAGCCTTAAAATGTTCTTTTCTAGTAACATCCTGTTGTTGAAGTTTCTCTGTTGCAAGCTGGTGAAAATTCAGACAATGTTTTCTTGAAACCTAATTTTTGTTCCAGATTTTGTTCATTGTTCTTTCTAATCTCCACCTGAATCTTAAACACTTTCTGGTCATTCTTGACTTCTTCTCCTAGCTTCTTATTTCACTCTTTTTGTAAAGCATTCATTTATTAATAAGCAAATAATTTTTTACTGGAAGCAAATTAAGTTTTTACTGAGAGCAAATTATGTTTTTACTGGAAGCAAATAAGCCATTCTAAAGTTTAATGCCAGTCGGCTCTTACGAGATAAATTTAAAAGGTATGGTTAATGTAGCGCACCTTAAAAAGCGGCGGTCGGGATTCCGACCACGGCTTTTAAAAAAACTGGCTTTTAAGAGAAGATGCAAACATTTTCACATTAAAGATGATTCCAATTGAAGATTATACAGAACCAGAAGAATTTGTCGATGGAAATCAGCATTATTTATTACCGAAGCACACTTTCAAACTTCTGATTGCTGGAGCTTCAGGTACTGAAAAAACGAATTTATTTTAGAATTTTATTTATGATTATCTCGAGTTTGGTAACTTGTTCATTTGCGCTCAAGATATGTTTGGACCCAAGTACACTAAACTGAAAGAAAAGAACACTATATTTGATGGTGTGGATATTAAAGATATATTAGCAAAGTATCCCGAAATGAAGAAGAAAATTTTGCTCGATTTATTTGAAAAATACGGCAAGGAAGAAACCTTATTCTCCTCTGATACAAAAGACTTTATAACAGTGGACGATCTGGACCCCTCTGGTAAAATTGTTGTCTTCGATGACTGCGGGACAGACAAAGATCAGAAGAGTATAGAAGATTTCTTCATCAGAGGTAGGAGGAAGAATGCCTCAATCATTTACCCCTCTCAGTCCTATTACACAACGCCTGTTGTTATCAGGAGAAACTGTAACTACTTAATATTTTTTAACCTCCAACAGAGGGAAATTCAACAGATCATAAGGGAAGTCGATGGTAATCTAACGAAAGAAGAATTCAATCGATTGTACAAACAGTGGATGCAACAACCATATGCTTTTTATGCTTGATTTAGTGAATCCGTCCTTGAGATATCGGAAAAAATATTTCATCCCTATAAATAATTGAAAATATTTCATCCCTATAAAAGATTGAGGAATGCTTACGGAAGAAAATTTACGTGTATAGAAAGAGATACCACCATTATCGTTAGATAAAGGTTTTACTATCCATTACAAAGTACCTCTGCAGTTCATTGGGTATATCCGCTTTTGCGATGGTGACTTAGCCACTCTGAGCTTAAGAGCCGGTAGGGTTGAAGTTATTGAAAAGTCCCTGAATATCGTAGAAAGTAACGAAGAGTACAAGCAACCATACAAGTTTTATAAACAACTGTTGAATTCTTTCAAATCAAATGCATTATCAGAAAAAGAGGTGTACAGTAGAGAGGATGATTTTATCAACAATTCAGTGTACTTACCCAGAGAAAAATACATGAAGCAAACCCAGTTGAACGACTATGCATATGTGAGTAAATAATTTTTTACTAAGTCTGCAATTAATAATTTACCGTTTGAAATGCATCTGCCTGGTCACCAATTTACAGGGCCAGGTACTCAATTGCTCAGAGGTAAAACTAGATTAAATCCCGATTTGACACACAAAGAATGGAGTAAACCCATTAATAGAGTCGATGAAACTGCTTATAAACTTGATGTGTGTTACCTAAAAAACAAAGATACCGAAACAAGAAACTAGGTGTGTGACTCAGACATGATAAAAGAGCTTGAGGATATTCCTAATCCAACTCTCCGTGAAAGATTAGATAGAGCTATTGTGAAGCCAATTATCAAAGCAAAGAACACATTAGGAATGGACTCATAAATATACTACATAAAATGTAAAACCCACACTGAGACTAAAGACGTACAACACACTACCTCTAAAAACGGCAAACTTATGATGAAAGGAATCTGCATGGATTGTGGTTCTAAAAGGAGTCGTTTTTTACCACTAAATGGGTAACTGTGGACCCCAAAAAAGTTTATTACGATCCAGATGTTGGATATTGCGGTATAAACGAACTCAGTAGAAAAACAGGTTTAAGTCGACAAAAAGTTTCAGATTTCTTTATCAACAAGATGTTTACACAAAACATAAACCACTCATCAGTGAGTTTAAGAGAAGGAGAACTTATGTGTCACACATTGATGATCAAAGTCAAGCAGATTTGTTATTTTTAAAGCCATTTTCAAAATCGAATGATGGCTACAACTACTTGTTAACAGTCATAGACATTTTCAAGAAATATGGGTGGGCTGTGCCTATTCGTAGAAAAACGGAAGAAGTGACTGAGGCATTTAAGAAGATATTAATAGCGAGAGTTCCTCTTAAAATCCAGACTGACAAAGGGATCGAGTTCATTAACAAAGAGACAAAACTTCTGTTTAAAGAGAACAATATCCACTGTTTTTTACTAAAAACGTTGAAATCAAATGCATCGTGGTGTAACGATTCAACTGAACTCTAAACGGTAAAATTCGGAAATATTTAGCGGCTAACAATACCAATAGATATATAGATGTATTGGATCAGTTAGTAAAAAATTATAACAACTCTTTCCACAGAAGTATAAAGATGACGCCGGTTGAGGCCAGTCTAGAAGAAAACAGTAGTGAATTACTGCAATTTGTTTAAAGAAAAGATCATACAGAAGCCCAAATACCAAGTAGGAGATAAAGTCAGAATATCAATAAATAAAAAGACTTTTAGAAGAGGTTATCAGGCAAACTTTACAGAATAAATATTTGTCATCTCTGAAGTATAAGAAACCGATCCAGTCACTTATAGAGTAAAGGATTTAAACAATGAATATGTAAAAGGAAACTTTTATGAAAACGAGCTGGTACGATATGATAAGAAGGATAATGTGTACAAAATTGAGAAAATTCTCAAAAATGTGGGGAATAAATATCTAGTGAAGTGGTTAGGTTATCCAGAGAGTAGCTGGATAGATAAGAAAGATTTAGTTAATTTTTATCAGCTGACAAAAGCTATTAAAAATTCCAGTTTAAAGCTTCAAAGACGGTTCGACAGATTTCTTCATTCTGATCAAGCGTTTTCTTCATTTTAGGAAACTTAAACGGTAATTGAAAATATCTTTTCCGCAACAGATGCAATAAAATGTATTCTTTGCTGATTTAGTTTTTCCGTTCAGGAAACAATTCTTCATATTTATGGATAAATTTAAAATATTCAACCGAAATCACATCTTCTAAGGGGATATTGAGCTTATTTAACTATTTATTAAGATTTTTCACTCTGCTTTGACTTCTCTGTTGCATCTTCATCATCAAGTACAATTGCTTTCTATCTAGAGGACGTTTATTAGGATTGTATCTCAGCTCCTCATGACATGTCATACAAACGTAAAACTCATAATCTTCTTTTGTTACAAATTTATGCTTACACTCTTGTGTCAAGCCGTTAGAAGACACTTTGTAGTCTAGACCAAAGCGTCTTAATATTTCCTTCATTTCATATGACATTTATTATTAAAAGTCTTCCTTTTAACTTTTTTTTAAATTTAATTCGTTAATATTTTAAACACGTAAAGAAATACATTTAGTATATAAATAAGATGTTGAGCGGAAATAAATCTTTGATCGATGTATGTTATGAGCAAATCAAGGATAACTTTTACTATGGATTATTTGACGACTTTAAGTGTGTTATTGATAAGAATACAGGATGCTTTAATGCAACAAAATTCTGTCAGCTTTGACGTAAAAAGTTTTATCACTGGAAAAAAACTGAACTTTCGAAATATTTAATACAGTACTATGAAAGTAAAAGATGCCAACGTGATCCCGTGGGCATCTTTTACGAAGTTTAGCTAACAAACAATGATCTTCTGAATAGACAGTTCACAGGTCAATATGTCCAAAAAGAACTAATTCTCGATATCACCTCCTGGATCTCGGACGAGTTCTACAACAAGTGCAACAGAATTATTCTCAACTGCTTTGTAAATGAGTATAAGATTATGGACAAAAATGAGTTTGAACTAAAGCTGAAAGACATCGAAGATAAAATGAAACATCTAATGCTTGAAACGGACATGATCCAACAGAAGCTTGAAATTTCAGTTGAAGAGCGTGCACCCCAGCCTACATTTGAATCATTGCCGCATGGCAATGATTCAAATTGATGTGTAAACACTTAAGTTATTCTTTTTAAGTTTATATTCCACAACCTATTTTGGATATTAGACTATTTATTTCTCTTTCATATATTTGACATTTTTTATCCCTAGGTCTTGATATACATTATATTTTGCTCTGCATTTATTATTATGATCAGTACAATTTCCGCATTTTATTTCATTTGTGCAATTATTTTGGGCGTGTTCCACTGCACACCATGACAGCTAATTGTATTTTCGCAAATTTTTGCATAATTGTGTCCATATTTATAACAATTGTAGCATTTCATTATTTTTAGATATTCTCTAAATCGTACTTATGTCCATCCAGTATATAATCTACTCTCACCTTTAATTTTATTATAGTTTTTTTCCGTCTATAGTCATTATCCAATTATTTCCATATTTTCCTTTGAAATAGTTTAATATTTCTAATTGTTTATCTTCTTCTGAATTTTTTTTACCTTCATTTTCTCGATAATAGTAACGCCAGTTATTTCCTTATCCACATCATACAATATAATCTTTGATTTTTTTTAGCATCAGGTTTTATAATTTTAATTGGCTTATGTTCTATATATATATATATATATATATATATATATATATATATATATATATATATATATATCAAGCTTCTGAAACTCCTCAAATATTCTATCTATATCCTCCTTTGTTTCCATCATAAATTCCCCGTTACGTATATAGTGAGTTTTATTTTAATTCTCATTTTAGCTGGATCCATACACTGTCGCAATATTTCCTTAGTCAGATTAGATGTTACATTTTCATTTGTTGGTTAAACCACAACTAAATTTTTTGTCTCTTTCTAGAAGTGTTTTTACTTTAGCTTTAAGACTTCTTTTATGTTTAGATGTTCCAGAAACGTCACTTTGCACTATATCTGCATGTTTCTGTTAATTTAATTTGTCCTTTAAGGAAAACTGTTTCCTGGAGTTGGTTCATTATTATTTTCATTAATTCTGTAATTCCATCCCCCATCTTAGTTTGTGCTGGAATGGTCATTTTACTAGTAGTAATTGTCGCTTGGAACTCTTTTTCAATTTCCAATATTTTATCTTATCTATCTTCCATAGTTTGGTCTGTATTTTAATGTTCTCTTTTTTCCATCTTGGAAAGTTATGTTGTTGCTATCCTACCTTGGATGGCACACTTGATCAAATTTAAATTAAAACAACAATCAAATTTAAGAAGTCCTCTCTGCTGACAAAAAGCAACACAACCAGTATGAGGACATTACAAATTACAGCCCCTCTACCAGCATTTGCCACCAGAAAATTCTGGTGTTACCGGGGGCCGCCAACGAGGAGGTGCTGGATGGATTGGATGTACATAGTGATCAATCAAATTTTGGGTATAGCACTTAGATAAGATTAGCACACGCAACCAAATTTTGCGTCAAAAATCTAATAAACATGATTTCTATCCCCGAATAGCCACTGGGAACTTTTCCGGGGATAAATAATAGATATTATTTACTATCTCTGATCACCCCATGACAGAAGGTTAGTAAAGTAGAATCCTTGGTTAAAGATGTAGGTCATAAAATCTAAATTGTGAAACATTCAAGTGCAGTTGCCCACACTGCATCTGCAGCAGGCATGGACATTGTGGCTCTAATGTATGAACTGCATACGTGCGGCAAAAAATGTGCAATGCTTCATGCAATTATAAATTTCGTTATTTAAAATTGAATTTCATAAACAAATCTTGTAATTTAAGAGTATATTCATTTTGAAGTGTCACAAAAAACAAACTGATTAATTCACAGTAAACCCATAATATACTTTTTTGAAAAATTGCATGATACACATAAGTCTCTCTTTCAAAAACTGTTTGGCGACTTTGATTAAAATTTAACATATGTCTTTTAAAGCAAACATGAAACTTTGGTATATAGAAAATAGTACTAATTTGAAATAAAAATTTAACTTCAAGCAACATTGTTAGAAATCAATATAGATAAATATTCAAAAGTTTAGAAAATTGATTATTCTCAGAGATCTTGTGAAGAAACTTTTTACTAATTTTAAAATTAGAGACATTTTTACTGAAATAAGCAAATCCAACTCCCACTGCTCTCAAAGTGTATAAAGATATCATTCATAAGACAGGAAAAACTATCAGTGTAAGCGCTGTTATTGCGAGCATTTTGCATGGAAGCTGTATAATTATCTCTTTCTAAAGTTGTCATATCTGTATTTGCATCCTATACTATTTAGCTACTTGAAATTTCATAATTATACTTGCTACTTTTTTTTTTACTTTTTTAAGTTTTTTTTTTAATTTTAATTCTAATTGTTTTCTATATTTACTTTTTATTACTAAGCATTGATTGTAGCATCTAGATTACTTACCATGCTTCCCTTTTTAACTTCATAATGTGTATACTTTTATCACCCTTTATTCACTATATAATAATGTATCAATAAATTCATTATAACCTTTTAATATTAGCTTTTTAAGTCAGTCTAATCTTCCTATGAGAACGATGCTAACATCAAAATTTTCTTGCAAAAGAATGTTTGAAATTAATATTAAATATTAAAAAATAAGATATTCCAACAAATATATGACTTTAATGAATGAAAGTTTGGACCATTGTTGAAATTAGGATGCGTTTTTATTCAGCCTTTATTACTTTGTCTAATAGAGATATAAAATCTCTGTACTGCCTCATTACTGCGAGCTATCTTATTGATAATTAGAAAACATACAACTTTTTTGTGTGTGCGTTTCCCGTTAATTTACAGTTTTCAAACTTTCGTAGCATTGGGCAAATATCTCAGCCATTTTTGATTAATATATTATATATAAGAGTTATAATTTAAACATATTTTTTTTTATATTTAAACATATTAATATTTATTTTATATAATTATTTTAACGCACACATATATACTCTTTAAAACTGAATTTCCTCGCACAAAAATTTATATTTTATATGTAAATTAATATTTTTTATTTATTATGGAACTCAAATCAGGACAAGATGTAGGATGTACATTTTTAATGACATTCAAAATTAAAGTCACATAAAAATAATTACAAAGGAATTTAATCTAAGTTTTCTTTTTTATTTCGCGCCCACTCCCGATCTCTATGGAACATTGCGGATCGAATTTTTCAGTTATTTCTGCGCATATTTTTAGAAAATTTTTGAATATTTACTCTGTAGTTGAACACTTACTGAAAATAAAATATTAATTTACATAATCCAGTGCCTACTTTTGCTTTGAATTTTGTCCAAATTATAATGGCGTCTTTTCTTGGCCAATTTTCTTACTTCATTGATATCTCTTCATAAGGTTTGCAATGATCACAATATTTTTCTTTTCAAAACTCCAACAAAAAGAAGATTTTCCACAAACTCATAAAAAGGAAAACGCATCGATCAAATTCATAGATGTGGATTTCTTGGTAAATCAAATACTTCAAATTCTTTTGAATGAATCTTGAAAAATATTTTCGAAATTCACGGATCATACATGTTTTTAATTCAATAACATGCTTTTTACATAAAGTAAATATAGGTTTTATGGGTTGCCATCAAATGATCAAATTTTTAACAGGAATTTCCATAAAAAAAAGTATGTCTTTTTATTGCATATATTTGAACTTAAAATAAAAGAAAAATGAAAGAATTTTTTAATTTTCTTAAATATGGAATTTAAATATATTTTATCAGTTAGAATCACCAGTGCTCCTAAGTAATTTTTTTAAATCACATTATATACAATGACCACATTGACCTGACTTACAATGACAAATCTAACGAATAAATCTACAGGGTGTCCCAAAGCGACCGCATAAACTCTGCACAGCCATGTTCCTCGTTGGAAGTACATAAAAACTACCCAAGGAACCGTTCCTGTGCGATACATAGTTTCCATGAAATATACGAAAAAAAAGTATAACGTCACTGCCGATGCAAGAAAAATACACTTTATTGGACAAATCAACAACATCATTTTCATATTTTTCCAGATGATAATGCTTAAAACGTTCACCGCGCATATCGCATCATGCATGCGTGTGCCATGGAATGACGTTAAGCTGATCTTGAACTGGTATTTAAAAGGCTGCATCTTGTAGCTACCGGTAGTCTTCGTTTGGTGGCCATGTATTCCGTTCATGACTACTGCAACATGTACTTGATGTGCAGGCGATGTAATGAAAATGCCTTACGAACTGTTAGGGAGTATGCCCGTCAACATCCGTCCAACCATCCTCCTGATGTCAAAGTCATCCGTAAGTTGGACGACAGACTACGAAATACTGGAAGCGTCTTCCAACAGCCAATCTTCACGATACTGGAAGACCATGGAGCGGACTGACGGTAGCACAGGCGGATGCAATACTGCATCGGGTAGAAGAGACACCCGAGATAAGTACACGTGCATTAGCCCATGAGAACGTCGAGTTAAAGTTCCGTGCACAAGCTTTTACGGTCTGAGAGAATGCACCCATTTCGGTACACAGCCTAAAACCAGATGACTTTCAGAAACGCGTGGCCTTCTGTGTGAATGACTGTGTCAGCAACAGAACACAGATAATGGTTTCATTGCACAAATCCGGTGGACTGATTAATCATGTTTCACTCGTGATATGACATTTAACCATCATAACAACCATATGTGGTCCCAGGCCAATCCACGTGCAATCCGGCCGCAGAAACATTAGGAACGTGTAGGCTGCAATATTCGGAGATCACCTAAATGGACCATATCTGTTACCTGAACGGTTCTCGGGACAGTCGTACTTGGTGTTTCTCAATGAGGTTTTAACCGAGTTCCTCCGTGACATATCATTAGCAGTAATACAGGGACTTTGGTTCCAGCATGATGAGGCTCCGGAACATTTCTGTGATCCTGTACGTGGTTGGTTAGTTGGATATGGAATACCCATTCCCCTGGATGGGACATGGGTGTCCGGATCTATTGCCGCCAACATTGCCAGATCTTACATTGTTGGATTTTTTCCTCTATGGGGATATCTCAAGGAACCGGTGTAACGACACGTAGTTACAACACCAATGAACTTAGTTGCTAGTCTGCATGCTGCTTGTACTTCGGTGAACCCCACGATGCTACAACGTGTGATGACATCTATTCCACGGCGTGCTGAAGAAGGCCTCGACATGCCTTCTTCAGTTTCATTGGACACTTTGAACATTTGCTTTAAATTGTGCATATACTGCTGTTGATATGTTCAATAAAGTGTTTTATCTTGCCCCGACAGTGACGTCATGCTTTGTTTTTCATTTTTCTCGTAAACTATGGATCGTACAGGAAAGCTTCTTTGGGCAGATTTTATGTACTCCTAAAGAGGAATCTATATGTGCAGAGTTTATGCGGTCGTTTTGGGACACCCTGTATAGAAAAATCTTATCACATATTAAACATTCATACTTTTCAATTCTACTCTTAGAAGTTGTTTTCTGTTTTGTATAATTTGAAAAATGATGTTAGGCAAAGTCCTATAATTCTTAATTCTCCCTTTTCCTGCAGTGTTTGATTGGATCAACATTTTTGCGGGTGTGTCTTTTTCTACAATTTTAGTCATCAGAAAAGAATCAGCAAACGTTCTCAAAATTGTAGCTCTTTAAAAGTATCATCTTATATATTTACAGTTTAAATACTAGTAAAATTAAACTGGGGAAGAAGAGAAAGTGGATTTTCCACAACAATTTCGATAAAATTTCTAACAGAAATCAAATCTTCATTGGCACTTTTTCTTTAGAAGAATAATTCAGAATACAAGAAATTCTGAATTGGTATAAGAATCATCAGAAACATCTGACAATAGAGCTCTATCATCGATTTTATCATTTATATCTAAAAGGCTTTAAACTCACCACTAGAAAACCGTATAATAAATATATCAAGAACAAAGAATGTCAAGTATGTCAAACTTCCGATAAAAAATTAATCTTCTAGGATATTTTTCAATGTCTGAACAAGCTCTAGGCCATTTGTTGAAGTATATTAATACTAAAAACTCACTTTAAATCAATTAAAATATAGGCAAACCGGTTAAGAGGTTAATATGCATTTAATACACTTGCTTTCAAAAGTTAAAGAACAACAAGTTTTTCGAAGATCATCATAAGAAAATCACACAACAATAACAATTTATATAAAGGATAAAAACGAACTTAGCAGCTTAATGAACATAGGCAAAGACCCTAGCAACCACTTTTTTTGATAGCAAAAAATGCAGGAATATATGAGTGAAAGAAAATATGCAGATATCATGCTTTCATAATTACGCTTTTAACTTTTGGTGATTTTCAACATTTGTTAGTAGATAAGTTGACAATAACAAATGGAATTTCACAATGTCTAAGAGAAAACGTTTGTCCGATTCGTTAAGGTGGCGGGCAGTAAGCTATATGGAAATTGAGATGACATAAGATAATGCTGCTTGTCACCTTAATATGTAATGCAGTGTGATTCACAGTCTCCGGAATTAATATCAAACCAAAGCTTCTGTATCCAGAAGACATGTTTCAGGTCGACCATGAGGTATAACACCTACAGAAGACCGTTTTATAGTTCTTTCGACCGGAATGAGAAGAAACATTTCTGTGCTACAACTTGTTGCAAACCACTTTGTAGCATGAGGAGGAATATACAGTAGTACGGTCTTCACCAAGCTAGTCAGTGTACAAAGTGACGAGTTGTGGGTGTGTCTCTCGCAGAACGATAGAGAATGAACTGCTTATGATGGGAAAAAGACACGTTTCCTAAACCAGACAGCGATGGGCTTCAGAACTTTTTACAAACAAGATCAGATACACACGAGAGAGTGATTCATGATGTTTGCTTATCTGGATTGAACAAAGCACCAGATACCACCAATCCAACATTGTGGAAATACATTTATCGCGGTGATGGAATAATGATTTGGGCAGATATCTCACTCGGTGTACACGCTGACTTGCGTGTGTTCCAGGGAGAAACTATGACTGGTGTGAGATACAAGGAGGAGATTTTTTATCCATATCTCAGGCCATGTAAGGGTTCAATCGGCAATGATTTCCTTCTGATGGATAACAACGTATGCCGTTATCGAGTTGTAGTTGTTGAGAAATACCTTGATGATCTTGGTTTAGAGTGAATGAAATGGCAAACTCTATTTCCAACCTTGAATCTCATACACCATCTGCGGGGCTACCTAAGTAGACAGGTTCCTTTTTTAAGTCCTCATTTAAAGTCTGTAGGGGAGTTTGGGAATAAGCTTACTTCAGTGTTTCTCAATCTTTCAGTATTCACGGCCCAGTTTTCAAACATAATTTTCATCTCCCACCACCCACCCCACCACATACAATAAAATGTATACAAGAATAATGTACTTTTAGTATTTTGGCGCAAAACCTACACTAAAACCTCAATTTTAAACTTTACAAATTACCAAGAATACGGAAATTTATTGACATTTCGCAACACCGATCCTCAGCATTGAAAAAACAAGAATCTTATGCCTTTTTATTGCTCTTGCATCCCGGCATGTCGGGCATTCTCCCGGTTTCGCGTGAAGTTTCAATTTGTCTGGAATTTGTCTGGTCAGTTTAAAAGTTAAGATGCGAAGATGTGAACAAATGTTTTCTCATAGGGAGAAGGAGAAAGTTCTATGACGCCAATTTCAATTCCAAACAATCTCACTCAAGTCGATCCTTCTATCGCAATTGAATCTATTCTAAATGTGTATGTTATATATATTTTCGTGTAATTGCAATTCACCGTATTAAATATTCACGGCAGCAGAGTTATGCAGAATCATGCATAAATTTTTAAGCGGGTGTTAGCGAGCATTAAACGATAGACAAGCATCAACAAGTACACAGGTAAGCGTGGTTCCGAAAATAAAATCAAGAAAATATTCTCAATAATGCTTAAATTTTGGTTTCAGTAGTACTGAAGTAAATGAAGAATAAAGGCCCCTGTGTCTCATTTGCTCAAAATTGTTGGCGGCAGACAGCGTGAAACCTAATAAACTTAAACGTCATTTGGAAACGCTTCATAGAGAGTACGTAAACAAACCCAGAGAATTCTTCGAATTAAAATTAAAATCATATGAAAAGCAAAAATCATTGTTTAAAAAATCTTTGTCTGTAAATGAAAAAGCTTTAATTGTGCCTCTTACAAAGTTTCCTATAAAATAGCCAGATGTAAAAAGCCTCACACCACTGGTGAAGAGTTTATTTTGCCAGCCGCAATTGAGATTGTAGAAATTATGTTTGAAAATAATTTGGTAAAACAATTGCAGTCTATATCTCTTTCAAATGATACTGTTGCCCATCGAATTGCTGAGATAGCTGAATATGTAGAGTGTCAGCTTTTGTCGGAGCTGCGTGGCAAATTGTTCTCAATACAACTCGATAAGGCAACAGATAGTAATAAAGATGCTCATTTCTTTGCTTATGTTAGATTTTGGGACTGTTTGTCAGTAGTAGAAGCATTACTTTTCTGCAAACCAATAGAACTCAAAGCAACAGCACTCACATTATTTGCTATCTTAAATGATTTTATGAACGAGGCAAACATAGAATGGAAAAATTGCGTCAGAATATGCACCGATAGTGCTCATTCTATGTCAAGAAGATTCCAAAGTACTCAAACACTTGTGAAATAAAAATCGCCACAGTGTGTCTGGACACATTGTGTGATACACAGAGAAGCTTTGGCTTCCAAAGATATGAGCCCTGGTTTGAATATCGTATTAACTACGGTTGTAACCATTGTAAATTGTATAAAAATGGAAGCCCTGAAATCAAGAATCTTTTCCGCACTTTGTAAAGACATGGGTGCAGAACACTCAGCTTTACTATTTTATTGCGAGGCAAGATAGTTATCACGAGGGAAGTTTTTGAAAAGTGTTTATGAATTAAGAGAAAAAATCGCCGTTTCCGTAGAAGAGGAAAACAGACCGGAAGCTGCGAATTTTCGTGATAGTTTATTTGTGAGGAAATCGAGCTACATGGTCGACATATTCAAGAAATTAAATAACTTGAATCTTCCACTGCAAGGAGCAAATACACATATATTGGATACGAGTGATAAATTTAAGGCTTTTTGTAGGAAATTGGAATTGTGGAGCAGAAACTTAAAGCAAGAAAACAACAATGTTTGCAAATTTGAATGATTGTATTAAAACTTACAAGGCTGAAGAACAAGATTTAAAAGTTATTTTTGTAACCACTGAATATCAATTACCAATGCTAGCAAAGAATTTTAAAAAGTACACTACTGGCCATTAAAATTGCTACACCAACAAGGCGACATGCTACAGGCATGAAATTCATACGAAAGGAAGAAAGTGCTGTGATATGCAAATGATTAGCTTTTCAGCGCATTCAGACAAAGCAGGCGCCAGTAGCGATACCTACATTGTGTCTAAATGAGGAAATTGTTCAGTCGGTTCCTCATACACAAATTTCATTTGAACGTTGTTGCCTGGTGAAATGTTATTGTGATGCCTCGTGTAAGAAGAAAAAATGCGTACCAGCATGTTTCTGACTTTGGTAAAGGTAGAATTGTGGCATACCGGGATTGCGGTTTATCTTATCGCAGTATTGCTGCTCGCGTCGGTCGAGATCCAATGACTGTTAGCAGAATATGGAATCGATGGGTTCAGGACGGTAATACGGATCGCCATGCGGGATCTCAACGGCCACCTATCACTAGCAGCCGAGAAGACAGGCATATTATCCGCATGGCCGTAATGGATCGTGAAACCACGTCACGAGCCGTGAGTCAAGAAACGGGGTCGTTTGGAAGACAACAAGTGTCTGCACGAACAGTTCGACGACGTTTGCAGTAACATGGACTCTCAGCTCGGAGACCATGGCTGCGGCTTCCCTTGACGCTGTGTCATAGACAAGAGCGCCTTCAATGGTGTGATCAACTACGAACCTGGACGCACGAATGGCGAGGCGTCATCTTTTCAGATGAATCCAGGTTCTGTGTACAGCATCATGATGGTCACATTCGTGTTTGTCGGCATCGTCGTGAACGCTTACTGGCACCATGCATTCGTCATCGTCATACTGGCCCATCACCTGGCGTGATGGGAGGGGGTGCCATTGGATACACGTCTCGGTCACCTCTTGTTCGCATTGACGGTGCTTTGAACATTGCACGTTACATTTCTGGTGTGCTACGAGCCTTGGCTCTACCCTTTTTCGAGACCTGCGAAACCCTACGTTTCAGCAGGATAATGCCCGACCGCATGTTGCCGGTATTGTACGGACCTTCCTTGATACGGAAAATGTCCAGTTATTGCCCTGGCCAGCTCGTTCTCCAGATCTTTCACCAATAGGAAACGTCTGGTCAATGGATGACGAGCGATTGACTCGTCAGCAAACGCCAGTCACTACGGTTGATGAACTGTGGCATCGTGTTGAAGTTGCATGGGCATTTGTACCTGTACATGCAATCCAATCTCTGTTTGACTCAATGCCCAGGCGTATAACTGCTGTTATTACTGCCAGAGGTAGTTGTTCTGGGTACTGATTTCTCAGGATCTATATATATATCCATCCAAATTGTTTGAAAATTTAATCACTTGTTATTTCTAGTATAATATATTTGTCCAATAAATATCATTTTGTTATCTGCATTTCTTCCTGGTGTAGCAATTTTAATGGCCAGTAGTGTACTTTCTTCCTGACGACAAACTGATATCAAGTTGCAAGTGGGTGTGGGATCCATTTCAAAATACTCCCGAAGGCCTCTCAATTAATGATGAAGAAACTTTCATAGACTTTACGCGGCAAACAGCGAAACCAAAAGACAATTGAGTAATAATTCACTCTTTAAATTTCTGGCAGGAGTGGATGATGAGTTTTCTGCACTGAAAACAAGGGCATTTCGAATTCAACTACCATTTTCAACATCTTACCTTTGTGAAACTGGATTTTCTGTAGTGGCTTCTTTGAAGACAAAATATAGATCTCAGCTAAATATAGAAAAAGAGCTGAGAGTGTCTATTTCTAATATTAAACCCTCCTTTGAAAAACTTTTCTCTGAAATACAGGACCAAGGAGGTCACTAATAATTATTAAATTTGTTTTTAATTTAGTAAGTTGTTTTAATTTAATAATTTAATTATTAAATATGACGAAATGTATTTTGTTTTGTATGTGTGTGTGTGTGCTCTTTCCTTTAAGTCACTTAATCAATTTTTAAATAACATTATCTCTTTGATATGCTCGCGCTCCTTAGTGGGTCGCGCCCCACAGGTTGAGAATCACTGGCTTACTTCGTGGCTGATCTTCGCTTCCTATTTCAGTAGCCGATAACTAAATTGAAAGCAGATAATTCAATCCCAAAAATGTAGTGAAGCTCGGTATAGGCATATCCCTTATTAAAGTTCCTTTTTGTTATGTTTCTATGACATTTTACCACAAAAAAACTGCGATAACAATTTTTTCAAAGAATGACTTTTCCACCGAGGTTGCTTTTTTTGTAAATCATTTATACATTTTCTTGCGTAAACAATGTTGCAATCAATGTATATTGTTTTGTGCACATGTCATCCATATTTAGTGTTTCCATTCATTCAATTGCAAGTTTAACGCAAAAGACCTGTAGCGTCTTATCTTTTGAAGGTTAGTTTATGTTAAGTAATTAAATACTTTATTTACATCATTTCCTTTTTTCAAAAAACCAAAAATTCATAATCTGAAAATATATGACATCAGAATTGCTGAATGAATTGATCATAGGTTAATGAAAGTTAATTTTTTACAAAGAAACATTTAGCAGTTAACAATATCATTATATATTTAATTAGGATATAAATTTATAGACTTTCGAAAAATATTAAAAAATGCAGACATTATAAAAAATCATTTCCTTTTTTCAAAAAACCAAAAATTCATAATCTGAAAATATATGACATCAGAATTGCTGAATGAATTGATCATAGGTTAATGAAAGTTAATTTTTTACAAAGAAACATTTAGCAGTTAACAATATCATTATATATTTAATTAGGATATAAATTTATAGACTTTCGAAAAATATTAAAAAATGCAGACATTATAAAAAAATTTACTTTTAAAATAATTTCTTTTCATTTTCAAGCTAATATTTTGGCAATAAAACAATCTTTCAATTATGTTTCGATGAATGACAAAATAAAAATGAAATCGACTATCTGGAGTTTATCTGTGTCTGATTTGGAGTTTATCTGTACCTCAGTTGGAGATGAACATTCTCCAATAGCACTTTTCTTCTAACATCTTAAATCTCTATTGCCAGCGCTTACTCCATTTCAGCTATTCTAATGATTTGTTTTGGCCCTAGAATAAAAACTTTCAGCAATTTAAAAAGCACTCATTCTTTTCTTCAACCAAATCCCTTTTTCTGCTCTACTTCCAACGGTTGTAGAATGTATTATGGTAAGGAGTTTTTTACAAATGGCTCCTAATTGTCACTAAACTTTGTTTAGTCCTTCCAAGCGATTATATATAAAGGCATAGTTTTTTAAATTTAAGTTATAATAAAGTTTCGATAAATCTAGTTTTCTTTCCACCTATGACATTCTAGGAAAGTGAGACATGTATCTAAATTAATATTAAAAGATATCAGCCAAAAGGATATTTTTAATGCGTGATATTTTGTACTTTTCTTTGGAAGGGAGAAGGATTTACACTAATCGGGAAGCTTTTTAACTTGGTGTCATTGACTATGCGAAGTAATAAAATTTGTCATCTTCAGAAATTTGAGTCCTTATGAACTTATCAAACTAGATCCAGAATCCTAAAATTTTTGTTCCCTGCTTAATTTTTTTTAATTCTATGATAAGTCATTTAAACTTTCCTTTTTATCTATTGATTGCTCTTAGCTTAGTTTGGAGGAATCATTTAAGGCAGTGGTTGGCAAAATGCGGCTCTGGAGCCACATGGGGCTCCTTGGCTGCTTAAGTGAGGCTCCGGCTCGAACATCCACAGAAGGCGCAAAAATATATTCTTTTTTTAAAAAAAAACTTGATAAGAAAAAAATTACATCTTATTTTGATACATTAAGACTTTACTATAAATCAAGAACATGTGTAATATTTTGTTTAAGTTAAAAAATAGATGGGCAGTTAAAATTTTATATGGTTGTAAAAATATGTAATGAACATCGAGTTTAATTTTATTGGTTTTCGTAAACGTAAAGACAAACCATACTTTTCTAAAGTAGTGAGGGAGGGAGTACAAATTGGCATCACAGACTAGCAGTTGCAGTGTGAACAGTTTTGTGTTATCTACCGCGTCGGTCGTTGTCCTGTCTCATTAAAATGTTGTTGTATTTTTCAATCTAACCGCACATCTTACAAGTATTTTTATACAATTTTATTACACCTGCTATATATGTTTGTGGTTTCGGTACAAAATTTATAATCGACTTTTTGATAACTACTACTAATCCAAATGTTTGAAGTTTTCTTCTATTTTTTGGTCATATTAAAAGTTTTGTTATTTTGATGGAAAAAAATATTATTTTTTCTTTTTAGGGCAGTTACATATATTAATAAAATTGTAATTTTTAATTTTTATTTCATCAATTTAATAATGATAATAATTTTATACTGATGGTTTTAGAAAAACCTATATTTGGAATATTTTTATAGGCACCACTATTAACATGGCTACATAAAAAAAAACCCGGAAGATGAGAAAATCGCGAATTAAAAGTTGAGTGAACCTAGAATTTTGCGCTTATTCAAAATTTGAATCAACTTCCAACATGTCTTATTAGTAAGGAGAATTTCGCGCCTAACAAGAAGTCAAATTTAGGGAGACATTTTACAAGAAAGCAGGCGTCAGTTATCACTAAATATTCTACCGGTGATGCAGGGAAAAAAGCAGTTGAGGAACTTCAGAGGAGTACAGAGTCGTCAACTTCTGTGTTGAATAACTGGATGTAATCTTCCAGCAATTTTAATATGTCAAATTTTGTTTTTAGCTAAGAGATTGCTATGAGAGGGAAGCCATACACAAATGGCGAATACGTAAAAAAATATTTTATCTATGCATCCGAAGAGCTATTTTAAGATTTTAAGAACAAAGCAGATATTTTAAAAAGAATTAAAGAGTGACCTTTATCTGCCTAAACCATTAATGATAGAACAATTAAAATGTGTTCGAATCGAGGGGAATCCACCCAGCATATCGAAGATCTGAAATTGGTGCTTTGACTGTATCAACAACAGTTAACGAGTGTTGTGATATAAATGATACTACGCAAGTTTCACATTTTGTAAGATTTATGTCTCCTTCAGGCCCTAAAGAACTTAGGATTATTCCGCTCAAAGGTCAGACGCGTGGAGAAGATATCGTAAATGCTGTATTTGAGTGTAATTGACTGCATTGTAAGCGTTAATAAATATTTATTAAGTATGAAATTTAGTTTCATTTAGTACAATAAAAATGTACTAAACAGTCAGATTTGTCTCCCAGGCTGATAAGTTTGCTGATCACTGATCTAAGGTAAAGAATATTTTTAAAAAAATTTATCTCGGTAACTTAAGACAGTTTCAAAATCTTCACGTTTATTCTTAGTTCATCCGATGCTAATAATTTTTTTAATTTTTTGAAACCTCTAATTGAAAAAATTATCAGTTAATTGTTTCATCGAAACAGAAAATTTTAATTTGTCCACATTTGGAATACTTAGAATATTTTCAATTTTAGATACAATATTTTGTTTGCTTCTTTTGCAATATTTATCCAGTAAAAACTAAACTTTGTGAGCGTCATAAATGATATGTAAGAATACATATATTAAAATATCAGTTCAGAGGATAAAATCAAATTTAAATGGAAAAGCTTTTTAACAACAATTAACAAATTTATTTAAAAATTTGACAGAGTGTTTTCAATGATCCCTCATAAAAGATCGCAAAAACATTTGATTGTACTAGTATTATCAGGTAAAGAATGCAAAAGAGAAGTTTTACCATTTGATCTATTCAGTGGACTCATTGAGAAAGACTCGATGACACAGCAATATTCGTTATGTGAAATTATTAGTACATTTTCATACTAATCATCAGAAAAACTATGAGGAAAATAAAGCCTAAAAATGCCTGAAAAATCAGTTTAATCTCTATTGTCTTCTTTTTTGAGCCAAAAAACTTTGTTTGATACATTTTTTTTTCATATTAAAAGCATAAAAGATGAATACATTTTAAATGTAAAAACACTTTTTTATTTTGTACAATCAATGCATAATAAGTAGAGATGTTATATGTAATGTAATATTGTGCACTTGCATCGAAGTAGCAGATTTTTTTTTTTTTCAAAAAAGGTATAAAAGTGAATTGAATTTTTTTTTAAAAAAAAAAGTTAACTTTCATTGACATAAAAGTACTTCATCTCGATTACAATGATAATTTACGGAAAATCATTTTTGAAAATGTTTAAATGATGATAGCTTGTTCATTGAGTATAGTTAAAAAATTGGCAATGTAATATTCTATCTGCATTAGTGACGTCATTATTGATTTATAATTTTACGATGTATAAAAAAATGCAGAAAATATTACCAAAAATGTCAAAAATTAAAAGTTTCGAACGCATAAAAATTTCTTTAAATAAATTTGACATTTTTGTTTTATTCTTCAATACTGAACACCAAAAATGAGCAATTTTTTTAGATATAAAATTTTCTAAATAGAACAAAATTATTTTAACGAAGTTAAAATACTAGAAGGATTTCATAAAAATTTCACAACAGCCACTACAAATCACTTCCGAAATCTTTTCTTAAAGCTCGAAAGACAAAAATTTCCATTGCTTAACATAATAAAATAACAGAAAAATGTTCATTCCATATCAAATGATAAGTGAGATAAAATAAATGTAATAATTTATTGAAAGAAAAATTTGATTTCACTGAAACGCAAATCATTTTCGAGCAAGTTCAGCAAGGAATTTCAATTTCATAATCCTTATAAAAACGGTTCAACAGACAAAATATTTGCAAGAAACTAACCTCCAGACATGAAAAATGTTAGCATAGAAATATAATAAAGAATTAATTTCGGATCCAACATTTTATTTCGTACAATAAATACTGAGAGCTTTCTTAAAATATCTGTTTTGGATCTATTCTCAGAAAAAGAAAATGTACCTGGGGGGAAATCAAAAATGGATTCAATAACTCTGAAAAACATATCTAAAAATCAAAACTATGCCTGATTCTAACTTTATATTTTCAATGATATACGTATGAATACTTCAAAGGTTTTAATTTTCTCTTTGGAGAAAATTTTTTTACTAGAAACATCCAATTAATGTTTTTATAAATTGAATAGTTTTAAGTTGGAATAAATGCTTCTCATTTAAAAAACGTTTTTAAAATGATAAAAGATTGTACTTGACAAGTATGTCATCACACAACCTAATAAACATATCATTGGCAGTCTAGACACATTCACTTGAATGTTTTGAAGTTTAAATTCATATTTTAATAGTATTTTATCTGCATTTTTGAAATTAAATGTGATTTTTGTTTTAAATTTATAAAAATAATTCCGTGAGTATCATTAAGACATTTTTATGCAAGTTTTTTCTACAGAATATAAAAAATAGAAAATAGTATTTGAAATTAATTTGTAGCTATTAATAGATTAATAAAAAAAAGTAATATGTTATGTAGTTCATGAAATAAATATTTATGAGATAAATTCAATGATTCCAAAGTTAACATTATTTCGACAAGAATTTTGAAATTTTAATTATATTATATTAATTATTGAAACAAATTTTCGGAGTATTAGAAGTGGCGTTTTCGCATTGCCATTGAAGGGAATGCAAGTTCACGGTCTGTATTAAGATCGGCCGTTATAGAAGAAGCTTCGATTCCTCACTAGTGAAGAGAAAGTGACGGGTTGTCATCAAGTACTCCGAATTTGTCACGCAATAGTGCTTTGACATTGGTTTCACAAATTCATGTTGGGATGAAGCTGGTATCTGAGAGACTAGTCGTCAAGGAATTCACTAAAGCGGGCCTTTTATTCAATTCAAGATTACGGGATTGTAAAATTCTACCAGTAGGGCACTTTTTTTTATGTATATTAACTTTGTATAAATAATTATAAGAGCAAGACTAGAATTTTATGACTTTCTTGTTTTTCTGTAACAATTTTTAGGAAAATTTTTTATTAACAGTACCTCTAAAAAAATTGCTATATTTTCTTACAAATTAGATTACCTAAAAAAATTAACATACCTAATATTTTAAATATTTCTATTACTTAGATTTTTTTCGATTTTACTTAGATTTTGTGGACCTGTACTTACAGCAACTGGAGCGTGTACAACAGGAATTGAAATAGAAAAGCTAACACTGATTAGTTCCAAGAGTTTACCGTTCATGGCCAAATATATGAGACTGCATGTCGTACGCGCGTGGCCAAGAATAACTTATAATGACTCAGGAGACTTTGTGCCATCCTCTTTACTCACTGACCTTGCAAGAATATATTACCAACTCTTCCATTTCCTGAACAATCATCGTTGTGGAATATCCTTTTCAAATGAACCAGACTTGCACCAAACACTCAAAGATTTCTTTGTGTTCAAAACCCCCGAGATTTATTTGCTTCAAGGAGATAGCACGACTGGAGACGCAGTGTCAGAAGTTGCAGGATACCTTTTACTTTAAGGTATAATAATAGGCTTCACTTTCTATAGGTTATATTATTTTGGGTCATTAAAAAGGGAAGAACTTTCTTGTTTAATTTGTACCTTAGAAGTTGTCTATATATATAGTTATAAAATAATGGCATCTTATATAAAATATTAACATCTTAAAACATTTAAGTTGAAATTGTTGGTACATTTTCATGAACAAATTTTCTGGTTAATTGAAATTTATCAATATAATAGAAAAAGTAAAGAAAGGAATAGAAGGCCAATTTTAAAAACCATATACTGTTGAAATAAGTAAAAATGATAAAAAATTAATACATTTATAAACAATGACACATATTTTATAACAATAAAAGTATTTAAAAAGCATATAAGGATTTGTTTGTATTCTATATAAAACAGAATAGAAATAAATTTAGTAGAATGCAAGGATTCTATTTTGCTTATTGCAACATGTATAAGTTGTAAATAACTGACATTATAAGTTTACTATACATTATGAATTGGAAGCTTAATTTTACATTAATTTTTTAATCTTCTCATATAATTGTTTCCTTCTAATGAATAAATGTTTATTTAATCGCAGCAATATTTTAGAAAGAAAACTGCATTTCTTTTTCTAAAATAATATCTAAAGCAAATTTAGTTTTAATGTAATGGATTCTCAAGTTTTCCAAAATAACTTTATAATACATAAATTTTTATTAGGCAATATGGAAAAAATTAGAAATAAAAAATAAGTGTTAGCCGACTTTGCTTCGTTAAGAGCTCTCATTGCCAATTAAGTGACAAAGAGAGGGTTAAAAAATCATTAGTAAAATACTGCTTGTTAGGTGACCGACACATGGCATCACCTCTGTCTGTCATTGAACAAGAAGGGTACAGCATTACCGGCCCAACGTTTAAAGGGTGTTTTCACTACCGACGGAGTCAGTCTAAGAACGCTCCAACGTCTAAAGGGGTCGGTTCATTGCCAATGAGGTTAAATAAGCTGCTAGTCCTATCTTATTAGGCTGGGTAGGGATTTCAGGGGATCACCGGCGCAGAGCTCTTCGAAGCCACAGTGTCGATACCCGCAAGTGTTCAAGAAACGGGAGGCTGTATCATTTTTCGCATACATGTCTGTCGGTAAGAGTGCACGAGAGTTTGGACTTTCCTACAAGTGACCATCTATTATCTATGAAATTCTGAGTACAAAGTACTGAGTAAACCAGATCCCTTCCTTCGATACAAGTGTACGTGATGATGATTAAAATGATTTACATAAGCACGTTATCAAAAGTTTTCTTTTCAGATAGGAAAGAAGAATGTTTGAATTCATAAAAAATATTCTAATAAATTTGGTTATTAATTAACAAATATAGTTCTAATAAAGTAGATTTGTCCTATATTGGGAAATTTCTAATTTCATCCATAAAATAGCGGACAAATAAAAGGACTATTACAATTTTTCTTAACTGTAGTTGTAAACATATTGAATATAATCATCAGAACAAAAATACTTGAGAAAGTTAATTTATCTAATTTAAGTATAAGTTAATTATTATTTTTGAATAGACAGAGTTTAACAACGAAAGATTTTTTTTTTAACGGCGGGTAATGGGTGGCCAACAAGGAAAGAAACTTCGACTCATGTACCATTGCCCGTTGGACACCTGTCATGGACAGCATTGCCCACGTACCACAAACCCGTTTATAAATGAAGCCACATTCATACATCATCTCAGAAGAAAGGGATAAGGAATACAGAGAGAAAGGAACACCCATACTCGAAAAGGGATTCGAATTTAGGAGTAATAGTTTAGGAATCAGGAAAGCTAACCACTCAGGCATTGGCAATCATTTTAGTAAAGTAGTTTGCATTAGTTTTCTTATAATATTTATTGAAATTAGTTACATTCTTTTTTAAATGTTTTTAAAAGGAAATAATTTTAATTGTTAATATTTATATAAAAAAGATGTTTTTAATTTTAAAGAAAGGAAGAAATGTCCTTTTCTTTGCAGATTGGAAGGGCGAAAGTTGGAAAAAAAAGATAATTTAGAAAAAGAAAGAGCATTTATGAGTCAAGAACTCATGGAAAATTCAAAAATAATTAATTTGAATATTTAATTATTTAATCAAATAAATAATTTAAATATTTAAAATTATTTATTTGCTCTTAATATCGAAACATTTATACTTTTTTACATAATAAAAGTAATCATGCTATGTATAAAACAAAAGTTTAAAAAGAGTTAATAATTATATGAGCTATGAATAAAAATTAATGATCCTACATGCGCCTACCCATGTAAAATCTTCTTATATTTCATAAAATTTCAAATAAACTTTTTATTTTAATTAATTTCATGTTTGGAAATAAAAGTGCATCCTTTAATCACACACACACACAAGAGAGAGAGAGATAGAAAGTTTCTGTATATAAATTGCTATTTTTTTCAACCTCATATAAAATATTAAACATACTTGGTGACAGCAAATGCATAAATTAAGATATGTTGAAAAATTTGAAACAGTTTATTTTTCAATTTGAAAAACTCAATAGTTGATTGGGATGATGAAAATTGAATCACACACAAACACTCATAAAAAGCATTCAAATTTTACAAGTATGGTTCATTTTAAGATATATTTTATCGAAATTTATGTGATTCATTTTGATAGATTTATGAAGAGACTAAATTTTGTTACGATGTATCCATCACCTAATGCTTTAAAATTACTAGTTAATACTTCCAAAATCACGACCGTGTGCGTATGTCCCCAAATATTACATCTTTACTTCCTAATCTGTGGTAAGTATACTTATTTATCATAAACTACACCTGTATGTAGCTTGTATTAAACGAAAACTTTTATATACATACAGTTCTTTTAACTACCATTTTTAAACTACCACTATTTTTGTTCATAAATAAGAGTTGCTGAAAAGTTGGAAAAGTAATCTAATATTTTGAAATGCCATTTATATATTCTTTCGCACTGTAAATCCTCATTTCTAGTACCAAGAGCACTTTACATACTTATGTTATCTGATTTTTATGGATCAAATGCTTGAATTGACTAGCACAATAAGAAAAATTTCAAAGAAGCGAATGTAACAAATTAATTTCATTGACATTATTGAGGGAAAAATAAATTTACGAAGAAATCAAAGACTACGTTAATGTAAGAGGGAAACAGAAGATTTTCTCATCATTATAGAATATTTAAGAATTATGAAATAAAAAGATTGACGCATTTAAGTAGGCAAATAACTAAAATTACAATATAATTTCAAATAGAGATATAAAGTATTTTTACAGACTTCCACTCTTAAAAGCATAAAGAATCATCATTTTATTTTATAAAGTACCAGTTGTTTGAATAAAAAATATGAAAAGAATTAAAAATAGGATTTCTCTTGTTAACAAAAAAATAAATTTTTGTTACGTATAAATTTGGGTATTTAACATGACCTACCTACAGCATGTTAAAACGTATGTACAAATTCAAAGCGATATATATTCAAAGTGATTTTGTGGGGTTTACTTGTCCAAAGTCCAATATTGGACATTTTTGCACCGTACGATATTTGAAATTAAAACCATATATTCTGTGTTAAAAGAGTATTAAAATTTACTTGTTGGAATGCATTGAAAATTCGAGAAAAGCTTATGTAAAATATTAAGATTGAGATAAAAATCTTAAACAGATTTAAGAAACTAATTGCACGTGTAAATGCAAACGAATTTCTATGTGGTTTAAACCCAATCAAGTCTGATAAAATTAAATTTGTGGTATTAAAAAACATTATGCGTAAATTATTGAAATTAGGACAGACAATTAAAATGTGATGTGTTGTATATGGTACATTACACATGTCACAAATCGGAGCACTCTGAGACATGAATAAGTACTTGTATGTGAATCTAGTATGTTCAATGCGAAGGCGTGTGAGTTTTACAAAAACTCTTTTCATGGAAGTAACCGAGAATGGAAGAATGTGGAAGGATATACAATGCAATTTGTTGTTTGTCTTCAAATCCCAAGTTTTCTGTCAGTGGAAGGAAATAAAATCTCTGATAGTTTCTTGAACGTCAAAAAAGGTTAATATTTTAAACGTCAGAGGCATTTTTAGCAGCATTATCTGCAAGTTCTTTCCTAGCAATGCCAAATGGACGTAGTACCCAACAAAACAAGAGGTCATATCATTTATTCTTCAATATATTTAAAATATTCAATATTTTCTACAATACTTGGGTGACCTTTATCATTAAAATGGCCAAATTGCATGATCACTCTCATGCTATCTGTATAGATACAGTATTTTCTATGAGAGCTGTATTGCATTATTTCTTGAGCACATAAAATAGCAACAGCTTCGGCTGTATACACAAAATATGATGCATGAAATTTATATCTGTAAACTGTATTCCAGACAACAATACCACAACCACAATGACCACTTGATTCTGAGCCATCAATATACACAAAGATGTAGGAGGATTAATAAGATGAATGTGTGAAAACATCTGTTGCAAAATAAGGGGGATATGTAGCTAATTTATTGTATCCAGCAAATGGTTTGATTATATTGAAACTAGGGATATTCCAAAGAGAAAATTTTAGAGTATCTGTAATTTATATTTGTAAATTGAAGAACTCAGATGATGATAGGAGTGAGTTTGTACGCTCATAAAATGATAGTAAGTTATGTGGTCATGCACTATATAACCTTCTTAGAGAGAAACAAACAATTATATATCTAAAAGGGTGTGGTGATGCTGAGAGCATTTTAAAGTAATATTTTAGAGACACTTGCTTACATCTCAGATCAAGAGGTAA
Organism: Latrodectus elegans; assembly: GCA_030067965.1. NCBI lineage: Eukaryota > Metazoa > Arthropoda > Arachnida > Araneae > Theridiidae > Latrodectus > Latrodectus elegans. Next base: position 101,443,883 of record CM057817.1, on the reverse strand, counting down.
TTGGTTGCAAATCACATAAAGGCTCTGAACATGAAAAGTCTGGAATGCTCCAGAACAGATTCGTAAAGCTGAGTCATGAACAGAGTCTAATTTGAACAATACTGATGATCTAGCTGATCCTTAAATTACGCTACCATAGTCAATTTAAGTTAGAATAACTGAGTTGTACACTTGGAGTTATGCTTTAGGATCTGCATCCTAAGAGGTATTAGAAAGCAATTTCAGAATATTTAGTGAACTTTCGCATGTTTTGCACAAATCTAAGATTTGTGGTAAGAAAGTTAACTTTTTGTTAAATATAAGCCTAATAAATGATTTCCGATTAATTACAGAAAAAGTTTTACCTGATATCTTAATTTCTGGGTCAGATAGAGGCCCAGTGTTTGTGCAAAAATGGATACAATTACTTTTAGAAGGAGACAAAATGTACCCATTTTTATTACACCAAGCCACAAGATTATTGCCAGCAGTTAGTAATTTCCATTCAATCAGTTGCATATTGGAACCTTGGCAAGAAATCTGAAGATCATCAACATAAAATAACAGTTGCAATACATGAAGATGAATGGCTTTATCATGAAACTTTATAAGTTTCTTTTCAGATTGCTCTTTGGTTCTGAGAAGTTTAACATCATAAGAGGCTGGACTAGACAACTAAGCAAAGGTTTCTCCTAAAAAATATGCAATATAATATTGAGAAGCATATGCAACAATTCCAGTGTGTAATATTGGGATAGAAAAATCCTGATATAAACCACTGGCTGCTATAACTTTCTTCCATAACTCTTTGCTGGAAGTTGATGATGTTATGGAGAAGATATATCTTATCCAAGATTCTTTTTGACTGTTTCATTGTACTCGATGAGTACAAGTGTTAGCTGTTTTGAAAGATATGAAGTTTTCCATGGTAGGACATCTGTGAAAAATAGCCTACAACTTTTTCTGTTTTTTGAATGACACTTGGCACTCACAGTTCCACCATAGTTTATGACATTTGCATGGGATTGGGAACACTTGCGAATAGTGATTTTGGCAGTATCTAGAAGTGCATCAGTAACTTTTTGCACTGCATCATTAATATTCTCACTTCTAACCATGTTATCAGTAATCATAGCTAATTGAGTGAAGTGAGGCCAATTTACAAGATAATAAGAATAAGAGGAGTGGAAGAATTGTGGTCTATTTGTATCAGTTAAGTTTACAGGAAAATGATTACTGTGATATAAATCCTTGTGAACACTAAAATTTAATGAATATAGAATTGATAGAGCAAATAGCTAAATCTAATTACTCAAGGGTTCTTGATGGTTGATGGAAATGGTTATTTCTGTGGAATTTAGAAGGCATATATTGTTATTAGAAATGAACTCTTCAATTATGTTGCCACGAGGATTCATATTATCACTACCCATAAGGTGTTATGACCATTGAAGTCACCAAATAAAATAAAGAGTTTATGTAGTTGATCCAGCAAACTGTTCAAGTTGCTTTCATGGATGATCGCATGGGGAGGTAAATAAACGCTACAAATAGTAATGAGAGATGTTGAGTGTATGCGTACTGCAACAGCCTGTAATGAAGTGTTAAGGGATTGTATAGTGCTAGAAATATTACAAGACACAAGAAATCATACACCTTCAAAAACTGAATCATGATTAACATCTTTCCTCACACAATTATATCCATGCAATTTTAAACTGTACTGAGGTTTCAAGAATGTTTCTTGGAAGGCACAACAAATTGGATCATACAGGTTTATAATTGTTTTTATATATTCTATATGAGTGCGAGAACCTCGACAATTCCAAAAAACGAAGGTTCCCATTAAGCTACGCTGAATGCTCCGGCATTGAAGCACGCCATCTGGGATTCAGATGAATCTCCACACTTAGGAGTGTTTCATCATCTGATGAATCTACGTTCTTTATACCTGTCTGAGAGGCAGTTGAGCTTCTTTTATACTTTAAATATGATTTATGGAGCCCTTCTTTTGCATTTTTTAATTTTAGGGGTCTTTGAGACTTAGATTTTACGAAAGACATTGAAGAAATTCCTTTCGGAATAGGTGAGACATTTATATTAGAAATATTTGAAAAGAAGTCTGGAAAACTTATGTAATCTGTTTTGGTACTACAAGATTTCATAACTTTTGTGACTGCTAGTGAATTGCTAATAACTTACTGAGGGGTATCATTATTACAAAGTCATTTCAGTTTTAGAATGGTTTTAGCCTTATCAACTGATAAAACTTCAACCAAGAGATCACCAGATTTTATCTGCGAACATTTTTGATAGTTCCAACGGTACCAATTAGACACTTATTAATTAAGAAAGGAGAAACATTATCAAAATTGGCCTCAGCTCTCTTAACAACAAACTATTTCTGATTTATCAATTGTTGCTTCATAGGGAGCAAAGAATTAGAAGTACACTCCATAAAAAATGTTGATTATTTCAAGGATACACCGCACCACCCACCACCGAGACCAACAAGGGGATGATAACTGAACCAGTGCTATTCAGACCCTGTACTCTTTCGATATATCTCAGAAGTGGCCTCCACCCATATCGAGTCACACAGTAGATATATGATCACTTGATCCATGGAAGCCAATTTTTGCCCTGAGGACAACAACACTCTTGCCATTTAACTGAAGAAGAAGCCAAAGTAATATATTGATATCTGGGAGCCTCAATTATGAGGATCCTTCTTTCCAGTGACACGGGTCTCCATGCACGGCCTACACATGGGTGATTTAGTCCCCAAGAAATGCTAATAGCAACAGAGCGGCGATAGCTACTCAAGGGGTGCCCTCAACCTCTTACGAGGCAACCACAATGAGGGAGAAGAGGAAAAAACAGAAAAGGAGAGAGGAGGACAGTTCACTAAGATACCTCTTGATTGTGACACCCGTGTTTACCTAAAGAGGTATATGTGATATATATATATATATGCAGTTTTCGCATCATTCCCAAATTTATAATACAATATATTCCTTAGCAAATATTTGTAAAATAATGATTAAAACAATTTTAATAGAAAAATTTCTTTCAAGGCATGAAAAAAAAATAACCATCTTTTGTCGAAGGAAATAGAAGAAAAAGAAACGTTCTGGCCGAATCGATATTGTGGAAAGAGGGAAAAATAGTTACAATCCTTTATAAAGGGAAAGTAATTTATGTCTCTCATAGGCAAGTTCTAAATTATGAATTGGGATATTGCATCACTTTTTATCATATTTCTCTTAAATGCTTCATTTAACATTCAAAAAATGTTTTCAATAACGTTATCATTTAATTACAACTCCTTTTAATTTAGCAAATATATTTTATGCAAAATGAAACGCAATTTTTTTTACTTTAAATAGTATTGTTTTAATAATTTGCAATTTCAGAAATTTTGTATATAAGTATATTCAATTTCAGAAATTTTGTATATAAGTATATTTGCAATTTCAGAAATTTTGTATATAAATTTTGTATTATATATATATTTTGTATATATTTTGTATAGAAGTAATTTCCAATATTCTCAAATAGTGAGAAAATATTGGAAATTAATTTCAATGGCTTATGTCATATTTTGTTTGGCTTTTAAATTTAATCACTGTTTATAAATTGGCATCTAGCACAATTTAGAGTATTTTAAAATTATTTTTTCTCCCATTTTTATGGTTTATAAGTTTTTTTCTTTTAAATTTAAGAAACTGTTTTCTTTTTAAAAAATATAACTTAAATAGCATTTTTTCTTAAACATAACTATTTAGATGATTGTCTATAAAAATTTGACCATGAAAACAAAATTTATGAGACATGAAATATATTCATGTTCATAAAAACTTAAAAAATATTTATTGAATAAAATATAAATAGTCTTATGTTATTGAATTAATAGGAAAAACTTATTTGTCTTTCATTAATATTTATTTCTAGTCGAATAATTAAAACTAATGCAATAGAATGTATTACTCGTTGAATAAAAATTACGTGATACTGGGGATGGACACATACTTATAACCAAATAATTAATAAATCATTAAAATTAGCTTACGTTTTTCAGCTCCTTTGAGCCCTGTGCATCGCCTACAAACATTTTTATTTCAGATATATGTTCATACCCACAAAATAGTTCAGATAAATCAGTAAGAGTAATCTTACAAGATATATTTTTAAAAAATTACAATTTGGCCATGGAAACAAAATTTATGAAGCATATATTTTTTTTTGATTGATTTACGTTAGTTTTACTTTTAAACTGAGTTTTAAAATCCAATTTATATAGAAAACGCTTTACATAAATGAGATTGTGTAGAATTAAATTTACTTCATAAAAATATTGTAGCTATATAATAAAGAGTATACTTGAAAAACATTGATTTTGTTTTCAAAATGTTTCATACCGCATCATTAATTTAAAATATAATATTACTATACATTTATATCAAGTAAATTCAAAATTTACAGTTTAAAATTATCAATGTAAATTATCTTGTTCCACGGAACAAGTTTATGCAGTTAATTATATTTTCAATAAAGTAGAAGTAAATTTCTAATAATTTAGTGTGACCTGCAATGTAACTCTTTTATTTATAACTCAAATGCATCTCTTTACTTATAAAGAGACTTTTAACGATAAACACACTAATTGGTATCAAAGTAAAAGATAGTGGAATTTTAGTAAAAATGAAAGATAGATATCAATTTAGAGAACAGCATTTTATATGAAAAATGTTTAGGAATTAGAACATTTAAATTGATTTGCGAAAAATAACTTAAATATATTAAACATAACTTTGTGTATGTATTTTTTACAGTAAAAAATTATAATTGTATATGATAGAATATATTATAACAAATATTACTATATAAAAGAAAACATTTAATCAAACTCACTAAGTTACGAATTACAGTATGTTATTTCCGTAATTGTGAAAAACATTTTTTTATTCAAAATTCTATTCATATTCAAAAAAATATGTAGGGAAGAATGAGCAGAGAGAAAAGCATATTGTAGAACCATGTTCTATAAAAGATGATGTTATATAATATTACGCAAGAGAGAGATCTTTTACTATATTTATATATTATTGTTATAGATTTACACTTAAATTAAATAACCGAATCATTTGTTGGCCGGACACTTTCTTACTGATTTAGTTGTAAAAATTAAAATGTGTCAATCATAATCCAGTTTTCTATTACACATAAATAACTTTTCAATATTCATTCTGTATACCAGATCAATACACTTTGCACCAATAGTTATTCCTTTATAAATCATATTCAATGTTCTAGTTTCAATTTCGAATGATCCCCCAATTCACTTGGTCAACGTTCACTGAACTTTTGGGATGTAAATTTTCTAGTGTTCAAAATCGAAAGAAATATTTGAACACATTGACTTTTACTTATTAAAATACATGCAATATAAACATCATTCCAGAAGAGATTATTCGGAACCCTTTTACGAATAATGCATTAAATAATTGTAATTATTAATGCATGAAATAATTAAAAAATTTAAATTTTGCAGAGTTAAGTATAGAACTTCCTTCAGTTTTTCGAAAAATTAGTTAGAAATGTCACATCCGAAAGTCAGTTTGGTACTGTTTACTGAGTAATATGTTCTAGGTACATAAATCAGCAAGTATGTAGAGGAAACGGAAAGGAAGCTACAAAAGTATTAATCATTCGAAGATGATAGTTTTAAATAAGAGATTTGCCTTACATACTGCAAATTACTTATGAATGTTGTCATAAATATGTCATTAATATTTACATATTTTTCTAATTTCTTTGAATTTAAGTGCTTGAAAAACTCATGCATTTAAAATTGAGTGGTCAGAAGAGGCCCTGTTCTGCACCTTCAGTTATCGGGTGGGTGAAGAAAGCATGCATACATTGAGATGCAGGCGAGCCCCGAAATGTACCTTAAGGTTAATGGGTTTGGAATATTCGACCATCACGAAACAACTCGTCATTTTGAATCATGGTTAGGAGACAAGGTCCTACCTCAGCTCCTTTCTTCATCCACAGCTCACCAGTAGAAGGATTTTGGATGCTACAGATTAATGTGGACACGTCCTCAAATCACGGAATTCCGATGACCCAAAGAGGACGAATGTAGTCACCCTACCAATCACTGCCTGGGGTAAGATGCTTCACTTAGCTGATAACAACCAGAAGCAGCAAGAATATACTGAGCCTCCGGCGTTCGAAGAAATCCTACAATAAGTTGAAGAACCTAACAATTTTAAAACTTAATCAAACATCTTGAAATTATTGAAATTTTAGAAGGACAATCAAATTATTAATGTGGAAGGTCATTAATCAGTAAATTAAAAAGTTTGGAGCTTCTATTTTTTGAATATATTGTGCATCTGCAGTACATGGGCCATGTGATGACAAATGGATGTACCATGCACTGCAATATAAAATTTACTGTATCAGAATTTGAAATTTTAGCTGTATAAAATCTACCCTAATTAGGAATTACTGCTTTGAGATATAACAATCCAAATTGAACTTTATTTGACATTCTAGCAGCCATGTAAGTGAATAATACATGACTGTGGGATGGGACATTTTAGGGTTTAAGAAAAGTATTTTCCTCTAAATGAAAGTATTAAGAAACACAATTCACATATTTGGACTGTGATTAATGAACACACGTATATGAGTAAATTTCTCCACTTTTGAAAATTAATATTTTTTCAAAAAATATCGATTCTTACACAGGACGAGGGAAGTTGATAAAGAATAATAATCTGTTCCTTAAATGCTAAGTGGCATGTCGATGTGATATGCAACTTCAATGTTTAGCAGTTGCAGTAAATGAAATGTCTAGATTCGGTTACTTACATATAAAATTATATACAGCAGTAGGATAAATTTGCCGGTTCTAGAACAACGGCGGCACCGGCGGCAAGGTCGAGTTGAGTTTAGTTGTTTTCCTCCTGCTACTGCGTTTAGTTGTTTTTTTTCTGCTGCTGAGTTTGGTTTTGATTTTCTTGTTTTTTGAGTTTTGGTTTTGATTTCTTTGATAGAGTTGGGTTGTAATGCATCTTGCTGCTACACCGAGCAGTTGGTTTCGCTTTCCTTTAAAGAGCTGAAGTGAACTGATTTGAAAGATTTTTTATATTTAGAATATCTGTGCGTTTGGTGGCAACAGTGATGTTTACATTTTGGATATGGCAACACTATGCATTGTCTGAAACATGAAATAAGTTCTAAATATTTTTAGAATCAGTGCTGCCATCTAGTGCCAAAATTACAAACTTGATACAATTTAACAAAATTAGAAAAAAAAATAACAACGACGGATTATAGGATCGAACTCACAAAGTTAAAAAGTATTCGTGGATCAATGATTTATTTTCATGCTTTAAACCGTTGATCCACGAATACTTGACCATCATGTAGAATGAATGGTTATTCAACCAGTCCCAATGTAATAAAAACTCCCCAGGAAGTCAATTAGCGGCGCCACCGGCGGCATACTTAATGAGTATTTTATTTCAAAATGATTATCGTCTTAATTGTATTAAATAGAATAAGTGAGCAACATTATCGTGATTCTAATTGCATATAAGTTACATTTTCGGAATGCATTTATTTTAAATAAACCTGATTTTTTTTCTAACATGTGCATTCACTTCAGTTTCTTTCTCTATGAGAGCTGAGAAGTACTCTTACTAGATTCCTATTTGGTAATGGAAATTTATTTAAGAATAGGTGGCAACATGTCCACCGTAACAAAGTCAAACAGGTTTTACCTTGTGAACGCTTGCTTGCACAGTGTCGGTTGCACGTTTATCGTACAAAATATTTTCTGCATCTTAGACTTATTCTTTTCTGAGAACTCAATTTATTCAAAATATTCTTAAAAATGCCAAATCCTTCAAAGGAATTTCGTTTTGATTTTTATACTGGTGATATTACTGAGACATTTTCATTTGTACCTTCAAAGTCCTATCCTAAAAACTTTTTTCATCTGGGAGATAGTGTATTTGCTGTAGTGAATTCTTTTAATGGATCAACTAAAGTGCATATATGAAAATATATTGAAAATTCTACAGGATGTTTACTTCCAACTAAAGAAGGCATTTCCCTCACACTGAAGAACTGGGATGCATTGAGTGCACGTTTGAGATTATTTTTAACTTCTAAAAAGAATAAAAATGGAGCAACAGTCTTGATTGAAAATGAGGTGTTTTTGTCGAAACTTGGTGAAAAGAGTGGTGTTATTGTGCAACGAATCTACAAAAGAAAAGACAATTCTCTTCAATTTATGCCTAATCATATCCAGCTAAACCAATATCAAATTGATAAGTTTACAGATTCCATTGAAGATATTGAAGTGATTCTAAAAGAAAATCTAATAAGTTATACCTTACGTCATTTTTTACACTTGGAAATTACGAAGATGCCACTCCTTGACATGAGAAACTTTAAAGATGATCCAGACAATCAAAAAGGAATCGATGATCTAAAACTGGTTTTGTGCGAATGCTTGAAAAAGCACTTTTTAACAATAATATCTGACATTATTGATTGTGCTGCATGTAAAAGCAAACTAGTTTCTAACATCAATCATGAATGCATGACTTTAACTTCACTGGATAAATATTCTTTGTACTTTCATGAGGCTTTATATGCGATCAGATGGAAAGAAATCACAACTGATTTTGTGAAATTTAACTTGAATTATCCTAATTTTAAGAGAATAGTAATTGATTTTGATTTCTTTAAATCTTTAGATGTTAAAGAAATGTTTGAAATCATTGAAAAACTAATTTTGAATGAATAATATTTTTTTATTTTGTATTCTCTTATTTTTCAATAAATGTTGATGTTTGAAAATTTTGTGTTTATTTTTATTATTAAATATTTAGCATAATTTTTCATACAATGATATTTCATTATAATGTATTTATCTTTTATGTTATTTATTTATATATATATATATATATATATATATATATATATATATATATATATATATATATATATATATATATATATATATATATATATATATATATATATATATTGATAAACAAGTAAGCAAACATTTTATTACAATCCAAATAAATTTATTTTGATCTGTTAATGCACATATTCAATACATTTTCAAGATTTCTAATTTATGATAAAGCACATATAACAATTTACAAAATTTCTTACAGTACAGTCTAAATTAATTTCCATGTATTAAAACACATGTACCATACATTTTTCAAGATTGTTCATTTATGATAAAGAACACATTACACTCTACAAAAATTTCTTACTATAAAATTTTTAATTTTAGAAATAAGATTAAAAAAATATAATTTTAATCAATTTCTCTTAAAGAATAATGTCCAAAAGCAAGAGTAGAAATACCATCTTCATTTATATGACGCTTTTCATCATTAAAAGACAAAGCTAGTTTATTCTGCTTAATGGAAACTAACTCATGAGATTTAGATCTTATTAAATTTATTTTAGAAAATAATTTTCTTCTTTCAAATAAACATTGTTTGTAGTCTTCAAATCTTATTTTATTTTTAAGTGTTTGTTTTTTAATTCCCTTTAGTCGTTTTTCTGATTTTTTTTTCGTTCTGTATGCATACATTTTAGATTTCAATCCTACGAATTCTGTCATTATTTCTCCTTTATTTTCGTCTTTCATTTTCCCACTTACTTTTCTATTCACTAAGGGTATATTATAAACATTATTAATATCATAATCCGATGTATCGTATAAAGAAATGTTTTGTTTGACATCTGCATAGAAATCTGCGCATTTAATTTCGTAAATAAAAGAGTCCGTATCTGTATACATTAAGCGAATATTTTCTTTATATTTATTTTTCATTTAATCATAGTGAAAAGAATGCAGTAAATTTTTTGAAATATCTAAAATAACCATTCCTACGTGAATGGGTTTAAAAAATTTAACTTTAACTTTTTTCATGTATATCGCCATTAAATTTTCTGTAAATATCGTTCGATGGCTAAAACTAGGTTTTGAAATTAATTTACGTGCTTGTTCTGCTGAAGTGCATGAACGCACATCTATATGATTTCTTGTGGATTCTAAGCATTTGCCAAATATGCAATTATTTATTAATTTATAAAATTCTTTATGGAATTCATTTCTCACATTAGTTCTCAAATTAGTATTTAAATCGATATAAGATCGAAGCCACGCTGACTGTTTAAATTGAAGTATGCGATATATGCGAGTAAGTTTTAGCCCTAATTTTAAGTACAATTTTAGCGTCTTATAATAAACTATATATTTTTGCTTAGGTTCTAAGGTAGTTAAAAGTCGCTTTTCCTTACAATTCGGAGGCACTTTATTTTCAGGCGCGAGAGGGAAATCCGAGTGATTATCATGAAGATCATCTGGATAATCTAAATCAACTTCAAATACGTATCCATATTCTGAGTCATCATCTATTTTTGTTACATTGATATTCTTATCAGTTCGCCATTTAAAATCATTAAGAGGAAGTGCATTACTCATCGCCCATCCGTACAAATTATTAGCATCAAGGTAAACTAGATACTTTGACTCATTAAATGGATTATATGAAGACATATATTTATTATTTGCAACGGAATACCTGTTTGCACATTGACTTATTCCTCCGCGAATACCTCTTTCAATAAACAAAATCATCTCATAATCAGTGAATAATTCTAATTCTATTTTAGTATGTAATAACATAGCGTCCCATGATAAGGCCGGCGATGTATAATACCAACAGGGATCTAATGAATAAGTTTCTAAACAGATGTTACGAAAGTTTTCGAAGAGGTCTGCCAACAAAATTACATCTGTTTTTAAGTACAGGTCACAGTATTCGCCTATACTTTTAATGCAAAATGCTTCAAAAACATTTAATGCATGTTGATAGTCATCTTCACTGATTTCTTCTTCATTTAATTTGTTGTAGAATTTTTCCCTTGGCGGTAAATGTTTCTCATCACATTTTTCAAAATCGTCAAAATAATCATAGGGAAAAACCCCCTTCTCAAAAGTAAACTAATATTTTTTTAATCAAAATGTTTTCTCATGTGCCTGAATTGATTTTCATTAAGAGTTTTAATTAGTTTTTCCAAACTTGCCGGCATAAACTTCATCGTATAGAGAAAGCGAATTTGAAATTTATTTGAAACATTTTTACTAAAAGAAATATATTTTTCTTCCGTGTTTGGAATTAAAAATATTTGTTTATTGTCATAATCTAGTTCTTTAATAATAATATGTGCATCGTAACCTGATAAGTTGTGAAAAAAAACGTGTAAAAATTTTGGCATTTTCATTGCTAAATTACAGCGATTACAGCATGCACCATTAAATTTTTGCGTAACATGGTTATGATCGCTAACTTTAAAATTAGTGGAAGTGAAAACGCGTTTACAAACATAACAATTCTCGGCCTTATCATATACCATTTGTTCGATTTCACTGAGATTTTGTAGAGGCTTAGGGTTATTTTAAATTTTTTCCATTTCTAATGATTCTTTTTTTATCATTTCTAAAAATATTTTAGCTGCATTTTCTCCCCTATATAGTATTGGATCTTTATAAAAACCTCCGTCGTAACAAATATAAATACAAAAACTTATTGGTAAATGCCTTTGATAAATATTTGAGAAAGAGGATTCGGGGTTTGGATAACAAGTCTGGGTTTTTTGAGTAATGCACTCGAAGTCAACATAAGCGACAAAGGGAATTTTCAAAAAATGTTGGAAATTTTTAATGTAGGGTACTTGCTTTCTTCAGATGGCATTTCTACTCTTGCTGGGGCATTTTCATCACACAACTCGTGATGGTGACTCAAATCATCTTCTTTGGAAAAAATTGCAGACAACGCCTACATATAAATTTCTTATGTTCATTTTTTGAGTGTTGATTGCTTATAAGACGAAAGAGGTTCTTAATCCAGCAGTAATGGCCACAACTGCTCTCATTTGCTATGTAGAGTAAGTCAACATGTTGACTTTGAATTGAATCCGTTACATATATCGGAAATATATTTAAATCTTTTTCGTATGACTACACATTAATAGATACATCATTTTTCTTACAAAATGTTCTGATGTCGGATAAGGGGGTAGGCCAAGATATACCCTCGAAATTCAAACGGTTTTCAAAGTCTTTATAGTTTTGAACTCTGTCTACTGCACGTTCAGCGGGGAAGATGGCCGAAAGAATAGCCCATTTGAAGCAACAATTGTCGCTGTTTTTAACATTCACAACAGCATGTTTTGCTCTTATTTCTAAGGGCAAACCAACGTACGTTGATCCTTTTAATGGAGAATATAAATTCATCCGAATTTCCAGTTCCTTTACTTCATCCAGACTCCAACCGGAATCTTTCTCCTGAAAATCTACACTTTCTTTCAGTATTTTGTCTTTCATTTCTTCAAAAGTGAGATAAACATCAGTTGCGGGCAGGATAATTTTATTTGGAGTCTTGAATTCAACCTTTTTCGTCTGCTCACCAATTTCTGTGTCTTTTTGTATGAGCAATGCATTCTCATACTAACTTTTAACCCATTTTGAATACTCAGTTCATTTTGAATGATATTGAATGCTTCATCTTTTTTCAGAACGATAAACTCTTCAATTCCGAAACACCCTTCATCATTTTTCAAAATAAAGGTTTTATATCTTCTTTTGACGGCACTTTCTTTCTCTTTTGGCTTCCCAAGTGAACCTTCTCCGATTTTGGAAAGCATTTTTTTTTCAAAGCGAGATGTGTTGATTGCTGAAGTCGATGGTGCAGGTGTACCGATATCAAAGAATTTCCGTCCTGCCACTGAATTATCAGAACTAGAGTCTGTTTTTTGCTGAATCTGGTCATTTACTTTTGAGGTCGATGGTTGTTGATTCATTTGAAGAGTTGCATCATCAGAATTGGAACTCTCTGTGGCTCCTGAATTCGAATTACTTCTTACTTTCTTACTGCAGTTTTCAGTTTGTTCTAATTTTCGCTTACAGTTTACATTTTTCCGATGTCTAGACAAATCATCTAGTCGAGAAAATAATTTTTCACATTTATCACATCTCCATTTCTTTTCACTATGAACAGAATTCAAATGTCGATGTAAATCACTTTTCCTAGCAAAAATTTTATTACATTGAATGCAACTATGAATTCGCCGCTTTTCGTGAGTTTCGAGGATATGTCGATTTAAAGTAGAATTAGAAGAAAAAGATTTAGAACATATTTTGCAAATAATCATTTTCAGTAAGGAGAATACAATCTAACTATATCAGCTGGACAGATGGGTAAGTGGAGAGATATTCTCACACGACAGCAACACTTGTGCTTTCCAGTCGATAGTGAAGATGGTGCTGCGTATACGCTCTCTTATATACGGTTTTACCAAAATGTAGCACAATTCGTTATTTGTTGGGGTACAAAGATCATTCAATCTCTCTGGCATTCCCATTTATTTTTCTGTTGTCTATCTAAATGGCTCTTCAAAGCAAAGTGAAAATTTTTCTCTCGTGTACGTTCCATACAAATGTTCTTACTATTCAAAACGTGAATAATACTTTCCTTTCTTTCTGTGACGTTAATATATTTTATCTTTTCAATTTATTTTTCTTGATGCTTGCCGATTCTTACGAGAAAGTAGAATGGTATGTTTTCATCTTATTGAAATGTCCATTTCATTCAAATCGGGAATAAGAGTCACCTCTCCTTAGAAAGACTTTGAATTGTATTATGGGAATCGTATTATCGCTTCTGAATAATATTGTTGAAACCAATATTTCTTTTTTAGAAAAAGTGTTTGAAAGAAATGCTCATGCTTATCAAATCAGTAATAGAACCGCCATTTCTTCCAGTGACTTTGATACATTGGATAATGTTCTTAGTGGTTACCGACATTTTTAAGATACGTTGTTAATCCTTATTCTTTTGGGAACTGCGCAACCATATCAAATCGTGAATGAAGATGACAATTCCTGTAGTCACTTTGATATATTTCACATGTGAATAGTACAACTGCGTCTGTACTTTTGAAGAAAAAAATGTTTAAAACAAGTGCCCATCTTTATCAAATCGGTGATGTTTTCCAATGACTTTGATGTATTCTATAACCTTCTTGTAACTTAGCAACATTTTTAAAGGTGCTTTGTTAGTCCCCACTCTTTTGTGAAGAGCTACAAAACATGAAATCAGGGAAGCATTACGTTCTTTCTAGAGTCGCATTTTCTCATTTGCTATCGTTATTCTTTTTCGACGCCTAAATAATGTTTTTTTCCCTCTCGCGTTGAATTTAGGATATATTCTTAGACATTAATACAATGTTCAAAGATTATTAGAATAAAAAATTACTCTTTGTAGTTTTAGAATTAAAGTGTACAACCTTCATATTATAAATCATGTTATGGGTAAAAAAAAATCAATCATCATTAAATTTGTTTTATTTTACATTGAAAAATAATGAAATATTCTTGTATACGAATTTTTTCATGAGTAAATATTTGTATTCATCATTTTAAAAGTAAGTGTCATTTTATTTTTATTCATAAATATTTTATTATTTTTTAATACAAAAATAATTGACAATATTTATTATCAGTATTTAAACCATACATTATTTTTTTTACCAAAAATCATAGGTTTATTATTTTGTTTAAACATTTTTAACATTTTTCGATTTATAACATATTGTTCAGGGATGTTCATCTCCTTTACGGCTTTGAAAAATATCTCTTGTCCTGGAGGGTTCTTCTTTTTATTTCTAAGCATATTATATATTAGAAAAATTATATTTGTTTCAGGAATTACTGCTTTCTTGTATACCAATTCACCTTCAGGTGTCCAAGATAGTATTGTTTTATTATTTTCCAGAAAACGAATAATTTTCTGAGCTAAACTTTGATATCGTAAAGGAACAATTTTCCTTAAATTTACTTCTGCATGATTTTGGTTTTCTTCAATTTCTAATTTTGGTTGAAAATAATCTTCTTTTCCTTGACTTTGTAAATCTTCTCCTTTTTCTGAGTTTGTGGGGATAATTTCGTCAGAATTTATTTCAGGATTATTTTTAAATTTATTTTCATCTGTATTTCTTTTAGAATTATTTTCAAAGAATGATGGAAATGTTATGTATTTTTGTAATATTTGTAAATAAAGTGCTGCTTTTTCATCTTCCGTTAAATTTTTTTCATCAATATATCATGCATATTTTTATCCATTCCACTCAAATGTTCTGTAACTGTATTGAGAAGTCTGCTCTCAGGTACAAGTATGAGTTTCTTACTGTATTCCATGAATGATGGAAGTAAGTGCAGTAATCGCAGCAGGTAACAAAATACTCAAGAAACCTTCCCCTCTTTGAACAAGTAAGGATCTCTTTTTAAATAAAGACACTTTTTTGTCGGCCAATTTCTTTAAACTTTTCTTGTAGGAAGCTAATTTTTGCTTTCGGAAATTTGAAATTGGAATATTCCCTTTTAACAAGTTCAATGCACACTCACAGATTGATTTTATTGTTCTATTAGGACAAGATTTCAAAATTTTTTTCTTCGATTTTGATTTAAGTAGGAATTTAAGACAGTCAATATTTTGTCGCTCTCTCGAAGACATTCTAATTTCAAATGATAGATTAATTTTCTTTCATTCTTATATATATTAAGCACAAAGTGGTTGATATACATACATTTTTTCATTTGGGAAAATGCCATTGCGCAAGCGCAAACTGTCATCCGTGTCTGGTTTTAAATCAATAAAGAGATACCCATATGGTTTGGATGTTGCATCTTGGTAAACATCTTGAAAATACTTTAATTTGCTTGGATATAGTTGTCTACCCAAATGTAAAATCTGACTTTGATCTCTTGTATTTTTAAACATGATAAGATAATGTGAATTTAATGAAATAGTTGTCATTCCTCGCCCTTTATTAAAAAATTTTGTACAATGAAAACCACTGAAATATTTCTGTGATGACTGCCTTTTACAAACAATTGAGTTAATTTGGAATTATTTCCCAATTCTTCCATTAAATGATCAATTATTATGACAGCATTCCTGATTGAGTTAATATTAGATGGTAGTCCTTCTTGAAATGTAACGTGTTTCATTTTCTGAAAAAGTGATTGATAAGTACCATAACACCAAATGATAGATTGCGGAAACGGTCTGATAATTTTTTCTTCGAGAAGTTTTTTGACAAAATAACTTTTACCACATCCTGTTGGACCGGCTATAACACATATAAAGGGATGTTTCATGGATGGTAGCTCCATAGTAAATGAATTGATTTGCTTTCTTCAGTGTTAATTTATATGTCTATACGTAGAAGGAAATATTAATGCAATACAAAAATATAAAATGAAGTGGAAAATAATTTTTAAAATTTCATTAATCAGTTTATTTTCTGAAAAGCATTCTTACACCAAATTTCTTTTTAACAAATTGATATATTTTAAAATCATTAATTTTATTATTACATAAATTGTTAATGATAGAACACATTGAAAAACTTTGACATCTTTTGTACACAAAATAGATACAGTAAGCTCCACACACATTTGAAGTAATGCTTTGAAAGCATATTGTATTCCAGCATACATTTGGCAGTTCAAAACCATAAAACTCTGGAGACTGGCCATAAGAATCGAAGAATTCTAATCTCTCATCTTCATTTTTGTACAATGCTATCCAGTGAGTTACTGGCTGAGAAGAATGATCAGTATTAACGACAACAGCTTGATTTCTTTCCAAAAAAGACATCGTATCGCTTGCAAATACTCCTTGAAATTTTCACGCAGTAAAAGGATCTTGTGACAAAATATCATGAATTTGTTTTCCATTCATTGTTTTAATTTCCGAAATCGTATAAATATTTCTTGACTTCGTTATTTCAATAATGTTTTCAAACTCTGCGAATAAAATAACGCTAACGGTTTCATCTAAAGCTTTTTCAAATTTCATTTCCAATCTCATATTACTATGTTTAATCAAATTAAAGTGATCGGAATGACATAAATCAGGTGATAAATCATATGCGAATAAAACGTTACCATCTAAATAATCTTCTCGCGATATACAATTGCCTTTTTCAGGCCTCATTTCTTGAGTGTTTATAAATAAATTTTGATAAGCTCGAATGTATTGATTTTGAGAGAAAATTAACTCCAGCGAATTGTGGGGAACTGGTTGTCCACCAATATATAATCCAATGAAATTTAAATTAAAATGAGTAAAATTGAAAGGAGTTTTTTTTAAATGTTCCATGATAAGCATCGTTAGCAACACATCCTATGATTATTCGTTTTGGCATTTGACCGTGAAAAACACTGTCTTGATCAAAAGACATATTTCCCTTGGGAATGGTATATACTTTGCAGATGACGCGATTGATAGGATAAACAGCATTGCTCTTTTCTAAAGCTTTTCCATGCCCCAATATGACACCAGGACTAACGCGAACTTTTCTTACTAACAAGGAAATTTTTTATCGAATATTACACTATGTCCTGCTTCTCCTATTAAACAGAACTCAGGTTTACTCCGTATCAATTTAATTTTTAAATCGATCATGTTTAATAACAGTCGATTTTGATTAAACAAATCAACATGTATGCATCCAATCATATCCACAGGAGCACTAAGTTTGAAAATATTCGATCTTTTCTTAAGTCCATCTTCAGAATCTTTGTAGAAAAGTTCAGCAGTTAATTGGGAAGACTTACTATCATATCCATGATTGCATAATGTTTCTATATAGGTTCTATATGGATAGGTATTGCTCGAATTTGATATGATTCTATCATTTAGAGAGACATCTACTTGAGAAAACAGTGAATGCAAAAATAAATTGACAAGTCCTATTGAGTCAGTCGCGCTCAATGGACAATTATCTGATTTCACAATTTTAGCCACCACATGAAGTTGCATGTGACTGAGGTCAATATACTCTTCACCACTTCCAGATATACGAAATTCAACTGGACCACCATCAAAAACGTTCGATAAAGGATGAAACTCAACCCACTGTTCACTTTGAATAACAGTTGCGTAGCACGTAAATGAAATAATTCTAATTCTGATTTAACACATTCTGGTGATCCTTTTAAAACGTAAGCCATCACGGATCAAAAATGTCGTGTTCTTTTTCCTTTCGAATTTTTGATGGAATGGAACTTTTATCCTTTTTACGTTTTCTTTTATAGTTTCCCGACCCAATCATAGTTTGTATTTTTTTATTGCCCTCCTGGTTAGATTGCACCCTCTTTCTTTAACTCGTTTTTTAGTTGATGCCTTCAAATCTTCTCCAGATAATACATCTGCAGCCACATGAGTACCTGTTGCCAAAGCCTCTTGGCCTACTTCTTTTCCTCCAGCTACCAAATAAGGTAATGCAGCTCTAAATAAACGACGAAAAATTCCACCAATTCCATACCCTCTTTGAAAAGGAGCACCTTGATAATGAGGTAAACCAGAACCAATTTGAGAAGTGTAATGTTCTTCAAGCCTTTTGGAGCAGCAAACATATGGTAGTTTCATTTCCACGTCTAAAGTAGTAATGATGGATTTTAGCGAAAGTTTTGTTTTTATAATATTTGTCTCATTCGAAAATGTAGCACTACGATAACCTTTCCTCTTTCAAATGGTACGAAATTGCCCGAGTTCAACCTCAACTCAATTTCAATTGTTTGAAAAGTTTGCTTGATGACAGGCATGTATAAGGGTCTGTCATAATGCTGACTGATGACACCTCCATCTTGTCCTTTGACTCTTGCAATTCTCAAGAGGAGCTTGTGTATCACCAACGATTTGTGGGGTTACAATATCGCTATATACGTAGAAAAATGAAAATTCAGAAGCAGCATCAGCGACCAATTCTCCTTTCATGCTTCCTTCAATGACTATGTTGTAATTGAATCCTAAAATTGGAGCTAACTTTTCCAAGTGTAGAGCAGTTCCTTGAACGGCATTTATTTTAACTCTTTTTGTTGATTTGTTGTAATTCAATGTAAACATATTTGGGTGTTTCACCAAAGTCCATTGAATAGCTGAGATAATATCAATTACAGATTCATTATATCCTGTTTCAATTTTTATTCTTATCAACTTTCCATCTCCAATACCATATTTAAAAGTATTATTGTGTTCATTAATATTTAGCCAATAGTGTGGATAAATAATTTCAGATAATCCTACTTCCCACTCTCCTTTTAAATCAATCAATGTTGGCAGTTGAGTTATAAAATGAGATAATTTGTTTTCTGGGAAATATTTCAGAGAGCTATCAGAAGGTAAAGTCACGTAGAAAGACATCTTAAGGAATGAAATTGCTACAATGTACTCTAACTATTTATTGAAAATTTTATATCGGAAACCCAATCATTAAACTTTTCATCATAACCTAAGAATTTGACATAGTAAAATGTTTTACCCTTAACTGTTTTTTTCTTAATAATTTTTTCTACGGGGTAATATCCCGAATTAAATACCTTTTGCAATTCTTTTTCATAAAATGCACCTTTAATAGGTTCATTTAAAAAATCTTTTAATTTATATACTGGTGGATCTCTTAGTATTATTTCTGTTATGGTAAGCAATTCTCGACTCCAATTAATTTCGTAAACTTTCTCAAATTGCATTTTAACATTAGAAATTCAAACTGTATCTCCTATTTGCAAATGTGGCTTTGATCTGTTTTCATTTTGGTTATCATTAGGATATAAATTTTGATGGACTTGCCTTTGATTATCTATATTTACTAACGCTGGCTTTATTTTTATAATACGATGAAAAGAATGATTGTAACTATAAACTAATTTATCTATTACATCAATATATTTATAAGTGTTATATTCCGTAAAATATTTCTACATTTTTGTTTTTAAAGTTCAATTAAAACGCTCAACAATGCTTGCTTTAGTTTCATTATCAGTTGTAAAGAAATGGATATTCTGTTGTTTAAAGAAATTGCTAACAATTCTGTTTGTAAACTCACTCCCTTTATCGGTTTGAAAACATTCCGGTGTTCTAGCTTTGAATATTTTTTTAAGTACCATTAAAATGGTTTTAGCAGTCTTGTCTTTAATAGGAAAAGCCCATGCGTATTTAGAAAAGACATCAATACAAGTTAGCAAATATTTACTGCGAAGCTACTTTTTAATATCTTTCAATTTAATTTTACCACCTAAAGCTTTATAAATAGAATGTGCACTTCCGAAGCTGCCAGGATGGTTGGGATTAGTATACGCAAGTGATAGTAATTTCTCCATCATAAAATGCGAAGACTTGTTTTGATAATTAGATTATAAAAGTAAATATATCAGTATTAAACTAGAAAATCTGAACTAGAGAGAAAGCGTTTTGACTAAACATCACAAGAGCATTAAATGTAAAAAAAGATTCAAAGCAAGGATGCATTCACAAGGTAAAACCTGATTCACTTTGTTTCGGTGGACATATTGCCACCTATTCTTAAATAAATTTCCATTACCAAATAGGAATCCAGTAAGAGTACTTCTCAGCTCTCATAGTGAAAGAAACTGAAGTGAATGCACATGTTAGAAAAAAAATCAGGTTTATTTAAAATAAATGCATTTCGAAAATGTAACTTATATGCAATTAGAATCACGATAATGTTGCTCACTTATTCTATTTAATACAATTAAGACGATAATCATTTTGAAATAAAATACTCATTAAGTATGCCGCCGGTGCCGCCGCTAATTGACTTCCTGGGGAGTTTTTATTACATTGGAACTGGTTGAATAACCATTCATTCTACAGGATGGTCAAGTATTCGTGGATCAACGGTTTAAAGCATGAAAATAAATCATTGATCCACGAATACTTTTTAACTTTGTGAGTTCGATCCTATAATCCGTCGTTGTTATTTTTTTTTCTAATTTTGTTAAAGTGTATCAAGTTTGTAATTTTGGCACTAGATGGCAGCACTGACTCTAAAATATTTAGAATTTATTTCATGTTTCAGACAATGCATAGTGTTGCCATATCCAAAATGTAAACTTCACTGTTGCCACCAAACGCACAGATATTCTAAATATAAAAAATCTTTCAAATCAGTTCACTTCAGCTCTTTAAAGGAAAGCGAAACCATAGAGTTGGGTTGTAATGCATCTTGCTGCTCGGTGTAGCAGCAAGATGCATTACAACCCAACTCTATCAAAGAAATCAAAACCAAAATATATATATAGTAGACAATAATGACTTAAGAGCAGTTAAGATCATCCATTCTTTCCTCACATTTGTTATTTTTCGCCTTTCAGGACTTTCATTTCTTGTTGCAATGCCGCCACACAGCAGAGTCCATACAGTGCACCTGATGGCTCTTTCTTGGTTTATACATCCAGATCTTATGTTAAGAATGCATGACTACAATCGAAACTATCCAGTTGAATATAAGATCGTAATGGCAATATATGTTGTACCACCAGAACAAGGAAAAAGATGCAACCTTCAATAATTATTACAGGTTTTATATCCTGTAAGGACAGTAGTGGACATACGCGCCATTACCTGAACTATTTAATTATTTCTGAAAATGTAATCATTTACATTTGCAAAAATTTGGAGGAGAAATTTCGACATGATTGAATTCTTTTCAGATAACTTCAGAATTTTTTCTTTTTTATTTTGCAAGAGTGTATTTGTTATTTTCCATTGACAGTTATTATGATTATTTCCAGTACTGTAATCCGAGCCTAACATATGAGTTTATTTTGACTATGCAATTGCAGTAAACTTTAATTAAAATGATATTCATTTCATATGGATGTCATCATATGGATTGTTTAGAAATTCTTTTCTTCCACATCTGAAATTTAATGATCGATAAATCACTCAATACACTTCTGTGCAGAAACTAAGCATAAGACTGTTTTTTAATGTAATCCTTTAAAAATTGCTTTATATCAACACAAATAATACCAAAGCAACCTAAAGACATAAAAACACGGGAACAAGTGAACAAAACTTACCAAAGTTGAAATTCAAAGAATAAAAAGGAACATTGTTTCACATTTAGCTTCGACTACAAATGGATAAAACACCAAACATCCATGTGAACAAATGATTAGCAAAGGAGTTAAGGACTTTACTACAATTATTTCCTCTCCCTGACTGCAAAACTGTACCATGTGCAAATGCTGAGTTCTCAAAGTCGTAAACGAGCTATTAAAGCACAATTACTTCTTTTATTGTAATAGCAATCATAGAACCAGATTAATTATCACTGGCTGTTGATGTGGTTCCAAATGTCTATCTACATTGTTCTACGCTGTTCTATTGGATTTAGATCTGGGAACTTGATTATTAGTATACTTGCCAATAGCTTGCTTCTGTGACTTAATCTCTTCAGAAAATGTAAAGTTCAATACATATACTGAGCATAATATCACACCAAAGAAAAACCCTGCCATCTCCAAAGATTTCGTTTCTGAGGACATTAAAATGTTATTGCATGCCTCCGTATTCTCCATAGGTGAGTATGCACATGTAATTGCGGTAATTAGAACAAAATCACTTTTATCTCTAACGATTATTCAACCTCATCACTCCACTTGTGGTGTACAAAGATAAACGAAAAACTCCTTTTTGAAAAATAAGTGCCATTGTCACGAACCCTATAAGCCACAGTATACGTCCTGACCTAGGTGTGACGTAATATCTTAAGAATTGCCAATTTTAATCATTATATCTCATCATTTTCAATCATATCTCAAAATTCTAAGAAATTGTATTATTACAATTAATAAATTGTATACATAATTGTTTTTCTAATTAAAACTAAAAAGCAGTCAAAATGACTTCCATGGTCAATCTAGTTTTAATATAAAATAATAAAGATATTTATACTCTTCAAAACATATTAAGAGAGCAAAAGGATTTAATGAAAATATGTAAATACTGACAAGTGAAATAATCCATCGTAATGTAAGAGTAATAGAAGACTGCAAAATATTAAGATTTGCAAATCAAGGTTAAAGTGTCAAAAATCAGAAAGAAGATATAAGTACGGAAATTTTGATTTTAAAGAAACTGCTCTTTCAACTTCCTTTTGGCTTTGAAGTTTTAATTTTTTAGTCTTTACTTCCTAAATAAAGTCATTTTTGAATTACACAAACAGTATGGCTTAGAATATAGTTACATAGTTCTTGAATCTATGGCTCAGTGTATTACCTCAGGATATATTTTAAACCAGAAAAATACAAAGTATTTCATTCATGTATTTTTCTGATTTAAAATCTCCAGAAAATCTAGCAGTAGTTGTAGTACAATTTTAAGAATATGTAGTCTATTCTAAGAACATGTTGCTTCTGGTCATTAAATTTTCGGTAGAAAGTGACATGCCACTTATGGAAAATTTACAAGACAAAAAGAAACTGTTGTGAAACGCAAGTCAGCTTTTTGACACATTATGAGTCACCAACAATGCGTGCGTGCGTGCGTGCGTGTGCGTGCGTGCGTGCGTGCGTGTGCGTGCGTGCGTGCGTGCGTGCGTGTGCGTGCGTGCGTGCGTGCGTGTGCGTGCGTGCGTGCGTGCGTGTGCGTGCGTGCGTGTGTGCGTGCGTGTGCGTGTGTGCGTGCGTGTGCGTGCGTGCGTGTGTGCGTGCGTGTGCGTGCGTGCGTGTGTGCGTGCGTGTGCGTGCGTGCGTGCGTGTGCGTGCGTGTGCGTGCGTGCGTGTGCGTGCGTGTGCGTGCGTGCGTGTGCGTGCGTGTGCGTGCGTGCGTGTGCGTTCGTGTGCGTGCGTGTGTGCGATGCGATGCGTGCGTGCGTGCGTGCGCGCGTCGTCACGTGCGATGCGATGTGCGATGCGTGCGATGCGATCTGTGCGATCTGCGTGCGATGCGTGTGCGATGCGTCGCGTCGTGTCGTCTGTCACGATGCGTGTGCGATGTCTGATCTCGCGATCACTGATGCGATGTCTGCGATCATCTGTCTGATCTGATGTCGCGATCTGATCTGCGATGCGATGCGTCTGCGATCGCGTCTGCTGATGCGATCTGTCACGATCACGATCGCGATCTGATCACGATCTGATCTGCGATCGCGTCTGTCTGATCTGATCTGTCGATCTGTCACCGTCTGATGCGATCTGATCTGATCTGATCGCGATCTGTCATCTGTCTGATGTCACGATGTCGTCGCGATCTGTCTGATCGTGCGATCTGATCTGATCACGATCGTCACGATGTCACGATGCTGATCTGATCTGATCTGTCTGATGCTGATCACGTCTGATCAATGTCTGATCTGATCTGATCTGTCTGATGTCGTCTGATCGATGTCTGATCTGATGTCACGATCACGTCGTCGTCTGATCTGTCACGATCTGTCTGATGTGCGATGTCTGATCTGATCTGATCACGATCTGCGTGCTGTCTGATCTGTCGCGTCTGATGCGTGCGTGCTGATGCGATGCGTGCTGTGTGCGTGCGTGCGTGCGAGTGCGTGCGTGCGTGCGTGCGTGCGTGCGTGCGTGCGTGCGTGCGTGTGTTCAGGTTCTTTTGGACTTTAATAATACTTTTTTGACTAAAAGGTATTACAAGAGGGTACGTTGTACTAAAAATTACAGAATAACTGTCTTTAGTAAGTTTAAGATTGTAAATATTTGATCTATTTAATTAAAGTTATTATAAAATTCCCTCAAACAGCAGCAAAAGGGAAAATTTTGTTTAAAAATGCTCCTGCAATATGTAAATATTTATTTTTAGGCATTTATTGTCTTGAATACATTTTTTTAAAGACAAATAGAAGGAAGAAAAAAGATCTGTGGCCCCTTATATCAAAATTTGTACATTCAGAGACGCAATTCACAGATTAGGCCAAGCAATATAAGGGCGAAGAAAAACTTTTCATCAGTGCTACGCATTTGACAACAAACCATTCTCGTGGCATATTTGTAGATTTTAATAATACTAATAATAGCATAAATGCCTTAGAGAATGAAAACAGGAATTTTAAAGCATCTCTGAAAAATAGACGAACAGGTAATCATATTAAGTATAGAATGAGGTGTCATTATTACTTGATGGTTGTTTTACATACTTTAAATTTAATAATTCATATTTAATATTGTATCATTGTTTTATATATTTCAGATAAACTACTCAGTCATTATATCTCAGTATTTAATAAATAGAAGCAGAAGATTTGACCGCTTGGCTACATTAGGTGAAAAAATATATCAGTTCTTGAAAGATATTGCTCTTGTATATTCAGATGAACAATTTTATATCCTAAATTTTTTGTATATTCATGTTATACCCTGAATTATACTCAATGTAATGTATGTATTTAGGAAGAATGTATTTAGGAAGAATAAAATAGAATGATAGTCCCTGGACTTGAATTTAAAGAATTAATCACACACACACACACACATCCCGACCGTAGAATCTGAGGAGCTTTCAGAATTCATGCCTTCAGCCAAGAGACTGAAGAATAATTCAGAAGATGTTCCTTTTATAGATGATCCAAATGACTTCTAATGGGATTTATCAAAAGATAAGTAAATATATCGATATTTGTTTTATTTATTTATTAATTGTCTAGAATTGAGGGAGGTCTGTAGCTTTCCGGCCTTGTACCCCGTTTTCTAATGGATTAGAGTCCTTGGATAGTCTTGGCCTGGTGATTAACAAATCAAAAATAAAAGACACAACAATGAATAATACAAAGATATTGAGGTAAGTGCTCACAATATATAGATATATGGTGCAGTATGGCTACTGGCGAAGTCTCGACCTTACAGAGACAATGCATCGCAGAGACTACCTCATGGGTGATGTGGAAATGTCTCTAAATTTTATATTAAAATGTTCCTCGTTCTTTCAATAATTTTAAATAAAGTCTAAACGCACAAATAAAATCTGAATGCTGTGCTGATTTGAGTTATTTTTGTTTTCGATGATATCCAATTCAATGCAGTTTTTGGATTTGATGTTATTCTATTTTATGAAAGTACTTCTTTATATATATATATATATATATATATATATATATATATATATATATATATATATATATATATATATATATATATAATTTTTCGCATAAAGCGTCAGCCAAATAAAACTTATTAGCACATTTTTTAATAATAATTAATCATTTTTAATAATAGTTAATAATTTCGAAAGTAAAAAACTATTTGGTTGAATTATAAAACCGTTATTTTAATAATTGTTTGAATTAAGTTGCTTTTATCACTTTTTTTACACTGAAAACCGGAAAACTACTTTTCCTTTAATTTAACAAGTAAATTAAAATTGTTGTGATTTCAAATAGCCAAACTAACCATATAGCAAGTTTGTGAGTTTATTAAAATGTTAGTTAATTTGAACCACTGCAGTAATTTTTTTTAAACCAACAAACTGTATTTTTAATATTATTTTTAACTTTTATTATAATCTGGTTTTTAAATTTGCCTCAACACATATAAATTTAAAAAAAAATTCTATTAAAAGTCTGCCTTCATTTAGATTTTCATAATTAGAGTGTAAGTACTTATAACATTAACATAATGGATACGATTCCATTCAAAAATCGCTTGCCAATAAAATATTCTATATTTTAAAGCCATTAAAGAACAAAAGTGTTTTCAATAAATCTCATTTAGATAATTGTACGCAAATATTCAAAAGTATATTTGGCGCTTTATCTTTATTATTTGTATATATGTCTAAATGTTATTACATTTATATTTATTACAAGAAATTTAAGTTCTATTTGCTACAATATTTATGATGTAGCACTGATGTTTTGTACAACCCGACCAATTGAGTCACAATGTATCGTATTAACTAAATAATAATGCCATTAATTAATTAATGGGTTAAAATAAGATGTTTAAGTATCTAAATAATACAATTTTATTTATTTCATACATTAGTAAAACTGAATGATTAATTTGTATAATTTTATTATATTTAGCATTTATTATTATTTGAGATTGGGTTCTTTTAGCAATGCTTTCGATTTTCATTTCTTAATCAGTCAGATTATCGGTATTCATTCTTTTAATAATTTCCTTTTTAAATTTCATACATTGTTCAAAGTTTGTGATACTTTTGTTATGTACTACAAATCTTGTAAATTTTTAAATAATGAAAATATCTTAATTTTTTCATGTAAAATTTCTGGAATATTAGATTTGTCAGTTCCATTTAAATTAATATAATAGGTTTAAACTTTAGTCTAAAGTTATTTACCAAATTATTTGTGTTAATGTTATATTGTAATTTTTGGATATATTAACTCAGGGAGATGACAAAAGAGTAATCTCATGAAATACACCTATTTAATTTTGAGAATACACCAAGATTCACAGTGCCGTTTATTAGCCCCCTAATTGTTATACAGGTTTCTACGTAAAGTTTTATACTAAAACAAAATGATAATAAAATTAACAAAACAAATAAGTTTGTTTCATTTAATGTACCTGTTGAAAACGTCAATTTTGACCAAAAATGATAAATTTATTTTATTATTTCGTTAAAAAAGGAATTTAAATGGCTTTCCAAAACAGGTTTGTTTTTATCTCTAAGTTAACTAGATTCCGAGCTATGTAGGATTTCGTTAAGATTAAGAAACGAAAAGTGGACAATTAAAAGTACCGGAAGTGGGCGTTTAAAGGGCCAAAATGATGTTAAAAATTAGTTTAAACAGTGTTTAATTTTCGAATATAAATTTAGTAAGGTCTTAAAAGATATATAAAATAAATACTTTTCAGGAAATCAATCAGCAAATCAAATAAAAATTAATCAGCAAATAATATAAAAATTGATTGAGCAAAAATGTCTTGTCGAAATTTTAGAGTTTTGAAACATTATTTGACTTGTTGTTTTTTATTTCTCATAAGCAATTAAATTATTTTATTTAATAAGCAGTATTTAATCAATATTTTTGATTTCCTTTTATGATACACAGTGGGAAAATTTAATTTTGACTATGATAACGCAATAAAAAATTATGCACAAAAAAGAAAATTTCATATAACTGAAATATTATTAATGAATACTTTTAAGAATTTAAATGTGTTAATAACAGAAAAATCAGATTTTACTTAAGTTATCAAAAGCGTAATTCTCTGAATATATTTTCATTTCTAAAATATACAGCGTAGGGAATTGCCTTCCTGGAATCGAAATGGAGGGGATAGAGAACTAATTAATTACCTCCAAGTTTTAGGAAAACACATAAACTTTCTTTCCTTTTTATTGTTCACACTGTTAGTATTTCGTTTCTTCCTAAACATCACTTCATCGGAAACAAAAAACTTTTGAATATTTGGAGTTTTGACATTTAAAATATTGCCAATAGTTGTATTTTCTGTCTACTATGTATATTTCGATTTAAATATTTATTTCATCTTTTTGGCTTATTAACATATGCTCTTATAAAGTATTGAAAACTAAATATTAAATTATTTATTACTTAAAATTATTCATTTAAAAGTAATTTATTTATTGTTTAAATGTTTTTATTCAGGGAAATAATTTTATTCGACTCATAATTTTGTTGGCTTTACATTAACATCTTAACACAAAAACTCTTTTTTCAAGTTGTAAAATTTAAAAATCTATAAATGTTTTTTCTCTTTTTAAAATATCATCTTTAAATGATATAAATTTACAGAAAGAAAAAATTTATAACATTGCATGAACAATATTTCCAAAATGATTCTTATTAGAAATAAATTTTGATTTTAATAAAAATTAGCCCTTATTTTAATAATGAAATATATTTCAATAACTTAAGAGAACAGTTTTACTAAATGGCTTAAAGTTATAACAAAGAAATGGCTTAAAGTTAAAACAAAGAAAGTTATTATTATTATGATAACAGATTGAGAAAATTTCTTTAAATAAAATTAGCTGATATAACAATTAAAATATATTTATTACCTCAGCACTTGTAATTCTTTATAATAGTTTAAATCAATGAAAAACTTGAAAGAGGAAAGAGTTATCAGTTTTGAGAAAAAAAATTGAATAATATAGTACATATTGTTCGACTGAAAATTTCTGATTTTATTAAATATTTATAGTTTTTTTTTTTTTTTTTTTGAATTTATGTGTGTTTTGAAAGAAATTTATTTTAATTTTTGATTTAAAAGAAATGAAAAATATTATTATTGTCTATATTAACGTTTCGCTGCTTATCTGGATTTTGCATTGATTACACAATCGCATAATTTAGTTATCTACACTGAAATGAGACGAAGACTTATTTAAAAAAGTCTTCTAGTTTTGGTATCAGAAATATCATGGCATAAAAACGGTATATTCAAAATGTTTATGTGATATAAAAATGAAATATTCATAAATTATCAATATTACATTTTGTGATTTTAATTTTTTACAATAAAATTATTTTGGTTTACATTAATGGTCTAAATTATAGAATTTGAATAGCTATTTTAAATACGAAATTTCCTGTAAAATTAAAGTTGTTTTGCACTGGAATGTTTCTGAGATTAAAAAATGAAATAAAGGTTTCAATTTAATCTGTGTTAAATGAAATGTATAAAAAAGATATTGTGAAAAATCAAGTGAGTTGATCCTAAATTAGGGGTGTAAAGTCCTACCCAATTATTTTTTGCAATGAATAGCTAAACTTTTTAAAATTAGTAATATTATAAAAATTTTGAAAATTTGTTAAAATAAGATATAGTATACGTTCAACACCTAATGATCAACAATTTGTAGTGTCTTTCATAAATAATATATTGGATAATTAATAGGTAATAATTTTTTTAATTGCTTCAGTTGGTTAACAAACTAGAATACATT
This sequence comes from Latrodectus elegans, assembly GCA_030067965.1. Classification (NCBI taxonomy): domain Eukaryota; kingdom Metazoa; phylum Arthropoda; class Arachnida; order Araneae; family Theridiidae; genus Latrodectus; species Latrodectus elegans. The sequence continues at coordinate 101,414,079 of CM057817.1, read as the reverse complement.
TAAAATATTTTAAGATATTGTTGTTGAAATGCTAAATATTAAAATCAATTTTCATAAAAAAATCTTGTAAAATTTGTATTTGTTTCTAATGCATAAAATGGTGATTACCAAAAATAAATAAATGAAAATAATTTGCATTTTTTTTTTTACTAAGACAATTTTTAAAAATTTATTCTAGTTAGGTTTTATTTTAATACTGAGTTAATTCCATACTTTTTAATGGTTTGAAATTAAGACTGAATTTAAATTTGTTTTATCAACTGAAATTTTATAAATTATTGAAAAGCATGAAGTTACAAATAAAAAGCAAATTAAATTGATAAAGTGAAACTAATAGCAGAATTTTAAATAAAGTAAACTGCTGAATAATTTATTAATCAAAGATATTTAATCCTTTTTTATTAAAAGAAAAATAATTTGAAAATATTTATCACTTATTATAATAAGCGATTTTAAACATTATGGCATTAATTTGTTTTGTATTTCAAATTTGTTTGTGTTTTCCACATTTGCTTACATTATTACATCCACCGTTTTATTTAACGTCAGGTACGGTTACAATTTACGTTGATGCTATAAATTTGATATAACTCTCGATTTAATAATAACCTAAAAATTTTAAACACTTTTTATAAAAGAAATTTTAGATCCGATATAAACACATTTTCATTTTCTGATGAAAATAAAACATATATTTCATCTATAATTAAGTGCTTGTATAAAAAATAAGTTACCGACCTACTTAACTGTGAAGATTACTCAGAAAGTTTAACTGTACTCATGCTCAGTTTAACTGTATAGTTAATTGAGCTCGTAGGAACACAGGCGGGAAGCGCGAAAAATTAACTGCATTACTTGTCCTTATTTTATTGTACATTTAATTATGAAGATTCATGTGAAAAATTATAGTGTGTTTTCTACGACCGTGAGTTTTTCGCTTATTTATAGTAATAAGAAGTATTTGTTAAAATAGCATAAATTAAAAACACGTCGAATTATAAAGTATTTGAAATATTTTAATTTTTTTATGTTTTCAAATCGAATTCTTTTCATATATAATTTTAAAATTAATATAGTACATGCACTTGAATTATAAATAATGCGCTGTAAGAAAAAAATGGCGAATAGTTTTGATGCTTTTTTGAAAATTAGTTAAAGCTATAAATTGTGTGCTTTGTCGATTATTTATCTTTTTCTTAATTATAATTTGAAATAAGTATTAGGCATCTAGTAATTTATTTTAATAAAACTTTAAAATAATTTTTGGTTATTTATTAATTACTAAATTATTTTTTATGTCCTAACAAGAAATCTAAAATTTCTTTTTGGCAGTAAACATGAAAGACATTTTGAACTGCCAGTAAAAATTATTTTAATGTAATCTTTGTTAAGAGAGGTTAAATTCATCTTAATAACTGTTCGTGAAAAGAATTTTTTCTAAATGCATTTTATTCTACAATTATTCGGCATCCCAAGTAGCACAAATATATTGGACAATATTCTATCAATGTTGGCCAATATTGCGAATACCGATGAATGCGGAAGGTCGATTCGCTAATATTAAATAATATTATATAATATTCAGAAAATTAGCTTTTTCTAAGCAATTTGGGAATCATAATGAAGTTAATTATTTCAGAAGATTATGATTCAAAGGTATTTTTTAAAGTTTATTCATGTAAATTTATGGTGTACAAATCTTTTTTTGAAATTTTCTGAACATTGATTAATATTGTATAATACAACAGGGGCAATATTACTCAGTGAATGTTATTTAATATCTTTCTAACAATTAATGTGATTTCTAGGAGAAACAAAGTGAAGATAAAACTGTTCATCTTTTAAACACAGATGAAAATGTATTATGAAAAACAAAAAGAAAATATAATACTTTGATTGCTATATTTGTAATTCCTCAGTTAATGGAATTATTTTTTAATATTGAAGAAATATCAGTTATTATTTTAAGTCTAATTCTGTTTTTTGTTTGTGTAATTTAGAATTCTTTTTAGAATATCTTTAATTTCAACTATAATGATTAGTTTAAACTATTCGTTGCTCATGTAATGTGCTAATTATAAAATAGTTCGCGTTATATTATTAATCTAGTTTTAGTTGACATATTATTGAAATAAATTTATTCTATATTATTATTATTGATATTTCTATAATCGATCATATTTCTATAATATTATTATTGAAAAAAATGTACGCAAAAGGGTTTTGATTGGCAGTGAATAATATGTAGATAGATTTTACTTTGTTTATGAATAGCTTCTTATAATATATTTTACGCCAGATTAATAATAATATTTTAATTATGTTTATAGAAAGACTTAACCATTTTTAATAATTGTTTTTTAAATATTTCTTTCTATATATATATATATATAATTTTACCATTTTATCCTATTTTAGTTGAAAAATTTTAGTTAGTATTTTCAATTAATGTAAAAAGCTTATTGAATACCTATATATTGTACCGAGCGTCGGGGTTCGTGTGGACTGAGAGTTGAATAAATCAACCACTCAATGAACACAAGACTTTTATTCGTAAATTCTCACTAGATATACCAGCTGCAACAACCACAATAGTAGTATATGGGGGGGGCTTGAGGACACTCAAAAAGTGCAATATTTTTTGCAAAATAAGACCTATTTTGCAAGTTTTATAGCTGTTTTTTGATAAAAATTTGCAAAAATAGAGCATTCTTGATTTTTAAAATTGAAACAAAAAAGTGTGTTTTTCACTAAAAAATGACGTTTTTTTCACTAAAATATACAGTATTTTTAGTGTTTTTAAGCTGTTTTTGATGAAAAATAGAGCTTTTTTTCACTTTCAAATTTTCAACAAAAAAATTTGACCTTCCATTGAAAAAATGATCACTAAAAAATGCATTATTTTTATGTTTTTAAGCTGTTTTTTTTTTTTTTTTTTTTTTTTTGATAAAAATTGAGTTTTTTAAGCAGTTTTACTATAAAAATTTGTGTTTTTTTTGGATATTTAAACGAATGCTTTTTTTTTATAAGAAATGCAAGGTTTTTTGTAAAATTTTTGAAAAGATAAGATAAAAGCCATTGTATGTGTTTTTTTAAGGAAAATCTATTTTTTCTATATGCAAGAAATGTTTTAATTTATTTGATTGTCCATCACTACCGATTGATAATTTAACACGATGGTTTCTTTTACCATATGCAAAACATGTAACCGATTCGGTATCAGTTGTTAAAGGTCTAGTAAATATAAATTCTTCTCCGATTTGTAAATGTACTAAAGGATTATGTGTACGATTTTCAGATTTCAAAAAAATTGTACTTTTCATATGCATATTAGTTACTAGTTTCAAATCAGGTTCTAGTAGTTTAGAGCTCATTAAATTGAATTCTACAGGTCTAAAACCTCCTGTATGATATGTTGCATATTTCTCTTTAATAGTAGCATAGAAATTTTGAGAATCGACATATTCTTTTGTTGCGGCATCTTTATTTATAACAGGATTTGCAACGTTTGAAAGTCTTACATTTCCAAAATTATACACACCATTTTTAATTAAAGAAGGTACATATAATCCATCATTATCTCTAATTAATATATTATCACTCTTTTTATTATTGATGAGAGTTTTTCTGTCGACATAATATTTATTACACACATCGTATTTATCAGTAGGAGTTGGAATATTAATTATTTTTTTGTTATTAGCATCAAAAGCATTTTCTTTCAAAACTAAAGCATTGTTTTCAAAGTAACGTTTATTAACAGCATTTTTGTCATTTACAGGATCTTTTATATTGCTAATTATTTTATCTTTAGCATCAAAACTACCTTGAGCTGAATGTATTAAACTTTTCTGTTTTAATTCTTCCACCTTGGGCATGGATGTTTGTAGTAGTTCGGAATCCACTTTAAACCGTGGGTCCCGATCTAATTAGCCCTCGTCTGCAAAAAATGACCGTTGAGCGACAAAACAACCATCTGTTCTAACTCTTTTACAATTTTATTCACATAATTCATATTAGCTGTATCATGTAAATCCTTTGGATCTGATACATTTGAAATTCTTTTATGTTTTGCATTATAGTTATCATATTGTGAATGAATAAGAGAAGCATCTGATAAATTTCTAACATCATTTTTAAAATGTTCATGAATTCTATCCATATAAGATTTTGTTGCTGAATCATTCAATAATTTTGGCTCATTTACATTTCTTAAATTCTTTTCTTTATCGTAATTTCCATCGTTTGTTAATTTAAATCCTACACCCGGAGCACCTGGAGGTCCTTCTTTTATTTCATCATCAAACAAAGGATAATAAGCTGTCATTTATTAATGTAATAAACTCATTATGCTTTCCATGTGTTAATCATATTTATTTCTTCAGATTTCATATTCATAGAGCATTTGTTTCTTTCTTTAAAAAAGGAAGTAGAAAAAGTAATTTTTGGTAGTATTATTTTTTAACCTCCAATTGAATTCGATCATTAAATTATTCAGGTTTGTGTAATTTTCATGGTTCTCTAGATTGAAACAAATTATAGGATATTGACAAAAATTTGAATAATCTATCATGCAACCTGTTTCTGCATTTATATTGTTCATTCCTGCTTCTAAAAGAGCTGTATATATTCGATTACAGTGTTTTTTATTAAAATCCATGAAATAACTTACTGTTGGAACTTTTATGTTATTAATCATTAACCAGCATTCTGTCGTATCCAAGTTATCAAACATCATGTTGTTTTGGTTCATATTTTCATTTCTTTCATCATATTGAGGAATGACGTATAAACTTAAAACTTCATCAGATGTTGCAGGAATATTATAAGATCCACTAGCATTTTTAGTAAATAAATTTGATTTAATAATATTATAATGATCCCAATTTATTTCTATTGGAGTATCAGATAATTTTAGTTTATTGAATTTTACAGCAGCTGAATTTTTAAATCTAACATATGGTAACCAGAGAGATAGGTCTTCAACAACTGCTTTGAAATCAGGATTTTGAATATCTGTATATAACATATTTTTACTATCATTTCTTTGAATTTCTATTTTAATTTGAAATCCTGTAAGTACTTTTCTATAGTCTCTGAAAAAATCAAATATATATTTTAATGGTATCCATATTCTTACAGTTTGATTACCTTAAGTGAATTTCCCTCCCTTTGCCAATCCATCATTATATTTTTCATTCATTTTGAAGTTATTATAAAAATCAGTAATTTTAGTTGCATCAACCAAAGTTCCATTATATTTGAAATTATTTTTGTCAGCATATCCAGAAGTATCCATATAGAAAAACATATTAGTAGCTTCCGATGATGAATAATCAAGTGTGAAATTTATCAATCCTATTACTTAATTCATGATTGCTTTATAATTAATAGTAGATTCAATTTCAGTATTTCCTATTGTTAATCTGCTCGAATTAATTAAACCACCACCATTTACAAAAGTAATATTTTCATTATTTATATTGCTTCCATCAACTTTTACAATTTTAATTTCTTGTTGCAGATAACCTTCAGAATATAATATATTATCATTTGTATAATTTATAAAGAAATTATATGTAGCATTTTCATATGGATTGTTTTTATCTCTATTCTCATGTTTAATTTCTCTATATTCAAAGCTTTCAATTTCGTTATTATAATAATAACTGGTATCACTCAAATCATAAATTTTGTTCATTTATTTAGGATAAAAAAATTTTCAATCCTGCACCATGTTTTTTCTTTTTTGATAAAATCTCATTTAATTTTTCTATTATGAAATCTTTAGATTTTTCTTCTATAACAGGTTTAGTTTTTTCTATTAAATCAGAAAAGAAACCTCTTCCTTCTATTTTCTTACTCTTTCTGTACAATCTGTGTTTCTTCATTTATTTAGCTATAAATATATACTGTACTTCTTGTCTGTTTAAATCAATTAGTTCACCTCGATGATTTGTAATTTTCATTCTAATTCTATGTATGGAACCAGATTTAACTGGAAAAAATATAGGTTTCTCAAATTCTTTAGAATATAAACTTCCAGGAGGATTTGCGGTTGTAAATGAGTAAATCACATCAGATTGAAAGTGATTTATATAAGCACCATTTACTATATCACAATGAATATAAATATTATCATTTCCATTAGTTATATCTGCTATATATTTACCTTCTTGCTATGCATCTTCATATATTTTTGCTTCAAATCCTAAAATTTTGTATAATTCACTTTTGGATAAATCAATTTTATAATGATCTTTCAGTTTAATTGCAAATCTTTGTCTTTCTTCTATAATTCCAAATAATATTGGAGGATCATTTCCAAAGTATTTAACCATGTAACGATTCAAACCTTTTATACTGTAATGACCATTTGGAATAGTGAAATCTCTATCCATTTCTTACCATCAAAATATGAAAATTTATTATTTTTGTCAGTAATATTATTTCAAGAAATGTACATAAAAAATGACTGAAAAGCTATTTCCTTAAAATTAAAAGGGTCGGAATATTCGATTGTAAAATCTTCTGATTTACTAGCATTTTTAGAATCTAAAATGAGGTACTTCATTTATTTATAAGCAACAATTTTCTCATTGGAAATACTAGGTTTTTGATTAAATGAATAAAATATATCTATAGGGGATTTGCCTTTATTTCTTTCAGGTATACACTACTGGCCATTAAAATTGCTACACCAAGAAGGCGACATGCTACAGACGTGAAATTTTTACGAAAGGAAGAAGGTGCTGTGATATGCAAATGATTAGCTTTTCAGCGCATTCAGACACAGCGGGCGCCAGTAGCGACACCTACATTGTGTTTAAATGAGGAAATTGTTCAGCCGGTTCCTCATACACAAATTGTATTTGAACGTTGTTGCCTGGTGAAAAATTGTTGTGATGCCTCGTGTAAGAAGGAGAAATGCGTACCAGCACATTTCTGACTTTGATAAAGGTCGAATTGTAGCGTTTATCTTATCGTTATGCGGTTTATCTTATCGCAGTATTACTGCTCGCGTCGGTCCAGATCCAATGACTGTTAGCAGAATATGGAATCGATGGGTTCAGGACTGTAATACGGAACACCATGCGGGATCTCAACGGCCACCTATCATTAGCAGCCGAGAAGACAGGCATATTATCCGCATGGTCGTAATGGATCGTGCAACCACGTCACGAGCCGTGAGTCAAGAAACGGGGTCGTTTGGAAGACAACCATTGTCTGCACGAACATTTCGACGACGTTTGCAGCAGCATGGACTCTCAGCTCGGAGACCATGGCTGCGGCTTCCCTTAACGCTGCGTCATAGACAAGAGCGCCTTCAATGGTGTGATCAACGATGAACCTGGGCGCATGAATGGCGAGACGTCATATTTTCAGATGAATTTAGGTTCTGTGTACAGCATCATGATGGTCGCATCCGTGTTTGGCAGCATCGTGGTGAACGCACACTGGCAGCGTGCATTCGTCATCGTCATACTGGTCCATCAACTGGCGTGATGGTATAAAGTGCGATTGGATACACGTCTCGGTCACCTGTTCGCATTGACGGTTTCTTGAACAGTACACGTTACATTTCTGGTGTGTTAAGACCCGTGGCTCTACCCTTTATTCGAGCCCTGCGAAACCCTACGTTTCAGCAGGATAATGCCCGACCGCCTGTTGCAGGTATTATACGGACCTTCCTTGATACAGAACATGTCCAGCTGTTGCCCTGGCCAGCACGTTCTCCAGATCTATTACCAATAGAAAACGTCTGGTCAATGGTTGCCGAGGGACTGGCTCGTCACCAAACGCCAGTCACTACGGTTGATTAACTGTGGCATCGTGTTGAAGCTGCATGGGTATCTGTACATGTACATGCAATCCAATCTCTGTTTGACTCAATGCCCAGGCGTATAACTGCTGTTATTACTGCCAGAGGTGGTTGTTCTGGGTACTGATTTCTCAGGATCTATGCAGCCAAAATTTAATCACTTGTTATTTTTAGTATAATTTATTTGTCCAATAAATATCATTTTGTTATCTGCATTTCTTCCTGGTGTATCAATTTTAATGACCAGTAGTGTATATTTCATACAATATAAACCAAATTTTACAGATGTAGGTTGTTGTTGAAAACTAGAATTATAACGAATTTCTTTTCCTGAAGATTTTAAATAATTGACTATATTTGTAGGAAGAAAATCATTTTTTATTTTCATATTTTTCAAATTCATATTCTCCAAAGGTATCAAAATATTCTACAAAATCATATATTGGATCATTATAATAACAAACCCAATGAGTTTCACTACCTGTAGATACACCTAAATTAATAATTCCGTTTTCAAATTTTCTTAAATTTTTAGGTAGCATATCTATAGTAAATGTACCTCTAAAGATGTTAGAATAGGAATCAGGAATGGTAAAAATCCTCCAGTTTTTTGTAACTGAGTTTTACTAATTGTAATTCTTTTACCTTTAGCAATTTGATTGATTTGTGTATTGGTAAGATGTAAATCATAATTAGGAGTTTTACTTTTATCTATTTGCAAGGAAACTTCTCCTTTTTTATATCCAGATTTTAATTTTGAAATTTAATTTTTTTTTTTTTTTATCACTCAAATAAAAAATTTTTGTTACATACATTTATTTAAAATAAAAATTTTTTATAATATTCTTTTACATAATCATTTGTTAATGTTCCTTCTTTTAAAAGTTTATCTAGAATAATAATTATTTGATTATATAATTTTCAAACTTAGACCCTTTGCATATTTTAGTTGTTAATTCATCTAATTTGTTTATACCACTGCCTATATATTCATTTCCTGCCTTAAGAGTACTCAATGCTTTTATATACATTTTTAAACCATTCTTGTTAGAATCAGCTTCATTTATTTTATCTTGCATATTTCGTTTTTTCTTCTCACTAGTTTCATAATTTCTGTTTTTAGTTAAATTTCCTTTAAGTCTTTTATAATCATCTCCTTTAGATTTTGCTATACTAATTATTTCATTTAACTCTTCATCTGTTTTATTTAATAGCTCAGAAGGCAATTCTAATCCTTCATTTTTAAGTACATCAGAATCTAAATCTTTATTAAAATTCCATCTTATTATTCCTTCAGCTTTATCCATCCATCTTTCCAGCATCTGAAGAATAGTCTAATTCAAATTGTTTAGAGGATTCATGTTGAGGTGAAAAAGACATATTATCTGTTGAATCTTTTATAGCATATTGAATACTTTCAAGATTTTGTTTTCTTGAAATTTCCTGGTCTTGTAATTTTGTAATTACTGGTTTATGAAATTCTCTTAATGATTTTTCAATACCTAAATTGGATTCAAGTTTAACTTCATTATTTTTTTATTTTTTCAGATTGTAATTTTATTAATTCTAACTCATTTCTAATCTGTTGATTTAATTTTTTATTTCTTTCACGTTCAATAATATCCATTCATTTATTACTAAATAATTTTCTACTCCGAGTAGATTATTTTTTACAACGAGTAGATTATTTTTTTTACTTCTAGTAGATATTTTAAAAATAAATGATAAAAATAAAAGATTATACAGAACCTGAAGAATTTACAGATGAAAATCAAAATCCTTCATTACCAAAACATCCGTTTAGATTTTTAATTGTAGGCAGTTCAGAATAAGGAAAAACTAATTTGCTTGTTAACTTAATATAAGATTATTTGAAATTTGATGGTTTGTTTGTATGTGCTTAAGATATTTATGAACCAAAATATATTACACTGCAAGAAAATTTTACAATGTTTGATGACATAGAAAGAGAAGATATCGTAAATTGTAAAAACATAAAGAGAAAAGAATTATTGTTGGACTTGTTTAAAAAATATAAAAAAGAACAAGTATTATTTCCTTCTGATTCCAAAGAATTCATAAAAGTAGATGATTTAGGTCCATGTATGAAAAATCTAGTAATTTTTGATGATTGTATAACTGAAAAAGATCAAAGCGATATAGCTGTTTATCAGAGGAAGAAAGAAAAATGCATCCATTATTTATCTGAGTCAATCATATGATTCTATTCCTATTAATATAAGAAAGAATTGTAATTACTTTATTTTGTTTAGTTTACCACCAAGAGAAATCCAACAGATAATTATAGAAATTGATGGAAATCTTACTAATGAAGAATTTAAGAAATTATGCAAGAAAGCAATTCAAAAATTTTTTGATTTCTTTATGTTAGATTTAGTAAATATAAATATGAGATATCGAAGAAATTTTGAGCCTTTATAAATGGAAGAATATTTGGAAAAGAGAGTTTGTATCTATCGAAAGTCTTATCAATTGATGAATAAATTGAGTGTTTCGTTATCAGTTAATAAGTTTTTATTCAGCGCATCTGGTTTATCTGGATTCGTTTTTCTTCCCTTATCAGCATTGAGTGTAACAGCAGGCGTCATTGAAATAATTGATAAGTCTTTAAAAATCTCTGCTAAAAAGAGTGAATACAAACAAGCTTATAAATTTTATAAGCAGTTATTAAATTTATTGAAATCAAATAGTTTGAGTGAACAAGAAGTGTATATGAGAGAAGATGAATATATTCAAAATTTACAATATTTTCCTATAGAAAAATATATAAAGAAAATCAATTAAATGGTTATAAGTATGTTGATAAATAATTTTTTATCTAAATAAATGTGTAATAAAAAGAATTGCAAATGTAAAAATGGAAAAGGTGTTATTAATAAATCTATTAATAATTTACCATTTGAAATTTATCTACCTGGAAATTCATTTACGGGACCTGGAACTCAATTATTACATGGAAAACAAGGTTAAATCCAGATTTATCATACAAAGAATGGAGCAAACCAATTAACAGAGTTGATGAAACTGCATATAGACATGATATTTGTTATTTAAAAAATAAAGATACTAAAACAAGAAATGAATTATGTGATACGAATATGTTAAAAGAATTAGATGAAATTCCAAATCCTACAATTCGTGAAAGATTAGAAGGAGGAATTGTTAAACCAATTATTAAAGCAAAAAAGACATTTGGAATGGGTTCACTCATTTACTGCTTAAAATGTAAAACTCATACAGATAGTAAAGACGTTATAACTACTACATCCAAAAATGGAAAATCTATGATGAAAGGAATTTGTGTCAATTGTAATTCAAAGAAAAGTGTTATTTTAAAAGAACAAATGACACTTTAAAAAATGTATATTATGATCCTTTAAAAGGTTATTGTGGTATCAATGAGTTAAAAAGAAAAACGAAATTTACTCAAAAATTTATAACTGATTTTCTTCATACTCAAGATGTATATACAAGATATAAGCCAATTAATAGAAAATTGAAAAGAAGAAGGGTTTATGTATCTCGTATTGATGATCAATGGCAAGAAGATTTATTATTCATAAAACCATTTAGTAAATATAATGATGGTATCAATTACATATTAACTGTTATAGATATATTTAGTAAATATGCATGGGCTGTTCCAATTAAAAGAAAAACAGGTGAAGAGGTATCAGATGCTTTTAAAAGGATATTCAAAGAAAGAAAAACATTAAATATTCAATCTGATTATGGTTTGGAGTTCTTATCTTCTTTAACACAAAAATTGTTTTCAGAAAATAATATTCAGTGGTTTGGTACTAATGATACAGAAATTAAATGCTCAGTACTTGAACGATTCAATAGAACTTTAAATGTAAAAATAAGGAAATATTTAGCAGCTAATAATACAAGAAGATATATAGATGTATTAGATAAATTAGCTTACAATTATAATAACTCTTATCATAAATCTATTAAAATGACACCAACAGAAGCAAGTAAAAAAGAAAATGAAAATATTGTATATAATAATTTGTATGTTGAAAAGATAATCAAAAAACCCAAAATTTAAAGAAGGTGATAAAGTAAGAATTTCAAAATATAAAGAAACATTTACAAAAGGTTATCATCCTACATTTACAGATTAAATTTTTATAACATCTGAAGTGTTAAAAACAGATCCAATTACTTATAGAATAAGAGATTTAAACAATGAAGAATTCAAAGGCACTTATTTTGAGAATGAATTAGTTAAATATGATAAAAAAGAGGTAATGTATATAAAATTGAAAAAAATAATAAAAAAGAAAGGAAACAAGTTATTTGTAAAGTGGTTAAATTATCCAGAAGAATATAATAGTTGGATAGATAAAAAATATTTAATTCAAGGTGAGTAAATCCCCCCCCCCTTTAAAATTATAATTTTATTGTATTTTTCATCTTTATTTCCATTTTTAACATCTAAAAAGGGATGGACAAAATTCCGCCTATCACTTTTTTTAATATAATAATGTATTAATTCTTTAGATTGTTTATTTTCAAACCGCTTTTTAAATCTTTTACCTTCAGATTTACATAGCCTTGTAGCATTAAAAAATACAGTATTTTTTATCTATTATCAATTTAAAATCTCCAAACAATCCATACCAATAATTATCAATTATTTATTCATAAAAGGGGGGACGTTTTGTACCCTCCCTTTAAAATTTATTAATTATTTTTAATATTAATTTTTTAAGAGAACACTATTTTATATTTAAATAAATAAATATGTTTGAAAAAATAATTACAATTGAATATCAATCTATTTACATTTAGAATAGAATTGGAATATGATAATTTAAGACATAGAAATCATCGCATAGTTATATTTTTTGGAAGGCCAGATTTTAAATTAGATAGTTATGATAACATGAGGATAATGGAATTATATATAAAAAGATTATTAAAATTACATCATTTCAAGCGATTAATATTTAAAGATATATTTGAAGAATTTGAAGATAATTGTAATTTGTTAGATGTTTGGGTTTATAGATTAAGAGAAACTTAACGAATTAAAAAAAATAAGAAGAAAAGAAAAAGATTTATATATATTTATATTTTAATTACTTCAAAAATTATTTAATGAGTATATTAATAATTTAAAATTAGTTACTTGAAAAATTTATTAAATAAATATTAATATTCAATTAATAAATTTAGAAAAAAATAGCAAAACAGCACTTTCATTGATGTTGACTTTAACTTGAAATTATAATATTCATTTGGGGGGGGCAATGCCCGCACCCCCAAATGGGCCTTACAGTCCTCCACACTTTTTACATCTCGGTCCCAGTTATTTTTACTTACTGGTTATGGGTTAAGAGCCCTATCATAATTGCATCAACTCATTCTAACTTCTTTACTAGAAGAGAAAGCAGGGCTCGAACTCAGGGCTAATTCATGGTATTCAGTTACTCTAACCACTATACTAACTGGGACCTGTAAATGTTACTTTTTTTGGGTTTATCTAATAACTTTATCTAATAAACTTTGTTCTCACAACTGATAAGTCATTCAATGAATAGTGCTTCCATCTATATTTTAAAATTAGAAAATATATAAATGGATGATTTTATTAAAGTTGAAAAAATATGTTATTCTAGTGATGAAGAAAATAATAGAAAATTTATAGGTAAAGAATGTTTTGAAAATCACAAAACGAAAGATGATAAAGGTTATAGTATTTGTAAAATATTATGGAAATGTTTAAAGTGTAAAAGAAATATAAGTAGCTTAGAAAGAAAACGTAAGGATCATAAATGTGGTGAACTGAGATGTAAAAATTGTTGGAGATGGGTAATGAATGATCATAAATGCTTTATGAAACAAAATAATTCAAAATTAGGTATGTGTAAACAGAAGTGTCCTACTTACATACGAGATCAAAAAGATTGGTGTGAAAAATGTAAATTTGATTACACTGAAATATATATATTCTTTGATCTTGAAACAATTCAAAAAACTGGAATTCATGAAGTTAATCTATTAATATGTCATGATTATGAAGGTAAAAAGAAAATATTTAAAGATGAAAATGAATTTTGTAGTTGGTTATTTAAAGATAATCATTACGGATGTACCTGTTTAGCTCATTATGGAAAAGGATTTGATTTTCAATTTTTAGCTAAATATTGTTTCAAAAATAACATCAAAGTATTTACTATATACCAAGGTAATACATTAACTTATATGCATTCTCCTGCTTACAATATAAGATTTACTGATTCTATAAATTTCACAATGATACCACTTAAAAAATTTCCAAAAACGTTTGGATTAACTGAATTAGCTAAAGGATACCTTCCACATCTTTTTAATACCAAAATCAATCTAAATTATGTTGGTAAATACCCTGATAAATATTACTATGGATATGATACAATGGTTAGTAATGAAAGAAATAATTTTAATAAATGGTATAACTATTAAAAATGAAATATTTGATTTTCAAAAAGAATTTATAAACTATTGTAGATCAGATGTAGATATTTTAAGAAAAGGATGTTTGGAATTGAGAAGATTATTTTTAGAAACTGTTAATGTAGATCCTTTTAAATATGTAACATTAGCAGGTGTATGCATGGGTATTTACAGAGGTAAACTCTTGAAAAAAGATACTATAGCTATAGATAATGACACAATTCATAAAGATCAATATAGTAAAAAATCAATTGCTTGGTTAGATTATATTTTAAAAAAGGGAAATATTAATATTCAACATGCTTTGAATGGTGGAGAGAAAAAATTGAAATTAGGAAATAAAACTTATAAAGTTGATGGATTTCATGAAAATACAGTTTTTCAATTCTATGGCTGTTATTGGCATGGATGTAAAAATTGTTTTTCTGGTACACAAATAAATCTTAAAAATCAAATGTTGATGAAAGATTTATATGAAAAAACTAAAACGATTAATAAGAGAATAATGAAAGAAGGATATGAATTAAGAACTATATGGGAATGTGCTTTTGACAGTAATAAAGATATGAAAAAATACATGAAAAAAGAATGGAAGAGATTTCATACAATTTAAAGGTGCACTTTTCTCCAAACCGCAGCTCGAGCACACAAGATAAGGCTTGGAAATCATGTCTCTGCACTTCTGGAAGCGTCTCGAGGATGTCGGCTGCGTCTCCTCTTAAAGAAGTCGCCAGATGGAGAGCTTGGACTTCGGGATTCCATGCATTAGCTTCCGCTACCATCATAAACTGGATCTTGTATACTTGCCAGAATGATTTTCCATCGAATGTTGAGAGTTTAATCGTAGCTAAGGAGGGCATAAATGCCACGTTGGGCTCCTCATGTCCGTTTGACATTCGCTTCTTCAAGCATTCAATCTCCTTATTCATTTTGTCGAATGCTTCTTCGACATTTTCTTCGATCTCTCCAAAATCTTAGTTTCAACTGAAGTTACCTTACTCTAATTACATTCATCTTCTCCTGAATGATGTTAGAGAATTCTTCTTTAACACTTACAATGTCCTTCTTAAGTTCCTTTTTAAGCTCCTCCTGTCCAGATTTTATCTCTTTCGTCATCTCGGTTTTAATTTCTACTGGTCCAGCTTTCATCTCTTCTTGTCTAGCTTTCATCTCTTCTTGTCTAGCTTTCATCTCTTCTTGTCTAGCTTTCATCTCTTCTTGTCTAGCTTTCATCTCTTCTTGTCTAGCTTTCATCTCTTCTTGTCCAACTTTCATCTCAGCTTTCAGCTTTTCTTGTCCAACTTTCATCTCAGCTTTCATCTCTTCTTGCCCAACTTTCATCTCAGCTTTCATCTCTACTTGTCCAGCTTTTATCTCAGCCATCTGCTCCGTTAATTTTTCGAGAAGACTTTTCATTAAATCCATATCCATTTTTCTTGTGACACGCTGCATCAACTCGTCAACCCCGCTTCTAACACCAGTTGTACTGAGCTTCAAGGTTCGTGTGGATTGAGAGTTCAATAAAGCAACCACTCAATGAAGACAAGACTTTTATTCGTAAAAATCTCACTAGATATACCAGATGTAACAATCACATTATACAGCTACAATTCCTCACATACAATAAGTAACTGCTTCCAATCACAGGTTTCAAATACCTCAGGCAGAGAACAGCTTCTCTTGACTAGCAGTTACGACTAATCGTCTTCACTCACTGACTGTCTTTATAAAACTATGTCGGGCTGCGGAATTTATACCTGACTTGGCGGGGAAATCTACTAATTTCGTCAAGGTTCTGAAAGCTTCTAGGCTATCTCGCTAAATATTGGTCCTAGAGCTTAGGTGATAGATGTTTCCAAAAGTATCTATTTCTCGCCAAGTTTTCTCGCCAAAACATCGCCAAGTCATTAAATCATTAGAAAACCCGCTTTTAACGTATAACACGTTTAAATACCGCAATTTTATCCAAAATGTGAGTATTTCCGATCTGTCTGAGATATTTTAAGACATACAATAATTATTTATAAATTTGTAACAATATGAGTAAATATATATTTTTATTTCAATGTTTGATTTACTATTTCTTAAACAATGTATCAAATTAACTAAATGAATAATTTCTTAAAATTGTGGGTAACTTATTGTTCTACCAATTTTCCTTGTATATATTCAAAATGTTAAACCTTTATGTAAAAATTTGAATATAAAGTTTTTTTTTCCATTTATACCGTGGATACTATTATCATTGAATATAAAGATCATGATACAGAAACTTAAAAGATTTAATTAGTTTACAAAGAATTCTGCTAAGGGAAATAAAAGTATGTCTCTTGTATCATATAAATTTTAGTAAAAATATATTTTGGAATTCAAAATCTGACACTGAAAAATTTCTGAAATATCTTTAAAAAACATTAAAAATTTTATCCATTAAAAATTCAAGATACATCATAATGCAATGAGTTGTGTATTAAAAATATTGCAATTAAATTATTTCAGAAATAATGAGACATTACCATCAATATGAAAAGATTGTTTACAGCTTAATACAGAGAAATGATTTTTTTTTTTTTATTGAAAATGAAAATTTTAAAAGTAATTTTAAATTTGTATCTACTTTTAATTCTTATGCTGCCATATTAATTTTCATTAACAGTTAAATTCCAACCAAATATTCATATCTAAAGATATAAATATATTTATATTTTGAATATTTACAGAGCTGAGCATCTTCAGCAATTTATAGTGAGAGATTGAAGATAATTCTCCTAAAATGCTAAAAATTGATTATTTTTCATAAAATATTGTAAATGATTCAATTTTGCTCTAAAAATATAATTATATAATATTCATTTGTATAAATTTTATTTTCTGATATGTTTTTTTTAAAGATTAAATATGAGACATAAGCAAATTTAAGTGTTGTAAATTTTTATAATTCCAATTTACTGCGAGTTATTTTTCTAGCTTATTTATTGCATTCAGTAATTAAAATTTCTGCCTATAGGTAAATTTTTAATTTTATAATCTAAATAACTTTAATGTTTTTAATATATTAAAGTATTTATGTAAACAAACATTTCATTCAAGGTTAGTTTTTACTTCTGAGAAAAATGAAATAGTATATAATTAAGTATCAGTGTTTTTGCTTTTTCAATTGCATTTGTGTAAACTTTTTAAGTAAATAAGATTTCTTTTATATTTCCTATTTCCGCTAAATAGTAGAGAAGCGTACAGAGAGTAAAATGTGCCAAGAATGCGATAAAGTGCGTCAGACTGGTTTACCGGTTCGGATTACGTAGGTAAGACGTGCTTTTCGTTTTACATGCGCGTTTTGTATGTAACCCTTGAAATTATTAAAGAATAATCTTGGAGCATTGAGTTTCGATATTCGATTTTTGGAGTTTTTGTGATGCTTGCGAAAATTAATAAGTATGGATGAGGATATATTGACTTTACGTTTTCGCGGAGTACGTATGGAGAAAGAATCATCATGAAAACATAGTAGATTTTTTTAGAAGCGATAGAAACGGTATATTCGTCGAAAATTAACGATTCGGACATCGATGAAGATTAGGTGAGTTATTTTGTTTTTCATTACAATTTTATTCATACTAAGAAATTAAAATTTTTATAAAAATGAATGTTTCCATAAGTAAATGAATGCTTAAGTTGTGTGTATTGCATTTTTCATGTTAATGTTAGAATGTGCCGTGCACTTAAATTTCTTTAATGTGGGCGTATATTAAAATTCGAGTTTAAACAAAAATGAAATTTGTTAAAGTTTGAAATTTAGTTTTATTTCTCGGTTGCCACTGTAGTAGGTATCGCTACACTGATGTTTTTTTTTTTTTTTTTTTTTTTTTTTTTTTTTTGTGGGCGCCATTGCTCGATATATTAAAAAATTTTGTTTCTATTTATTAGAATTTTAAAACTTCTACAGTATTTAGTTGCAATGAAATATTCAAATTTTTAATATTTGGAATTCGGAAAAACGCGCTATTTCAAAGCTGAAATTCAAACACGATCGTTATTGGTTGACGGCTTTGTTGACGGTGTAGTGAAGTAATTTTGGTTGGCGACAGAGCTTGGTGTGAAAATTTGAAATCGCGCCAATCCCGTACGGGTCTATCCTCATTTACCCCGATTTCTATAAAAACACTGAAATTTTGTATCTAGTTTGTGCATGATATATAAAATTACATTAAATGCAAGTAATTCCTCATTTCTTAAAATTTTCTCTTAATTAAAAAAAAAAATTATTTTAAAATTAACTTTTTTTTTTAATTTTTGCCATTCAAAAACTATACTTAAAAAGGTATACTTTTTAAATGTTAAACTTTAAATGAACATCATTAAAAAATTTAATATTATCTATTTTTAGCTGTATTTTATAGTTTCTTGTATTATAAAGAATGCAGTCATTAAGAAATGAAATAGGTGTTATACGAAAGTTTTGCTGGAGTCACAGATTGGAATAAAAGAAAAATTCTCTCCCTGATAGGACTAATAAGCTTGTTTATTTATTTAATAAAGACTCTCAAACCAATAAGTATGTGATTTATGAATTACTTCTTGATGCAAAAGTCAAAATCTAATTATAAAGCATAAGGTTAGTAAAACTATTAATTTCAGTGACTTAGGTGCAATAACGCAAAATGACCAGATATCATTTATTTCAACCAAGCATCCTCTGTTTAACACAAGATACTACTGATACCATATAAAAATATTACAAACTTCATCTTATGTAAATATTTCTATCTCAAACTTAACAAGATGCATCATTAATAAAATCTAACTGTGGTTTGTTAGATTTGATAGGTAAGAAAGTCCAGCTAGAATTATAGAAAGTGCAGAATTTTTAAAATAAATGTAAAAGAATTATGAGTGCATATAAAAAAAATGAATGTAGTATTCACAATATTGTTCATATAAAACTATGTTCATTTAAATTTATTGAAATAATATGAAATCAATTAAACAAATTAAATGATGTAAATAAAAATTTATACTATTCATATTTTAATAGAAATGATAAACAATATTGTATTTTTATTTTCAATTAGAGCCTACTATTAAATGTGATGTATGCTCTTAGACATACTATTTGTTATTTTACGACTTCCATACACTTCACTAGAAAAGTTATCATTTTGCAATTTTTATTAATAATCATATTTACTTTAATTTTTTATAATTCAATTTAAATAAAATTTTATTTTTAAATAAACTTTTAGGTGAACATGTTTAATGCTTACTAAATCTAAGTGGATTCTTAATTTTTATATTGTAACTGTTCTATAATTTGTTTTTCATTAAAAATGTTAGTTGCATTGATTTAAAAATAAACAAACTATGAATTACATATTTGCTTAATTTGAAATAAAATTGAGAATCATGACTTTGTATCAGTCATTCTTTGCACTATAAAAATATTAAAAAAATATCCAAGTTTAAAAACTCTAAATATTAGCATTACATTTTCTTATTTTTCTTTTAATGTTTGGATTCCCATTCTAACTAATTGTAAAATGTATAATATTAACGGCTCAGATTTTATCAAAATAAATTCACCAATGTTTCATTTATAAAACAGTGTAGATAAATATATTTTAAATTACTAAGTTAACAAAAGTGTTTAATTCATAATTAAAAAAAAGTTTTATGCATGGAAGCGAGTATAAATACAATGTTAAATAATATTGTCACGGAATATTATTTAACATCAAAATGGAATATCATATATTAAATAATATTTTTTGATATTATATCAACATTAAATAATATTATTTGATATTATATAATATCAAATAATATTATTTAATGTTGAAATACAATATTATATAATATTATCTAGGTGGGGTCATTTTAATATTTTATAATATTGGCGGACAATATTTTATAATATTTATTTACAATATTGCCAGATTTACATTTGCTACTTGGGATATAAATGGATAAGCTTCTAAATGTTGGATGGTGTGTATAATGCCGTCTATATTCATTTATAAAATCGAATTTATTAATAATAAGAAAAATATCACTATGTTTTGCTTATCGTGCTCTTAAAAGTAGTAACTTTCAATTTTGCCTATCCCAACTTCTACTTTTTACAATCATAAGTATGACGCCGTTGTGAATAATCTTCCTCAACCAATAGTGGATGGTCTTCGGAATGATTTACTTGACAATATCTGCCATGTAGGGATGGGAAGAAATACCTGTAACAAATATTTTGTAATCAGTATTTGAATGTAGCAACCTGTAATCAGTACTTTTTTTTATAAATATTCGGTACTTCCAGTAACAAAATCATCGAAAGTTCGTGTTCCCTCAAACAGTTGCTGGTACAATGTACTTAAACTGGACATACCTGTTTCATAGTAATCAATAACAGTTTAGAGTACAGAGTACGTGTCTGTTTCAAAGTAATAAGCAAGTACGTGCATTCGTGCCTGTTTCAAAATAATGAGTGTAGTTACAATGTACTTGACTGAATGTAACAAGTACAGAAAGGCCAATGACAGAGGGAGTACAGGTAACAATATCATCGATATATCGATACTGGCGGATGAATTATGAGAATGCGGAGGATTTAGACAATCACTTCTTATGATAGGGAGGCTGGGTGGGAGAAGGGAAATCAGTTAGTTTAGCTGGAAAATAGAAGAGGGATACTTGGGAATTGGAAGATCTCATTGGGTTGGAGAGGGAGACATAATGAATTTCTATTGCGAAATAAAATAAACATGTATGTTTGTTTCGTTTTGGTTAATAAAATAAATAAGTTCAGGAAATCAATAATGGTGGCGCATTTATTAGGTGATTATCGTTCTTTTTCAAATATATCACGTTTTTTTAAATATAAGAAAAGCCTGATATTCTTGTTATGTATTTAATAATTTTTATTTGACTTTTATTTTTGTCATTAATTCTATTAAAAATTTTATTTTATTCTATGATCATATATAAGATATTTTTTGAACCCTACATTTGGTCTGGTTTCTTAAATTACAAAAAAAAAATTAATTAAATCTGTTTACATATTTCCATTGTTATTTTATTATTATGTATATTTTTTATTATGATTCATTATAAATAAGTGCATTTTTTTATTCAACCATGCTTCAGTATCACTATATTTTACTATAAATATATAGAATTTACACTTTTAGAAAAAATTTTCTTTCATATTTTTACCATACAATTAATTTTTATGCATATGTGTGATGAGAATGTTGATTTAAACCTAATAAAGGTTGTTTATTCATTTTCGTTTAGAGTTTCGAAATGAAAAAAAATGCTTTGATTTAGTTAATTTTTACTGTATCGTTATTTATACCATCATGAGTTACCGTCACGTTTATTTCTTAAATTATGGATTGATGTAAATAAAATATATGTATTTCTGTTCATCTATTTTGTATTATATATATATATATATATATATATATATAAACATAACATTACTCAATATTTTACATTAAAAATTATAAGATTTAGATTGTTGATAAAACTGTTTTATATTTATTGATATTTAAGGAATTTTTATGAAACTATAAAAGTTACTTTAATATAAAATATTTATATTCACTTAAACATTATTAATACAGTTTTAATTGCAAAGCTACCGTATTTCTTAAGTAACACAAATGTATTGGCCAATATTCTATCATTGATGGCCAATGTTGCGAGTACCGATGTATGCCGAAGGTCGATCCGCTAATATTAAATAATATTATGTAATATTCAGAAAATTGATTTTTCTTAACAGTTAAAGAATTATACTGAAGTCAATTATTTTAGAAGATTATGATTCAAACATATTTTTTAAAGTTTATTCTTGTAAATTTATGATGTACAAATCTTTTTTTTTTTTTAATCTTCTGAACATTGATTAATAGTGTATAATATTCCAGGGGCAATGGCAATATTACTCAGTGAATGTTATTTAATATTTGTTAATATCTTCGTAACAAGCACATTTCTAGGTGAAACGAAGTGAAGATATGAGAGTATTTCTTCTCGATCACAGAATAAACTGTTTATGTTTATCTTTTAAATACAATTAGTTTGATAAAAGTGTATTATGAAAAAAATATAATACTAATTTGATTGCTTTTGCAATTCCTCATTTCATGGAATTGATTTTTAACATTGAAGAAATTACCGTTCCTTTTTTTTAATTCTTATTCTTTTTTTGTAAGATTAATTTACTAGAATTCTTTATTGAATGCCTTTCTTCTCAATTATAATGATTAGTTTAATATATTCGTTACCCATGTAATGTGCTAATTATAATATAGTTCGTTATATTATTAATCTAGTTTTAGTTGATATATTATTGAAATAAATTTACGCAAAAGGATTTTGATTGCAGTGAAAAAATGTAGGTGGATTTTATTTTATTTATGAATAGCTTCTAACAGTATATTTCACGCCAGATTAATAATATTTTAATTATGATTATAGAAAACTTAATCATTTTTTATAATTGTAAATATTTCTTTTTAATTTTACCATTTTATACCATTTTAGTTAAAAAATTTAAGTTAATATTTCCAACTATTGTGAAAGGCTTATTGAATAACTTTATGAGTAATAGATATTCTTAGATCAATGTTTGATTTGGTATAAGTTCAGTATCCCCATATATGTTTTCTTAAAATTCTGGGTAACTTATTGTTCTACCAGTTTTTCTTTGTATATAATAAAAGTGTTAATATTTAATTTTATGTTGAAATTTAAGTATAGGCTTTGTCCTTTTTTTCCATTTAAATTGTTGATATGATTATCAATGATTATAAAGATCATGCTGCAGAAACTTTTAAAAGATTTAATTAGTTTACAAAGAATTCTGCAAAAGGAAGTAAAAGTTTCTCTCTTATATCATTTATTTTAGTAAAAATATTTTTTTAATGTAAAATCTGACACTAAAAAATTTTTGAAAAATCTTTAAAAAACACTAAAATTACTAGCCATTAAATTCAAGATACATCATAACGCAATGAGTTGTTTATTAATAATATTGCAATTAAATTATTTCAGAACTTTGATTATATAATGAGACATTACCACCCATACGGAAATATTTTTTGTAGTTGAGCTTATTAAGGGGAAATGAGTTTTTTTAATTAAAATTGAAGATTTTAAAAGTTATTTTGGTACATGCGACAGGCCCGTACGGGATTGGCGCGATTTCAAATATTCACGCCAATCACTCTAGAGCTCTGTGGCCAACCTAAATTACGTCACTGCGCTTCATAGCCGTCAACCAATAACGATCGCGTTCGAACTTCAGCTTTGAAATCCCGCATTTTTTCGAATTCCAAATATTAAAAATTTGAATATTTTATTACAACTGAATACTGTAGAAGTTTTAAAATTCTAATAAATAGAAACAAAATTTTTAATATATCAAGCAATGGTGCCCACCTTAAAAAAACATCAGTGTAGCGCTACCTACTACAGTGGCAACCGAGCAATAAAGCTAAATTTCAAACTTTAACAAATTTCATTTTTTGTTTAAAGTCAAATTTTTATATAACGAGCAGTTACGCCCACATTAAAGAAATTTAAGTACGCGCCACATTCTAACACTAACATGAAAAACGCAATACACACAACTTAAACATTCATTTACTTATGTAAACATTCATTTTTATAAAAACTTTAATTTCTAAATAGGAATAAACTTGTAATGAAGAACAAAATATCTCACCTAATCTTCATCGATCTCCGAATCGTTAATTTTCGGCGAATATACCGTTTCTATCGCTTCTAAAAAAATCTATTATGTTTTCATGATGATTCTTTCTCCATACGTACTCCGCGAAAACGTAAAGTCAATATATCCTCATCCATACTTATTAATTTTCGCAAGCATCACAAAAACTCCAAAAATCGAATATCGAAACTCAATGCTCTAAGATTATTCTGTAATAATTTCAAGGATTACATACAAAACGCGCATGTAAAACAAAACGCACGTATTACCTACGTAATCCAAACCGGTAAACCGGTCTGACGCATTTTATTGCATTCTTGGCGCATTTTACCCTCTGTACACTTCTCTACTATTTAGCACTAGAACCTTTCTTAGACAAATTTAAATCTTCCAGATGATTCTGGGGGAAAGTAAGAATTCTAAATCTGGTATAGGGTAAACATATCTTCCATTTAACTGCAAAATACAAAAATTAATTTTCAAGTATACATTTTAATAGCTCTTCATTTGAAATATTAGTCCAGTATACATTAAAATAATTGGGTGATAAAATTTAAGTAATTTTGGAGAGAAAAAAATTATTTTTATTAAAGAAAATTACTTTTTGGCATAATAAATTTTCTTCCAGAAATTTTCATCCTAATCGCAATGTTTGCATTTTTTCAGCCTAAAAATAATTGGAAAATTTAATGACATAGAAAAATTATTACTTTCTGCTATGAAGCACATTC
The DNA here is from genome assembly GCA_030067965.1 of Latrodectus elegans. Taxonomy (NCBI): domain Eukaryota; kingdom Metazoa; phylum Arthropoda; class Arachnida; order Araneae; family Theridiidae; genus Latrodectus; species Latrodectus elegans. Next base: position 101,389,328 of record CM057817.1, on the reverse strand, counting down.
TATAAATAAAAGTAATATTTATCTTTTAACATTAAATTAAAATAGTTACAAATGTAATTTTTTAAAGTAAAAATACATTTAAACATGGTTAGTTTTCTACATTTAGATAACACTACTCAGTTTTTAAAACTCATTTCTATTACCTCTTTGAAATAAAAATAAGTTATTTAAAAAGACTAAAACATGAATTGATAAAAGAAAAGCAATTATTTTTTAACTTACTTTGTTAAACCCTTCTTCATGTAGCAATAAACGAATGTAGACTGTGAGGCAAACTATAATTTAAAATTATGGAAGCAATAAACACAAATAATTAAAATTGCAGTTAATTACCTACTTTTAATATATGTCAAGATAACATCCATTATGAATGTCTTAAGTACGTCCACCATGGACGTCCAAATTACATCTATAATGGACTTATAAATTACGTCTATAACAGATCCAAATGTTAATACTCCAAAACACATCCATCGTGAATATCAATCCGACGTTTATATGTAGTCGTCAGAAGACCATCCAGTTCATATCTAACCGTGGACGTCTTTATGACATCCAAAAGGTATCCAGGACGTTTTCTGGACTCTATTCATTTTTAAAAGACGTCTAATAGACGTGGTGTGGTTGTATGGGATGTTACTTTATCCCTATGTATCTGTGTCCTTTCTTCTGAGATAATGTACGAATGTGGCCTACTCTATAAAGACTTGTGGTGGCATAGCGTGGGTAATGCTACTCATCTCCGTGACTTGATTCACAGGTGCCCACTGTGTAGTGACAAATGAGTAACAGTTTCCAACTTTGTTATGGCAAATGGTTATTCACCCTATGCCTATTGTTATATTAAAAATGAATAAAAAAATAAATATTCATATTAAAATACCTGTTGCTAGAAATCTTAAAGTCTGCGATAATTTCTCAGCAACGGGTATTGGCCCACTAAACTTTGTCCTCTTCTTTTCAAGTAAAGACTTCCTTTTTGAAAGGATACCTTCAAACGTTTGCGTATACATCCGTAATAATTTTCTAAATATTACATAATATTAGCGAATCAACCTTCGGTATTTGCTATATTGGCCAATATATTTGTGCTACTTGAGTATGTGAAGATAAAAAAAAATTTTCATCATTCCTTGAAAAGTTCACTTAATTAAAAAAAAAGTATATTTTTTGAATGTCAAATTTTAAATGAACATCATTAAAAAATTTAATATTATCTATTTTTTAGATGTATTTTTCAGTTGCTTGTGTTTTAAAGAATGCAGTCATTAAGAAATGTAATCCAAAAGTTACAATAAAATACAATAAAAGGTGCTACACAAAAGTTTTGCTGGAGTCACTGACTGGAATGAAAGAAAAATTCCGTCTCTCTGATATGACAAATAAGCTTGTCTATTTATTGAATAAAGGCTTTCAAGCCAATAAATTTGTGATTTATAAATTACTTTTTTAAGTAAAAGTCAGAATCAAAAATTAAGGCATAAGTTTAGTAAAACTATTAATTTTAGTGACTTAGGTGCAATAATGTATAATGCCCACATTTCATTTATTTCTACCAAACATCCTCTGTTTAACACAAGATACTACTGATACCATATAAAAATATTACAAACTTCACATGATGTAAATATTTTTATCTCAAGCATAACAAGATGCATCATTAAGAAAAACTCACATTGGCTAGTTAGATTTGATGGGTAAGAAAGTCCGTCTAGAATTATAGAAAGTGCAGAATTTTTAAAATAAATGTAAAAGAATTATGAGTGCATATGAGAAAAATGAATGTAGTATTAAAACTATGTTCATTTAAATTCATTGAAACAATATGAAATCAATTACACAAAATAAATGATGTAAATAAAAATTTGTACTATTCATATTTTACTAAATTTGATAAACTATATTGTATTTTTATTTTCAATTACAACCTACCATTAAATGTGATGTATGATCTTAGACATACTATTTGTAATCAGAATTATTATCCTTTTTTATCTTAAATTTTCATTAATAGTCATATTTACTTTAATTTTTTATAATTCAACTTAAATAAAATTTATTTTTAAATAAGCTTTTAGATGAATATGTTTAATGCTTACTAAATCTAAGTGGATTCTTAATTTTTATATTGTCAGAGTGTTATATAATTTGTTTTTCATTAAAAATGTTAGTTGCATTGATTTCAAAGTAAAGAAACTATGAATTACATTTGGTTAATTTGGAATAAAATTGAGAATCATGATTGTATCAGTCATTCTTTACACTATAAAAATATTAAAAATATCCAAGATTGAACAATGTTTTAGAAATTTTACAAACTTTAAATATTAGCATTACATTTTCTTATTTTTCATTTAATGTTTTGATTCTCATTCTAACTTATTGTAAAATGTATAATATAGATTCGCAGTTCGGATTTTATCAAAATTAATTCACCAATGTTTCATTTATGAAACAGTATGCTGATAAATATATTTTAAATTACTAACTTAACTAAAAGTTTATTTTATAATTTTAAAAGAAATTTTTTACACATGGAGGCGAGTCTTAATAACGTATTTAGTAGATGTATTTTAATTTAACAAATTTTACCATAATAATTTATGATATAATATGTAAAAACTATATATATAGTTATTAGTTACAATTATGAACATTCTGAAATTTTGATTACTATCTGGAATACTTATAAAAAATTAAAGTGTATTAAAATATTTAGCTGCAAAACTTCCTTGATGTGAGTGTAGTTAAGTTCCATTTATGCCCATATTTTCTCACTAAAAATTACAAATGGAGAAATATATGAAAAAATAAATATTTTATTTAAAGTGTATAGTCGAAGAAAGTCATTAATTACACATTCAGTCATACAGTAAATTTAATATAGTGATATTTTTTTACTATGTGTATTATTTTATTTAAAAATTTAAGAAGAAAATTCTATTCAGCAACCACAGCATCAGAATAATTTGAATATCAAAAAATCTCATCCAATACCAAAAAGGGATTTTTGATTTTCAAATTATACAATAAAAAACTTAATGGAATATTATATAACATCAAGATCGAATATTGACGTCGAAATAGAATGTTTTATGACGTTAAAATATAATGTTAAAATATAATTGTCACGGAATATTAATTAACATCGAAATAGAATATCAAACAATATGATATAATATAAAATATTATTATTTAATGTTGAATTACAATATTATATATATTATCTAGGTGGGGTGATTTTAATATTTTATAATATTGTCGGACAATATTTTATAATATTTATTTACAATATTGCCGGCCAACTTGTCTAGTGATCAGCATGCCTGACTACGGATAAGAAGGTCCTGGGTTCGAATCTCGGTTCAAGCATGGATGTACTTTCACTCTATCCTGTCTTTGTCCTTTCATTGTGTGTGTGAATGAAGTATGAATGTTGCCTACCCTATAAACGGTTCCCTATGGCATGTGCGATGGTGGCCCACCCCATATGGTGCACCCGGGGCAACGCCTCGGCGGATAAGAGCTGTTTCTGGCCGATTCCTTGGGTATCAGGGAACAATAAATTAATAGACTCTGTTGCAGTTGTAACTGTCTACAATTTGTCATTGGAGAAAAAATTTACAATATTGGCCATTTAACATTTGCTACTTGAGTTAATAGAATTTTCTTGCTAAACTTTCAAATAAAATACTACACATAGTAAAAAAATCAATATATTAAATTTACTGTATAATGTTATGGACATTCTTTGTGTAATTACGGACATTCTTTGAATACATACTTTAAATAAAATACTCTTTTTATTAAAGTTTTTTTTTTTTTTTTTTTTTTTTTTTTTTTTTTTTACATGTTAGAATATTTAATTTTTCATATATTTTTACTTTTGTAATTTTTAGTGAGAAATCGTACAGTATAAATAGAACTTAATTACACTCACATTATGGAAGTTTTGCAGTTAAATTTTCAATAATAATAATTTAATTTTTTTAAAGTATTAGAGATAGGAATCAAAATTTCAGAATGTTCATAGTTGTAATTAATAACAATATACTATATAGTTGTGTTACATATTATACAATAATTTATGATGGTAAAATTTGTTAATTTAATATACATCTAGTAAATACACTATTTAGACTAGCCTCCATGTGTAAAAAATTTATTTTAAAATTTTGAAATAAACATTTGATTTATTTTAGTAATTTAAAATAAATTTATCTATACTGTTTTATAAATGAAGCATTGGTGAAATAATTTTGATACCTGAGCTATGATTTGATATTATACATTTTACAATTAGTTAGAATGGGAATCAAAATCTTAAAAAATAAGAAAATGTAATGTTAATATTTAGAGTTTGTAAAATTTCTAAAACATTTTTCAATCTTGGATGTTTATTTACAATATTTTTATAGTGCAAAGAATATGACTGATACACAATCATGATTCTCAATTTTAGTTCAAATTAAGCAAATGTAATTCATAATTTGTTTACTTTCAAATCAATGAAAATAACATTTTTAATATAAGTAAACATTTTTAATTTTATAGAACACTGACAATATGAAAATTAAGAATTTACTTAAACTTAGCAAGCATTAAGCATTCATCTAAAAGCTTATTTAAAAATATAATTTTATTTAAGTTGAATTAAAAAAAATAAAGTAAATAAGACTATTAATAAAAATTTAAGGTAAAAAAGGATAACTTTTCTAGTGAAGTGTATGGAAGTCATAAAATAACAAATAGTATGTTTAAAAGCGTGCATCAAATTTAATGGTTGGCTCTAATTAAAAATAAAAATATAATATACTTTATCAAATTTGTTAAGATATGAATAGTATAAGTTTTTATTTACATCATTTAATTTGTATAATTGAGTCCATATTGTTGCAATGAAGTTAAACAAATAGTGTTAATATTATATCCATTTTTCTTATATGCACTCATAATTTTCTTACAGCATATATTTTAAAAATACTGCACTTTCTATAATTTTAAAAATATTACACTGATTTGAATGACAAATCAATTTCTAGACAGACTTTCTTACCCATCAAATCTAACAGGCCATAGTTAGTTTTTCTTAATGATGCATCTTGCTATGCTGTAGATAAAAATATTTATATGAGACGAAGTTTGTAATATTTTCACAATGGTATCAGTAGTATCTTGTGTTAAGCAGAGGATATTTGGTTGAAATGAATGAAATATGGACAGTTTACTTTATTGCATTTAAGTCACTGAAATTAATAGTTTTACAAAATATATGCTTTATAATTAGATTCTGACTTTTGCATCAAGAAGTAATTCATAAATCACATACTTATTGGTTTGAAAGTTTTTATTAAATAGATAAACAAGCTTATTTGTCCTATCAGTGAAATGGATTATTCCAATCTGTGACTCAAGCATAAGTTTTGTATAACACCTATATCATTTTTCAATGACTGTATAAAACAATCAGCTAAAAAATTGATATTATTAAATTTTTTAATGATGTTCATTTAAAATTTAACGTTCAAAAAGTATACCTTATTGGGTATATTGAATGGCAGAAATTTAAATAAAATATTCATTTTAAAAGGAATTTTTTTTAATTAAGTGAAAATTTTAAGGAATGATGAAAAAATATTTTTGTACTCACATAGAATTACTTGAATTTATTATAGTTTTATATATCATGCACAAACTAGTTACAAACATTTCAGTGTTTTTTATAGAAATAGAAAATATAGAAGAAATCTTATTTAATAAAAAAGTTTACCCAGATGTAATTGGAAAAGCAAAAACACTGATACTTCATTATTTACTATTTCATTTTTTCTGAAATAAAGACTAATCTTGAACTAAATGTTTGCTTACATAACTAGCTTAATACATTTAAAGACATTACCATTAATTTAATTATAAAAACAAAAATTTAACTATACGCAGAAATTTTAATTGCTGATAGCAATAAATAAGCAAGAAAAATAACTTGCAGTACAATGGAATAATAAAAATTTTCAACACTTTAATTTGCTTAGTTCTCATTTTTAATCTTTAGAACATGTCAAAAAATAAAATTTATACAAATAAATATTATATTATACAACGCCAAATAGTAGAGAAGCGTACAGAGGGTAAAAATGCGCCAAAAATAAGATAAAGTGAGCCAGACTGGTTTACTACTGGTTAGGATTACGTAGGTATGACGTGCGTTTTGTTTTACATGCGCGTTTTGTATGTAATCCTTGAAATTATTACAGAATAATCTTAGAGCATTGAGTTTCGATATTCGATTTTTGGAGTTTTTGTGATGCTTGCGAAAATTAATAAGTATGGATGAGGATATATTGACTTTACGTTTTCGCGAAGTACGTATGGAGAAAGAATCATCATGAAAACATAGATTTTTTTAGAAGCGATAAAAACGGTATATTCGTCGAAAAGTAACGATGCGGAGATCGATGAAGATTAGGTGAGATATTTTGTTTTTCATTACAATTTTATTCATATTTAGAAATTAAAGTTTTTATAAAAATGAATGTTTACATAAGTAAATGAATGTTTAAGTTGTGTGTATTGCGTTTTTCATGTTAGTGTTAGAATGTGCAGCGTACTTAAATTTCTTTAATGTGGGCGTAACTGCTCGTTATGTTAAAATTCGAGTTAAAACAAAAAATGAAATTTGTTAACGTTTGAAATTAAGCTTTATTGCTCGGTTGCCACTGTAGCAGGTAGCGCTACACTGATGTTTTTTTAAGGTCGGCGCCATTGCTCGGTATATTAAAAATTTTGTTTCCATTTATTAGAATTTTAAAACTTCTACAGTATTTAGTGATAATGAAATATTCAAATTTTTAATATTTGGAATTCGGAAAAACGCGCGATTTCAAAGCTGAAGTTCGAACGCGATTGTTATTGGTTGACGGTTATCGCGTGCAGCGTGATTTATGTTGGCGATAGAGCTGTAGAGTGATTGGCGTGAAAATTTGAAATCGCGCCAATCCCGTACGGGTCTTTCGTCATTCACAGATTTTGTGTACACTTCCTTTGGTAACAAAATTCCCTATTTCCATAATGCTGGATATTTTTTATATACTTAGTTTGTAGTATTTTGTTTAATACTCTTACAAAAACCATCTGATCATAATATCTTCAAAATAAATTATTTTTTAATTACACTATATATATATATATATATATATATATAAGTAATATAAAGGTGCTCATTTTCAGGAAAAAATCATAACTCATAATAGCAAATAAAAATAATAATACATTGATTTCGTTTCTACTTAAGTTATTTTTAAATCAACATAGTTAAAACTTTTTGTATGAGAAAAATTCAGTTTATTGTAAAGAATGAAATTAGCAGCTAACTGAAATTCAAACCATTTGTTTTTATGTGCATACACTGAATGAATGTTAAGAAGCTCTCAGTGAAATTAAAAACAAAATGAATACGTTAACAGATCAACTAGAGAACAAAGTTTCTGCACTGAATATTATATGTGTATTTCCATTCAAATTTTGTTGATTAATTTGATTTAATAAATGAAGTTTGGCTTTAAATTGTAACAGTGATATCAGTATTCTCTTCTATTTTTCATTGTATACCCTTAAAGTTATTTTGAAGTAATTCACTTTTCTACAGACTTCAAAGACTTTACTGGCAAAAATAAACTGAATGGCCTCTACTTTTCACACAATAACCTAATTTTTAGTTCTATTAAATATCTGTCTTCTTTATTAATCTAATTTGAATATTATTAAAAAAAGATGTACACATTTCATCACAGTAAATCATTTATTAAATGTTGATAGGAAATTCACTTTTTCTATAGTGTTTCATATTGTGCTCTGCAATGCCTGAAATATTGCTTATGGGCTGAACCTAGTTTCAAACAAATTGAAAAAATTTAATTTATAAATAGTTATCATTTTATATTTATAAGATTTTAAATATGTTCATTGTGTTATGCTGTAATTATTTTTGTTGATAAAGTTGAATTGTATTTTAAGATATAAAATGTACCTCATTCATAAATTCTAAATTTTGTTTTCCTTTTCATTTAAATGAGAATAACCAATTTATATCCCTGAGGATGAAAGTAAATTTAAAATAAGCAAATTTAAAAAAAACTTTAACTTTTTCTATATTATTTAAGCTTATTTGGAACTAATGTAGAGAAAATAAATCCTTTAAAGGATTAAAAACATGGCAATTTGTTTCTATTGAGGGCAAATTGTAAATAAACATTTCATGTATTAAATTTTGTTAAGAGTTTACTGTTGTAAAAATGATAAAAAAAATTTTAATCAAAACATTTAATATTCTTTTGTAAATAACGTTTCTATTTATATTAAGCATTAATATGTAAATTAAATTCTCTATTTGATTATTTAAGTTCTGTTCTTTTAATGGTAATGTTAAATTTTACCTATTAATCTAACTCTTGTTTTGCTAATTTGAAGATTCATTACAAATATTAAACATTTTGCAATTTCAGTTATTTAATCAGTTCCAAAGGGTAAAATATTAAATAGTATATTTTTCCTAAGAAATTAGTCCCATAGGTTTAGCATATATGTAATTAAAAAGATAAACATTTATAAAATCGGTATTATGATATTTGACATGTCATGGGTCTAAACTGGACCAAAAGGAGGCATCTACTGGATTAGAGTACATCCACCTGATGTCATATCGACATTTACTGGATAAAATTATGCTGTATGGGATTGTTACTATACTATAGTTGATTTGATTTTCTATTGCTTAAATAGTTATTTTTTATATATAAATGCTTTTTTAAATGTAGGAATATATTACAGATTTATTTTTCTAAAACATGTGAATTTTATAATGTATATAATAATTTTTTTTATTATTATGACTATATAATGTATAGATGTTGCTAAAATTAATACAATAATTTCAAATTTAGATTATAAAATCTTTCTAATTATAAATTTTTATATGTTTTGTTTCAGTGCCACTTTTTATACTTGTCTGGGGGAATTTCTGAGAATTGCACCATAAGCATCATTAAAATATTGATGACCAATGAACTTTCACCTGAGTTCAGTAATTTTGGTGCTAGGGATAAGAAATCCTTTAATGGACTAAATATGAAGTTGTTAGTTTTTGGTAAGTGCAATGTTTAAATAAGCATGTCATTGGAAGTGGTATTTTGTAGAAATGATGGAAAAATACACTTCTCATAAAAAATTTTTTAAATGAAATATATTTATGCAAGTGCTAATATGTAAATTCAATTCTCTGTTTGATTACTTAAGCACTGTTTTCAATATAAAAGTAATGTTCAGTTCTATCTGATAATTTGAAGGATTTTGTAACATATTTTAAACATTTTGTAATTTCTATTATTTAATTCAAACACAAAGATTACTATATTTACAAAACTGATATTTCTCAGAAGTTGAATTGCTAATTTTATATTTAAAACATTTACCGAATTAAAAATATAGATATTTCTAACAATGTTATTATAAAATTACTCATTGTCTTTAATTGGAGAAGAAAATTTTTGATATTTTTCTGCTTAATTAATGCTGCTTTTCACCAATGAGATTTACATCCAATCAGTATTAAACATGACAACTGAAGTGAATATAACAAAAATTGTTGTAATAAATAATGCATAAAATTGAAGCTACATATTTTACTGTAACAACACTAATACTATATTTAAAACAAGCAAATGACACTAAATGTCTTAAATAAAAGTTTAAAAATATTAGTTTTTCAATGTTTATACTACTTCTTTCATGATGGAACACCAACTTGATGCCCAATGATATTAATCTGTCAAAACGTAAGCCCTCTTAATTCTGAAAGGTCAAAATCCTAGTAGCTAGGTATTAGAAACAATATTCTACCCTTCTTAAAATTAATTGCTCATTTTAAAATAGCAAGTTTCGAGCATTTTAAATCAATGCATGTCGGTCATAGATATGCTGTCAGAAGGAAGAATTGTGAACTTTAGCTCACTTTAAAAAATTTCAAATACATAGATGAAAAGTTTGTTTCTTCTGGGATAAATGTAAAATGCAATGTAATTTAGTATTCATAAAAATTCTTAGTCGAAGATACATTTAACATATCACACATACACATCAATATTTACAATCTCATATAAGTGTGTCATTACCTGCCATCAACATATTCTGTATAATAGTTGATAATAATTATAGTGAAAATACATCAGACACGTTTTTGAATTGAGAAACAATCTTGATTCACTAAGCTGCTGATTATGTTATGTGTGTATACATACTTAAAATAACTATGAAATGATATCTAACATCTCTATATCACAATCCTTTAAGTAAGCAGAATTTTTAGAAGCACTTTTCAGCTCACATAAATTAATCAAAATAAAATTGGTGAAAATCAAAAGTTTTATCTATTATCTATAGTTCATTTTAAACTATAATGTGACACACAAAAGCTTTATCCAGGAAACTTGGAATAATTTATATACAATTATAAATACTATCCAACCAAGATAAAATTTAACTTTTTCCAAATTATTGTAAAAAATCCTCAGAAATACCACCTAAATGCTGGGAAACAGATATCTCACGATATTGACAAAGAGGAAATGGCAAATGTTCATAGGAGACAGGTTCATTAATTGTCACATTAATTTTTAAAATCAATAAATTATATAAAAAAAATGTTACTTTTTATCTCATTCACTTATATGGCTTAGATATCTAACAAAAATTAATGAGAAAAAACTAAGGATTAAGTTATAATCATCAAAACAGATATTGGTGAAAATTGACATGTATTTTGTTCCATGATTCATTGACTTTAAAACTGTTTAAATATATGCTAAAAATAATATAACTTCTATTATTTTTAGGACTTCTTTGGGAAATAAAAATGTCTTAATTCAAACTAGTAGTTTCAGTGATATCATTGATGAACTTTCCTTAGTACAAAAGGAAGCTTGTGAACTTAAAAATCTCTAATCAGCAAAAGAATTTAAACCAGAGAACATAAATTCTGATGAACAGATGGTAGCTGTTACTAGTTTCACAAAGCAAATGTTTTTTGTTCTGTTTAATTTTCTGAATGTTGAAGGAGATTTGATGAATGGGAAAACATTACAAGCAATAGATAAATTCTTGTTCCTTATAAAGTTGCGTATAGGAATATCGAATGAATTCTTGTCTTTATTGTTTCATATTTCTGATTCAACTGTTTCAAGACACTTTGTCCACACAGTTGGTATTTTAAATAAAAAATTCAAGATATTAAATATTTGGCCTAGTAAAGACCAAATAGTAAAGGCCATGCCATCCCATGTTTCCAGAGAAAATAAGAATTGCCGTGTAATCATAGATTGCACGGATTTTAGTATACAGCAGCCAAGCAATCCAAGAGAACAGCAAATGACTTACACACACACACATACACACAGCAATTACAAAAACAATACTTTGATAGGCATGATTGGTGTAATTCCCTCTGGAGCAATTACTTTCATATCAGACTTATATTGTGGAAGTATTTCTGATAAGGAATTATTTCTTCAGAGTGGTATTAAAAATAAATTAGAAGCAGGTGACATGGTGATGGCATATGTGGGCTTTCGAATTGAAAAGAACTGTCAGAAATAGTGTTTTGAAAATGCCCTCGTTTTTTAAAAGATAAAATACAGTTTCCTGCTGTAGAACGGGAAAGCAATACTGTTGTTTCAAATACAAAGGTTCATGTGGAAAGGGCCATTTCGGGAATAAAATACTTTAAGTATTTTGAAGGAGATGTACCTTATATGTCACTACACAATATTTCTGAAGTTTTTTTTTATCACATGTAATTTAGTTAATTTTAGAAAACCCTTAATAAAAAAAAGCTGGCAATGTTAAGTTTATTTTTATTATAAAGGTTTTCTATAACTGTGTGTGTAGCTTAACTTTCCTAAACTGTGATTCTAATAAAAGTTTTATTTTAAGGTTTATGCTTTCTTGCTGAGTAATTGCATATTGCTTTATAAGTTCTTCATATTTTATAACATGCTAATTTGTTTTATTTACTAATAAAATGAAATTATATGTGTATATATCTATATTTAAAAAAAATAGTTGAAGATAATATATTTCACATTAAAATTTATAAAGTTGGATTTTAAGGGAAAATTTTTAGTATCAAACTTTTTGTTACTGAAGAAACTATTTGGATATTAATATTTCATTTTTAGGAAATGCAAAAATTTTGACATATTAAAAACAGACATTTGGCACTTTTTAAGGAAACGCATTTTAGAATCACGTATTGTTAAAAAACACAAAAAACAATCCTTTCATTTAGCTGTGTTATTTCAAGCAAACTGATTCACATGTTTCAATAAAACCATTATTGAAAATAATTAAATTCATTGGGCATTAACGAAAAAAATCTGAAATAAATGTGAAATAAGGTTTATTAGGGACTAAATATTTATTATTTATATAGAATTAATATAAAGTTGAAAAATAAAATAGAATACTATTTACAAATGAGTTAATGAATGTCATAAATACCCTAGATGAATAACAAAAGAAATCATGAAAAAAACTATTTATTGAGATAATGTATAAAGATAAGGAAAATAATAACTTGAAAAAAATTGCTTTAATTTTACATCCCAATCTGCCCATTGAATTTCATCAAAATAAACTATTTCTTCATGAAAATGGTCTGTTCCATCCTTTTTTTAAATACACACAAAAAAAAAAAGACATTTGTGTTGGTCTGAACAAGCTAATTGGCACTGGATTTGGGCATAATATTTGTGTTGTTTAATAAGAACTAATGCACCACTAACAATTTCTAAACAGAAGTTAACCCTAGCATTGCACAGTTCATTTAGTGTTAAATTTTTTGTATTTTAATTTCTATCAGCATCACTTCTGTATTTCCAGGTTTATACTGTAAACCATCAGGTGAGGCTCCTAAATGAGGGAAAACTGGATTAATTACAACTCCAGTTTTTCATAAAATATAGTTTGAATATTTTTGTTGTATGTAATTTCTTACATGGCTTTCTTTTTCCAATCCATACTTAACTGCTGGAATAGAGGAAATATCTCTACTTTTATTTTTAAAAAATTGGTAAGCTAGTGCAGAATATTGTCTCTGCCGACATATTATTTATTTAATGTTTTGTTGCAGTAAGTCTATATTTTCTTATTTCATGCCATTCTTGCATGTTTTGCCAATTGTTCTTTGTTCTATATCCATGCATTCCTCTAAAGTGAAACTATAATTTTGATGGTAAAGTATTTAATAAAATATCTTTTACATCTAAGTTTGTTTCACCAGTAAAAGGAATGGTGGAACTACCAGCATAAACTACAGATGGTAGAGGAAGCGTTAAATCTTGTTTAATTTCTTTACTCTCTCTAAGAGCATCAAGCACTGGTAAACTAAAATTTACCAGGTAATTCCATTAGAATTCAGTGCTTGATAACTGTACATCTTCACACTTGTTCCTGAAAATTGCAGATGTTTTAACATGAACAGTTTTTATGATTTTGGGCTGATGCCCTGTTTGGAGCCTCTCAGTTTGTGCATCGTACAATTTCTTAGAAGAACAATCTTCTAAGCCTTGCAATAATGCGAAGACATGTTTGCAACATGCTGGCATCCCTCCAGCAGCAGAAATGCAAGAAGCATTTTTTTCGTTGTCACCGGTGTCACATTTCAGTTTTTTTTTTTTTTTTTTTGTTTTTATTAAAAAAAAGGCATGCAAAAAATATTTTTCTATATATACACTTTTAAAGTAAATAAATAAAAAACACTAATACAATAAAAAAATACATTCAGAATTTAAATAAAATAATTATACGTTCTGCGAAATTTGGTACTCATCCCAATTAATTCCCGAAACGATTTCAACAAATTTATTAAGACAATTTTCATTTGCAGCTATGCAAACTTTATGAAACATATACATTGCAAGGTAAAATTTAAAATCTGTCTTATGATTATACGTAGTTAAAAACGCTTTTACATACCTCCACATACTTTCAATTGTATTCGTGTGACATCCAGTTTCTGGATCAACAAATGTCAACTTGTGGTTGACTTTTAAATGTTCGAATCCCTCCTCAGTTAAATAGTCATAGCTCTTCCAACAGTCGGAATACACGAAAGTGCCTGGCAAAATCCAATCTTTAATAACTTGCATTAATGTTTCCTGTGTTCTATCGTGGACAGCAACTAAAAAACCCTTCCCTCTCAACCCCCTCAAACACCCACTGACCGTCAACCTTATGTCCCTTGTGATATTTTCACTTGCCAAATTTGGACTCGTGTATTTCAACAATTTTGCCCTTTCCCCTATTTTTTCTGAATTAAGTTCAATGTAATCTAAAAGAGTTTCATTAATAAATTGCCTCCAATCGGCCAAAGTAGCTTTTGAGAAGAAATACTCTTCAATTATGTGTTCCGTTTTGGATTCCCTTAAAATTTTGTAGGTAATATATAAAATTTCAAATAAATTTAGAATTTGAAAACCAAGAACCAATCCTAATAGATTTTTCAGAGTTGCATTGCTTTCCATCAATACTTTTTACAAACAAAAGAAAAACCATCGGAATAGCCTTTCTTTGGGGTAATCTTCATTTTTTATCCACATTTTCTACAATTTGCGTATTTTAATAAGCGTTTTTCCACTATAAAATTAATTAATAATTGCGGATCTTGAGCCAGTTGAATTTAAAAAATTCTATTAACAATTCTGGGTTTTCCAACTGTTGGCCTAGAGCTTGAAAAATTAAAATATCCATTGGTTTCTTTAATTTTAGCTAAAATAATCTGTTGAAATTTCTCAACACTATGAGCATGAGACATCATGGAAATATAACAATAAATTAACAAAAATGTATAAGATAATAATAAATTAAATTAATAAGATATAATAAATATATATAATAAATAAATAAAATAAAATGAAATAATGTAAAAGAAATAGTAAAAAAGAAAAATTTACGATGATTGGATGCTGGTGACAAAGAAGCACAACTGAGGGAAAATCCCCTAATTGCACCAACAGCAAACAAAAGACAAATGGCTTCCAATTACAATAGAAACGTGGAACAAAGAATGTTCTAGAACAATGAAAGTCGAAGTAAAATTTAAATAGCTGTAAAATTTATGTAAAACACAAGAAAAATGAATAGTAACAAAAAAATAGTAACTAAAACTGAATTTGGCAACACTACAATAAAAACAAAAGCTGAAATCGGCAACACTATGAAGTAAACAAAGGGCGCCAGATTTGGCGAGAAATCATATATGGGGATACTGAACTTATATCCTAGTTTTTAATCTGAAGCATGCTTTATATTCAAATTTATCGACTCACTGAAGCGATGAAAAGCTAAGTCATCCTTACCCAGCCTAAGCAATAAAATATTTAATCAAATTCTCAATGATTCAAAACTTTAAAAAAGAATTATATATTTATAGAGAAGTATTTAAAACACATTCACTAAAATTTAGGTATTGGAAATTAAATTTAGTTAACACATTTTTTTTATTTATTCTTACAGGTAAAAACTGCTTCTTGCACTTGTGCTGCTGGAGGGATGCCAGCATGTTGCAAACATGTCTTCGCATTATTGCAAGACTTAGAAGATTCTTCTTCTAAGAAATTGTACGATGCACCAACTGAGAGGCTCCAAGCAGGGCATCAGCCCAAAATCATAAAAACTGTTCATGTTAAAACATCTGCAATTTTCAGGAACAAGTGTGAAGATGTACAGTTATCAAGTACTGAATTCTAATGGAATTACCTGGTAAATTTTAGTTTACCAGTGTTTGATGCTCTTAGAGAAAGTAAAGAAATTAAACAAGATTTAATGCTTCCCCTACCATCTGTAGTTTATGCTGGTAGTTCCACCATTCCTTTTACTGGTGAAACAAACTTAGATGTAAAAGATATTTTATTAAATATTTTACCATCAAAATTATAGTTTCACCTTAGAGGAATGCATGGATATAGAACAAAGAACAATTGGCAAAACATGCAAGAATGGCATGAAATAAGAAAATATAGACTTACTGCAACAAAACATTAAATAAATAATATGTCGGCAGAGACAATATTCTGCACTAGCTTACCAAATTTTTAAAAATAAAAGTAGAGAGATATTTCCTCTATTCCAGCAGTTAAGTATGGATTGGAAAAAGAAAGCCATGTAAGAAATTACATACAACAAAAATATTCAAACTATATTTTATGAAAAACTGGAGTTGTAATTAATCCAGTTTTCCCTCATTTAGGAGCCTCACCTGATGGTTTACTGTATAAACCTGGAAATACAGAAGTGATGCTGATAGAAATTAAAATACAGAAAATTTAACACTAAATGAACTGTGCAATGCTAGAGTTAACTTCTGTTTAGAAATTGTTAGTGGTGCATTAGTTCTTATAAAACAAAACAAATATTATGCCCAAATCCAAATTAGCTTGTTCAGACCTACACAAATGTCTTTTTTTTTGTGCGTATTTAAAAAAAGGATGGAACAGACCATTTTCATGAAGAAATAGTTTATTTTGATGAAATTCAATGGGCAGATTGGGATGTAAAATTAAAGCAATTTTTTTCAAGTTATTATTTTCCTTATCTTTATACATTATCTCAATAAATAGTTTCTTTCATGATTTCTTTTGTTATTCATCTAGGGTATTTATGACATTCATTAACTCATTTGTAAATAGTATTCTATTTTATTTTTCAACTTTATATGAATTCTATATAAATAATAAATATTTAGTCCCTAATAAACCTCATTTCACATTTATTTCAGATTTTTTTCGTTAATGCCCAATGAATTTAATTATTTTCAATAATGGTTTTATTGAAACATGTGAATCAATTTGCTTGAAATAACACAGCTAAATGAAAGGATTGTTTTTTGTGTTTTTTAACAATACGTGATTCTAAAATGCGTTTCCTTAAAAAGTGCCAAATGTCTGTTTTTAATATGTCAAAATTTTTGCATTTCCTAAAAATGAAATATTAATATCCAAATAGTTTCTTCAGTAACAAAAAGTTTGATACTAAAAATTTTCCCTTAAAATCCAACTTTATAAATTTTAATGTGAAATATATTATCTTCAACTATTTTTTTTAAATATAGATATATACACATATAATTTCATTTTATTAGTAAATAAAACAAATTAGCATGTTATAAAATATGAAGAACTTATAAAGCAATATGCAATTACTCAGCAAGAAAGCATAAACCTTAAAATAAAACTTTTATTAGAATCACAGTTTAGGAAAGTTAAGCTACACACACAGTTATAGAAAACCTTTATAATAAAAATAAACTTAACATTGCCAGCTTTTTTTTATTAAGGGTTTTCTAAAATTAACTAAATTACATGTGATAAAAAAAAACTTCAGAAATATTGTGTAGTGACATATAAGGTACATCTCCTTCAAAATACTTAAAGTATTTTATTCCCGAAATGGCCCTTTCCACATGAACCTTTGTATTTGAAACAACAGTATTGCTTTCCCGTTCTACAGCAGGAAACTGTATTTTATCTTTTAAAAAACGAGGGCATTTTCAAAACACTATTTCTGACAGTTCTTTTTCAATTCGAAAGCCCTCATCTGCCATCACCATGTCACCTGCTTCTAATTTATTTTTAATACCACTCTGAAGAAATAATTCCTTATCAGAAATACTTCCACAATATAAGTCTGATATGAAAGTAATTGCTCCAGAGGGAATTACACCAATCATGCCTATCAAAGTATTGTTTTTGTAATTGCTGTGTGTATGTGTGTGTGTGTAAGTCATTTGCTGTTCTCTTGGATTGCTTGGCTGCTGTATACTAAAATCCGTGCAATCTATGATTACACGGCAATTCTTATTTTCTCTGGAAACATGGGATGGCATGGCCTTTACTATTTGGTCTTTACTAGGCCAAATATTTAATATCTTGAATTTTTTATTTAAAATACCAACTGTGTGGACAAAGTGTCTTGAAACAGTTGAATCAGAAATATGAAACAATAAAGACAAGAATTCATTCGATATTCCTATACGCAACTTTATAAGGAACAAGAATTTATCTATTGCTTGTAATGTTTTCCCATTCATCAAATCTCCTTCAACATTCAGAAAATTAAACAGAACAAAAAACATTTGCTTTGTGAAACTAGTAACAGCTACCATCTGTTCATCAGAATTTATGTTCTCTGGTTTAAATTCTTTTGCTGATTAGAGATTTTTAAGTTCACAAGCTTCCTTTTGTACTAAGGAAAGTTCATCAATGATATCACTGAAACTACTAGTTTGAATTAAGACATTTTTATTTCCCAAAGAAGTCCTAAAAATAATAGAAGTTATATTATTTTTAGCATATATTTAAACAGTTTTAAAGTCAATGAATCATGGAACAAAATACATGTCAATTTTCACCAATATCTGTTTTGATGATTATAACTTAATCCTTAGTTTTTTCTCATTAATTTTTGTTAGATATCTAAGCCATATAAGTGAATGAGATAAAAAGTAACATTTTTTTTATATAATTTATTGATTTTAAAAATTAATGTGACAATTAATGAACCTGTCTCCTATGAGCATTTGCCATTTCCTCTTTGTCAATATCGTGAGATATCTGTTTCCCAGCATTTAGGTGGTATTTCTGAGGATTTTTTACAATAATTTGGAAAAAGTTAAATTTTATCTTGGTTGGATAGTATTTATAATTGTATATAAATTATTCCATGTTTCCTGGATATAGCTTTTGTGTGTCACATTATAGTTTAAAATGAACTATAGATAATAGATAAAACTTTTGATTTTCACCAATTTTATTTTGATTAATTTATGTGAGCTGAAAAGTGCTTCTAAAAATTCTGCTTACTTAAAGGATTGTGATATAGAGATGTTAGATATCATTTCATAGTTATTTTAAGTATGTATACACACATAACATAATCAGCAGCTTAGTGAATCAAGATTGTTTCTCAATTCAAAAACGTGTCTGATGTATTTTCACTATAATTATTATCAACTATTATACAGAATATGTTGATGGCAGGTAATGACACACTTATATGAGATTGTAAATATTGATGTGTATGTGTGATATGTTAAATGTATCTTCGACTAAGAATTTTTATGAATACTAAATTACATTGCATTTTACATTTATCCCAGAAGAAACAAACTTTTCATCTATGTATTTGAAATTTTTTAAAGTGAGCTAAAGTTCACAATTCTTCCTTCTGACAGCATATCTATGACCGACATGCATTGATTTAAAATGCTCGAAACTTGCTATTTTAAAATGAGCAATTAATTTTAAGAAGGGTAGAATATTGTTTCTAATACCTAGCTACTAGGATTTTGACCTTTCAGAATTAAGAGGGCTTACGTTTTGACAGATTAATATCATTGGGCATCAAGTTGGTGTTCCATCATGAAAGAAGTAGTATAAACATTGAAAAACTAATATTTTTAAACTTTTATTTAAGACATTTAGTGTCATTTGCTTGTTTTAAATATAGTATTAGTGTTGTTACAGTAAAATATGTAGCTTCAATTTTATGCATTATTTATTACAACAATTTTTGTTATATTCACTTCAGTTGTCATGTTTAATACTGATTGGATGTAAATCTCATTGGTGAAAAGCAGCATAAATTAAGCAGAAAAATATCAAAAATTTTCTTCTCCAATTAAAGACAATGAGTAATTTTATAATAACATTGTTAGAAATATCTATATTTTTAATTCGGTAAATGTTTTAAATATAAAATTAGCAATTCAACTTCTGAGAAATATCAGTTTTGTAAATATAGTAATCTTTGTGTTTGAATTAAATAATAGAAATTACAAAATGTTTAAAATATGTTACAAAATCCTTCAAATTATCAGATAGAACTGAACATTATTTTTATATTGAAAACAGTGCTTAAGTAATCAAACAGAGAATTGAATTTACATATTAGCACTTGCATAAATATATTTCATTTAAAAAAATTTTTATGAGAAGTGTATTTTTCCATCATTTCTACAAAATACCACTTCCAATGACATGCTTATTTAAACATTGCACTTACCAAAAACTAACAACTTCATATTTAGTCCATTAAAGGATTTCTTATCCCTAGCACCAAAATTACTGAACTCAGGTGAAAGTTCATTGGTCATCAATATTTTAATGATGCTTATGGTGCAGTTCTCAGAAATTCCCCCAGACAAGTATAAAAAGTGGCACTGAAACAAAACATATAAAAATTTATAATTAAAAAGATTTTATAATCTAAATTTGAAATTATTGTATTAATTTTAGCAACATCTATACATTATATAGTCATAATAATAAAAAAAATTATTATATACATCATAAAATTCACATGTTTTAGAAAAATAAATCTGTAATATATTCCTACATTTAAAAAAGCATTTATATAAAAAAAATAACTATTTAAGCAATAGAAAATCAAATCAACTATAGTATAGTAACAGTCCCATACAGCATAATTTTATCCAGTAAATGTCGATATGACATCAGGTGGATGTACTCTAATCCAGTAGATGCCTCCTTTTGGTCCAGTTTAGACTCATGACATGTCAAATATCATAATACCGATTTTATAAATGTTTATCTTTTTAATTACATATATGCTAAACCTATGGGACTAATTTCTTAGGAAAAATATACTATTTAATATTTTACCCTTTGGAACTGATTAAATAACTGAAATTGCAAAATGTTTAATATTTGTAATGAATCTTCAAATTAGCAAAACAAGAGTTAGATTAATAGGTAAAATTTAACATTACCATTAAAAGAACAGAACTTAAATAATCAAATAGAGAATTTAATTTACATATTAGTGCTTAATATAAATAGAAACGTTATTTACAAAAGAAAATTAAATGTTTTGATTAAAAAAATTTTTATCATTTCACAAAAGTAAATTCTTATTAAAATTTAATACTTGAAATGTTTATTTACAATTTGCACTCAGTAGAAACAAATTGCCATGTTTTTAATCCTTTAAAAGATTATTTTCTCTTTCTTTACATTAGTTCCAAATAAGCGTAAATATAGAAAAATTTTAATTTGCTTATTTTAAATTTAATCTCATCCTCAGGTAAATAATTTGTTATTCTCATTTAACTGAAAAGGAAAACAAAATTTAAAATTTATAAATGAATAATTTAGAACTTATAACATTTTATCTCTTAAAATACATGTCAAGTTTATCAATCAAAATATTTAAAATCTTATAAATATAAAAAGCTAACTATTTATAAAACAAATTATTTTTTCAATTTATTTGTGAAACTAGGTTCAGCCCATTATAAGCAATTTTTCATGTATAGCAGAGCAGAATATGTAAAACATTATAGAAAAAATGAATTTCTAATCAACATTTATTTAAAGATATTTTCTGTGTTGAAATGTGTACATATTTTTAGTAATATTCAAATTAGATTAATAACGAGCACAGATATTTAATAGAACTAAAAATCAGGTTATTGCGTGAAACGTAGATGCCATTCAGTTTATTTTTGCCAGTAAAATCTTTGAAGTCTGCAGAAAAAAGTGAATTACAACAGAATAACTTTAGAGGAATACGATTAAAAGCAGAAGAATATTGATATTTCTGTTTAAAACTAAATCAGAGTATCATTTATTAAATCAAATTAATTAACAATATTTGAATGGAAATGCACATATAATATTCATTCCAGAAACTTTGTACGTTGTTCTGTTTACGTAATCATTTTGTTTTTAATTTCACTGAGAGCAAGCTTCTTTACTTCCTTTCAGGGTATACAGATACAAGCAAATGGTTTGAATTTCAGAAATTTCTATTAGTTACTAATTTCATTTTTTACAATAAACTAAATTTTTCTCATACAAAAGGGTTTTAACAGTATTCATTTAAAAATAACTTTAGTAGAAATGAAATCAATGTATTCGGAGTTCCATTTGTTATTATAATCTATGATTTTTTCCTGAGAATGAGCATTTTTATAATAATTTACTTAGATATATAAAGTGCAATTAAAAAATTTTATTATTTTGAAGATATTATGATCAGATGGTTTTTCGGTATAAGTTCAATATCCCCACGTACATTTTTTCGCCAAGTCTGGCGCCCTTTGTTTTGATTGTAGTGTTGCCGATTTCAGTTTTTGTTTTTATTGTATTGTCGCCACATTCAGTTTTTGTTAATAATCCTTTTTTTTTTTGCCAGTATTCGTTTTTCTCGCGTTTTACATAATTTTTACATTATATACATGTTTTTCTTCAGTGGTAGCTATTTAAGTTTCATTTTGAGTTTTTTTGTTCTGTTTCTATTGCAATTGGAAGCCATTTGTCTTCTGTTGGCTGTTGATGCAATTAGGGGATTTTACCTTAGTTGTGTTTTGTTGTCGACAGCGTCCATTCACCGTAAATTTTTCATTTTTACATTATTTCTTATTTACATTATTTTTACATTATTTCTTATCATTACTTTTTATTTGGTTTATTTATTATATATATATATATATATTTTTATTTCTTCATTGATTTTATTTAAATTCTATTGCTTACATGCATTTTTTCATTGCATTCATGTTACATCTTTATTTACTTATGAAGTGCATATATTTAAAAAAATACTTTTTTCATGTTTTTTTTAAAATTTTAAAAAATGTATATATTTGAAAAAATAGTTTTTGCATGCTTTTTTTAAATTTTATAAAGTGTTTATATTTAGAGTAATATTTCTTGAATGCCTTTTTTTTGGTTTTTTTTTAAATTTTATAAAGTGCATATATTTAAAAAAAATTTTTTTTGCATGCCCTTTTTTTTTACTGAAATGTAAAACTGGTGACAACAAACAAAATGTCGAAATAAATATATCAATCCGCATATCAGCCTAACTTCATATCAAGTAAGTCCATCATTTATATTTATTTCCCTTTTTAAATTTTCTAAAATGATTATTTTTCGATAGAACTTCGGGAAATTTCCCGTGTTAATAAACACGCGCTTAGCTTGGCGCTGAAAAAATTCGCGGCGTTTGCCAATATATTGGGGTTATTGAACTAGTTCCGGTTTTTCTAACAGTATTAAACAAAATAATGCAAAATAAGAATATAAAAAATATCGAGCATTACAAGCATTATGGATGTAAGAAATTTTGCTTCCAAGTAAGTGTACTCAAAATCTTATAGAAAATCAAATTCACATATCGCACACAGTCACATTCTAAATGCTAAATCACTGAAGATGTAAGCATTTCCTACTAAATTATTTTACATAATCTTAAACATTTTTCATTAAAATAAAAAAAATGCTTACTTTAAACTTTAGAACCTTTTTAACTTAACTTTAGAACTTTAGACAACAAACTAAAATCTTCCACAAGATACTTCAGAAAAGTAAGAATTCCAAATCTGGTATAGGAAATAAACATATCTTCCATTTAACTACAAATTATAAAAATAAATTTTCAATTATACATTTAAATAGCTCTTCATTTGAAATATTAGTACAGCATACATAAAAATAATTGGGTTATATAATTTTTTCTAGCTAAGTAGCAAAATCTTGAATTACGGATTTAAAATTTGATATTCAATAAAGAAAATACTCAGCTTTTTAATTCAACAGTAAAAAGTGTTTTAATTAAACATTAAATCTTAGAATTAAGACTATCATAAAAATAAATTTTATAATTTCGAATCAAATCCTAATATTTATTAATATTTATCATGTTGAAATCAAGATATAAATACATAAGTCTTAGTCTGACAAAATACTAATAAATTTAAGTAATTTGGGAAAGAAAAATTGGTTTGTATTAAAGAAAATTACTCTGTGGTGTAATAAATTTTCTTCCAGCAATTTTCATCCTAATCGCAATGTTTGCATTTTTTCAGATATTCTGCATTTCCTGAACTTTGGACAAAGTAATCCTAAGTACCCTCTAACTTTCGCTGAAATTATCAATAGCGAAACAACAAGAAAGACTCTCTTAAAAAGAAAGCGCTATCAGGAATTGCTGTTAAAACAGTTGTGGAGTAAATGGAAACAGCAATATTTGTTAAACCTTAAAACTGCTCACTCTTTAAAAAATCCTGATTTACAGCCCAAACTAAAATTAGGTGATGTTGTGCTGATTCAAGGAGATAACAAAAACAAACTGTTATGGAAACTAGGCAGAATTATTAAAGCCGTTCCTGGACGTGACGGTAAAGTCCGATCCTACGAATTAAAAACCGGAAATGGAACTTTGAAAAGAACTGTACAACATTTATATCCTCTTGAACTATATTGAACTCTAACATTTCACATATTTATATTTTTAATTTTATTTAAATACTGAATTGAATAATTTGAATTTGTTTAATAACTTACTTTCTTAATATTTGTATTTATTTTGATAATAATTCTTTTTAATTTGTTAAATGCTTTCCTATTTGACTTTTAGATAAAATTTTTATGTTTCTTGTATACTCTAGATATTGAAAAGTATTGTTGATATTGATGTAATTTAATTCAAGTATTTACCTTATTATTATCTTTTTTGTACTGCATTTTTGAAAAATCTGATTGACAGCAATTTTGCTTCTTAGAAATGTGAATTTTTTGTTTAT
Source organism: Latrodectus elegans (assembly GCA_030067965.1). Classification (NCBI taxonomy): domain Eukaryota; kingdom Metazoa; phylum Arthropoda; class Arachnida; order Araneae; family Theridiidae; genus Latrodectus; species Latrodectus elegans. The sequence goes on along the minus strand of CM057817.1, from coordinate 101,364,673 downwards.
GAATTTATTTGAATAGATGAACTCCTGTCAGAGTTCAGGGGGGGAGTGTGTAACGGAATATTAGTTAACTTTTGTTGTCAACAGATGGCGCTATAAGCACATGTTAGATTTTATGTTTATTTTGTGATTGTTGAAAAAAGAATGTTTTTGTTCTTAGAATTTGTTCGATTGTAATACGTGCGTATAGTTTTGTTTGAACGGATTAATATCCTATGATGTTTTATTTCATTCAATTTAGATTTATAGAGGCTTTCAGCCTATTCCTTTCATGTAAATATTGTATAAACATTTATTAAAATATATAGAAAATTATTCGAGCTTTTGCACCTTTAGTTTTTGAAGTTGTTCTCAATGCTTAGTTTCGATTTTTAGTTCTTAATAGAAAAGAGTAAAATCTTTCAAAGGTTTATATAAATCACCACCATTATACATGACTAATTTTATTGCGAATTACTTTTAAAATAGGAGGATCAGAAATTATTTTTTCTGTTTCAGCAGTTAATAATCCATTATGCATAAAATTTTGTCAGTGGAATATTTTTTTCGTTTTGCTACCTGTTTCAATAAAATTAAATTCTTTTCCTAGAGATCATGGATATATTAATATAAATATCTCTGAATTTTTTAAAATTAAATTCCAGCTTTATGCTTGCTGTTAAATAATTAAATTAATCAAGCTTAAATTTATTATTCAAATCATTTATAAAGATGTAGATTAATTTCATTTTAGAAAGATAGCAACGGTAATCTAAACCACAACATTGTTAATGTTCAACACAAGTAAAAAGTATTAAATGCTCAGGATAAAACTTATACTTTATTTTGTCATAAATCCAGAAGTTAAAATTAAATTTATTATGAATCGCAAACATTATATAGTTAATATTATCATTTACCACATCTCAAATATTGATACTCATTATTTTTGTTTTTAAAGAAATTTAAATCCCTATCAGATGATTTTTCTAAGCAGTTGTCTTATAAGAAATATTTTACAGTGATTAAGAAATAGAATACTTATAACTAGATATTAAATGATGTAATCATAATGGAATGATTTAAGATAAAAAGTTTGACAGTGGAACATCTCAATAATTAGTGAAAAACAACAATAATTTTTAATGTTTTCTAATTCACTTACAAAGTATATGTAGACTACATATAAAATACGAACATACATGAATTAAATTTGTCAGTTAAAACCAGGAAAAATACAAATCCCATGTTTAAATTTCTCAGAAATTGTAGAAAATGTAAATTTTTAAACGTTTTATTATAGTTTATAGTATATGCAATAATTAAAATATATATTGAAATATATTGTGATCACCATAAATAATAATAACTTCAGTATAAGATTATTTATGAACTGCTCTTTTGTATTAATCATTTCCTCCACATTATTTTAAAATACAGAAATAAATTTTACAAAAATAAAAATACTGAACAAAATTTCGTCAATCAACTTGATCGATCTAAGGAGTTTAAAGGACATGATGGGATATTATGACTATTATTCTTCACGATTCATGGGGAAGAGGACATTATTTGTAGGCAGTTGTGTTACTCCAAATATAAAAACTACTACTCATGAATATTTCAATCACATAATTTTTAATCATTTTCATTTGTAATCTCCAATGTAATGAAAATCTTATTACAGCTTAGACCATTAAAATAATTATGTTGAAAATTTGTAATTTCTGTGCGAATTAAAAATCATCAGTATAATGGCTTTTTTATTTTGTGAATTCATTTTATGTATTGTTTCTTTTTTTATTTTATCAAATATTTCACAAGCTTTATGCATGGATAGAATCTCAATTCTTCCTTCATACCTTAAGAAACGCGTCTCATCCCTATTATTCAATATAAACATGTTTACATAACATTAATTACTCTTAAACAAAATAAAGTTGCAATTATTTACTCTTAAGCAAAAGTTGCAATTATTTTTTAAATTAATATAGTAATAACTATGGAGATTCAAGTATCAGCTTACTTTTGCTTTGTGGAGGAAAATGTAAAAAGTGATCGAAAATACTCTGTTATAATTAAAAGATACCCGAATAAGTATTTGACAACATTTTAATATATTTTCAATAACAGCATGGTAATGCATTATTTTTCAATGCATATTTTAAGCTAAATTATTTTTTAATATGTAAAAACAAAAATTGGGTTAAACAGTCATACATAAGTGAAATGTTATATAAAAAGTCACGATGTTCTTATATAGAATATAACTTAATTCACTATAATTTTTTGAAGCATTCTTGTACATATTCCTGCCAATTAGACAACGGCTTAGCAAAATCTGATGGTATCGGGTGCAGAACTTTATTTGACACTCCTAAATATCAGAAAAAATTTCATTTGACCGTTAGACATGCATCCACAGACTAAAAATAAGGCTTTAATTTTTTTTTATTTTTTTATTTATTTATTTTTTTCTTTTAAGAGTGAAGGGATTGAGCCATAGACATTCTGTTCCAAAAAACATGGTCTTGCCATTTATTTATCATTGTGAACCCTTTTCAAAGTACTTTGACATCGCATAGATAACCGCTGTTTAAAGGCTAGTCTAGGATACACTGCTTATTCGGGCTATGTTATTAATATAAAAAAATAAACTTAAATTCTTTTGACTGATCTTCCTGATCACATTTTTTCTATATAATTTTGATATGTCGTTATTTTGATATATAATTACACTCTTTTGTTTTCAAAACCGATTTTCACAAGCATTTCAATCTGATTTCGCATCGCCATTTGTAAGATGTGTGCGTGATTTATAAAACTCTTTGATTTCACTAATTTCACTATATTCCAATTTTAAATAATTTATCTTTTTTCCGGAATGAATGCGTATAAATGTTTGATATTCTTAAAATCCTTGAAAAACGTATTCAAAAAAGGAAAAAGAATTCATTGACAAATCCAACTATTTTACGGAAATAAAAAATATATATCTTTACGACGAATACTCTTGTATTCCTTGAAAAATAGGCATACCAATTTAATACCATTATCAAAATAATTTATATTTATTCATAATTTAATTCATTTATAATTAAAAGTAACTTATGCGAACAGCATTTTACTTGTACTTTTTGATAAAGACGATATTTTTAATTCCAAATGTAATAAGTTTATTTTTAAATGGTGATATTAATGACCCCGATACATCTGATAAATAAAAAATAATATTTTTTAAAAATTTTATTGTTCCCTTTCAATTTTAATAATTTGTTGTCAAAACATGCATATTTCACTCATTGAATTTTCTGCTTCCAAATTGATTAAAGCATATTAAAGTGAACAATTTTTACATTATTGTACTACTACAAACCCATTTTTTGATCACTTATTATTTATGTTTTAAAATCCGATTGATAAATAAATCAAATTTCGTAATTTTTCGCTTTATGTTGGGGTTAACTGTAATGTTTCGATTTTCATCAAACTTTTATGACATAATACATACATAGATAAATTAAATAAAGTAAATCTAAGTGAAACGCACATTGTACATCTAGAAGAAACGTACATTGATATTATATATATATATATATATATATATATATATATATTGGTGTGTGCGTGTGTGTTACTTAAAAAAGTAAAGATTTGTTCTATTTGATTTATTTATTTCACCTTCTTTAAAATTTGGAGTTACATTAATTTTCTTATGTCTACAGTTTCTAAAGAATTTGGAACTATCTTACTCTTAATTTCAAATACTGGCTGTTTAAAACGGTCATTGGACGCTTTTCTTAACATTTTAAAATGGACATTTGATTTTTTTTTTTTTTTTTTTTTTTTTTTTTTTTTTTTTGGGAGAAATTAGGAAAAAATTTAACTTTAGCTCATTTTAAATGAAAGGATCGCAGACCTCCTAGATTTCCCTGAATTCATTATTCTTCATTATATTCTTTTAATTTCTTTAAAACTCCAATTTAAAATTATATGTTTCCTTTAAAAACAAAACTGTCAAACGACGATTTTTTTTAAGTTATACATTGCTGCCCCCCCCCCAACAATGCTTACATAGTTATCTTTTCAATATTTTATTATTTATTATTTGTATAAATTTAGAGAACACCTTTGCAGCTATATCTAATGAAAGTTAAAAATATGTTAACTAAAAATATTGTGAAATAACATTGCTAAGAGTTAGAATTTATAAAAAAAAAATTTAAATAGTGATTAAATAATCCTTGTTAATGATTTAAAAGCTAAACTGAGAAATCATCTAATAGTTTTTCATCTTAAAGCAATAAAATTAGAAATATTTAAGAAAAAGTTATTTGTTGTTTGATTTATTTTGAAATTTGTAAAGAAATACAAAGAGAACTCAACAAGCCCTTTTTTTTCTTTTCATGGTATTGAATTGAATGATACTGAAATTAAAAATTTTTTACTAAACGATTATATTATTGCCTTTAGAATTTATTAATACTAATATTAATTGCAAAAAAAGAACAGTATTCAATTTAGTTGATAGTTGTTTAATCTTGAATTGAATTTGAAAAAATAATAATTTGATTCTTTGTAAGTCTACTTTAAGGAATATCATAATAAGAGTAAAATCGCTAAACTACCTATTGTTAGTGAAATCGAGTAACATGGCTATCGAAAACGATCTTGAAAAGTATGGAAAAGGTAAAAATCAACAGAAATATGCATTTGATCAATTTATGCACTCAACAACTTGAATAAACACCCTTATTCCTTGGGAAATATTAAAATTATTCCCTATTTTCAAATTTGTTCAAAAGTTTCTGTTTCAAAAATCAATCATAATTTCCTTTTTTATGCATTGTAACATTTCTTTTCTATTAAAAACTAAAATTTTTTAACATTTATATATCTTGATAATCGGGAGTTTACTGCCTCAAATATTCATAACAAGCATATAACTTGTAATTAACAAGTATTGTGTGTGACCTAATTGATTAATTTAACCTAATTAATTACTTAAAATTTGAGTGCTAAATCTTCGAATTTAATTTTCTGAAGCATAAAATGTTTTATTACAACAAATAAGAAATAAAATTTCACTTGGCATATTTTGTGCTACCTTTTCCTTGGCATTTATGAGAAATATATTTACTTCTTCTAAATTAAAAAACCTATACTAAATCTAGAACTCTTTATTTTGAAAATTAAATCATTGGAACAATGTTAGTCTTTTTACTCCCGCAATTTCTTGTTCGGAAAATGCTCCTACTCCCGCGTGAGAAAACAGTACACACACACATTTCGACCACCACCCTCTTTCCTCCTTACTGAAAGAGTGTCATTTGCTCCCCGCTCTACTGTTACTCGAAGGTTTCACCATGACGAATCTATATTTTTCGAGAATGAATTCCCGCGCGAAGTCTGCCATAACTTTCTGGAACAAGTGTTTACCATAAAATATAAGCTTTTCGATGAACATTTGATTTTTTTTCATATGCATAATTTTGAAATATTAATAAAATTTGAAAGAAAATCTTTGCTACATATAATTTTTAACAATTAAATCTATCGAAAATTTATAAGTTTCTCAGGAAGAAAACTTTTGTTTTTCGTCCACTATACTTTAAATAATTTCAAGAATATCATAACGATATTAGAAACATCATTAATAAACATTATATTTATAGACAAAGTTTAGTCTACCAGCTCCATATATTTAATCTTTTTGCTAAGATAAAAATTCTCATAACTTATTATATAAACTATTTTTTATTTCATGTTTGATTTGTAAGCTCATTTTAGTTTCGGAATGAATTTGAATTCATGGAATCTGGAAATGGCAAATTTATCCAAGAAAAATATCCTGAAATTAATTTTTAAGATAAATAAATGAAAGAATTATATGTGTGGTAAACTTCATTAGGATAAGTTTAATCCTTAACCATCAAAATGCTTTGAAAATGTAGGATACTTTTAAAATCGAGTAAATATAATTGGCTTTTAAGAGACCTGATGTGCAATAAAATAGTTGATTGAGAACAATAATAGTTCGAAAAGCAACATATTCGATGTTAAAATCTAAATGAAAATCAGAATATTATGCAAGCAAGAAAATCTAAAATATCCAAATTTAGTAATTAAATATTTTAAAATTTGAAATTTAGAAAAGATTGAAAATAATCGCATTTAAAAATAATGACGATTTAGTTTTTAATACTATAAATTTTTGCATTGAAAGTAAATTCTATGTTCTATTACTTAAAGATATCCCTTATTTTAAAGCATGTTGACTTAGATTTATAAATACAGTTTCACTTCGTGTGTTTCAGTTACTAATTAAGCAAAAATAAATTTTCGTCGACATGTTTGAAAAAAAATGTTGCGAAATCAATCATAATTTGTGTTGTAGAGTAGAATTGCAAAATTGTGTTCCTTCTGGATCACTCGGTGATTTCTTATACTATTTATTCAAGATCTTTTTCTCTGAATACATTTCGAAATACACCTATAATCTATAATTATAATAGTTAAAAACATATATTCTAATGCAGTATTTATTTCTTAAAAAGGAAAAAATATTTTAAAAAATATAAATAAAATAAATTTTTTTTTAAAATATTCATTCAAATTTAAAATTGTAAAATTTTTGAAAAATAAAGATTTAATGAGCTAAATAGCGTAAAATTTCCAATATCAAAAATTTGTTTATTTTAAGTGTAATAAACATTTTGATATCAAGTAATAGACAACTGTGAGTTTCAAAATCCATTGCCATTCCCTTCAGAACATATATATTTTCAATTTTATTTTCATTTAATTCTACCAGAACATTTTTGTTGACATTGGATTAAAGGAATTGCACATCGTTTCATGAAAATATTTCACATTTTAAGGACAGTATAAACATAAATAATATCATAATCGGAAAAATCGAACAATATTCCTTAGAGGGAAATATAGATCATAGTAGATTCTCTATGATGATATTATTCGATATATTGATTTATAAAGAAATATGTTATGATGGTGAAATCGTATAATAATTAATGTTGTCTCTTGAAAAATAATCCAGAAAAAAATTGATCAAATGCACGATGTATTACTTTTTTTTTTGTTCTAGTATGTAATCAATGCAATGAAATTAAATGCTTATTTATAGTGTACTAAAAATCTTCTACGAAATAAAAATGCACACGGCGATAATCGCTGTATATATTTATATATTACAATAGAAATTAAACATTTCACATACATTACAAATGTGAAAGATTTATTCTCCTTTGCTTCTTCTTTTTTTAGGAATATTTTGCTTAAATATCATACTTCCAATGAATTATATCACTACATGAATAGCTAAATTCTACGGGTGGATTTTAATTTTTCTTTACTACTTTCCAATTTTACTACTTTCGGACCCCAATGTCCGGTTTCCTTCAACTCTGAGAAACGAAATCTGATCTGAAGAATGTGGAGGGCTAGAAAGGGGGATGAAATCCCTTGGTACAACTGCAGTCCCACAGCTGCGTTCTGAGAATTGACTTTCACAGGATGTTACTTTTACCGCCAGAAGGAAAAATATATCATTCCTATAAACCATCAATACATTTGGTATCTTTAAGCTTAAAATACTTTTTCAACATGCAAATTCAGGCAAAATTATCTATTTGTAAATAAAATAAAAAAATCAGAAGTGAAACAGAACTTATTTAAATATAATTAACAGCAATTTTTTCGTCAGTCTAATATAAATTTTTAAGTAATGCTAAATCATTACAATTTCTTAAATTTCTCATTAATTCAAAACCCCATCAAAGATTATTTAAAAGTTATATAAAAATAAAAAGGAGATTTTTTTCTCATTTTTAATAGTTTTGAATGTAATCACATATTATAAAACACATTTTCATCAGCTATTTTATCAACAAGCACAAATGCGTTGAATTTTAAGTTTATGAAGTAAAAGTAGTTTGTACATAAAATTTTATTTTTAAATCCAGCAACTGTTATAATTCATAATGATTGACTAAAATGACATAAAATAGTATTATCTTCTAAGATAAATTTTAAACTTCAGCAGTTAGCTAATAAGAGACAATTTTATTCAGTTTTAGGAAAGATTAATGTTACAATAAAAAACCTAGTTAGGTGTCGTGTCTAAAAATGACCATTGAGGGACACAAACATTTCATAAAAAGAAATATGAATGCTTATTTATATAAAAATAGGAGAATTTATGTAACAGTGAGATATTTTTCTTTGCAAAAAATGTAAGTGTTGAAACACAACTATGTGGTGACAAAACAGAGGATTCCTATTACAGGATTATTTTATTAGAATTTCAAGCAAGTATAAATTAAATATTTATTTAAGCATCTTCATTCATATGATTCAAATTTATCAAACTATATTTGTAATGAAAGTATGTCAAACTTTAGGTTGAATTTTTATAAGGTGGCAATGTTAATCAATTGTATCATTCTGTTAAATATGTTAATATTTCTTAAGGTTGGTTTGTTTGTCGCTCAACGGTCATTTTTTGCTCACGAGGACTAATTATACCGGGACCTACGATTTAAAGTGGATTCTGAACTACTACAAACATCCATGCCCAAGGTGAGATTCGAACCCACGAACTGTTGAAACGAAGGCAAGAGCGCTAACCATTCGGCTGCCAGCCCGGCTAATATTTCTTAAACTAAGTTAAAAAAAATTCCAACATATTGAACAATGACTAATTTACAACTAAACAAGGCTCATCTTTTCTAAGAGAAAATATAAAATCAAATGTTTTAACTTTAATTTAACTTTATTTTGCTAGTAAATATAAATTTTAAAGTCAAATTTCTCTAAGAAATTTATCATGAATCACATGTATTATTTAAAATATTGAATAAATAGTATATATAATATTTTGTATTATATCTCAAAAACTGATTTAATTTTGTTACTTGAATTCATATAAGAAACTACGACTTTTTAAATTATTGATTTATTTTTTATTATTAAGGGATAAGATTAGAGTGCATTAAATTATGAAGCAAATACACTATTTATTGAAGTTCACTCGCTCAAATATTTAAATTGAATAAGAAACTTTTCTAGGAAAAAATAAACAAAACTTCAATTTATATGATGAAAATTAAATAAGCTGTTATTAAATAATTTATTAATAACTTGTTGAAAAATATTTAATTTAAGAATTTAACTGTGAAACTTTTCACTAGTTTATAAATTACTGTTACTAATTTTAATTTGTAGTACATGAATAGTAATTTAGTTAAGTGTATTTAAATAACATAATGATTCCGATTTATTTATGATATGTATGTAGACAAGTATAACTCATTTATAGAAAACAAAGTACAAAAGTATTATAATGAAATTACTTAATAAATAAAAAATTTAAATTCTCAATATTTTATTGAAGTCTACATTATATTCAATAATGAAGATGCACACGATGAAATGTACATTAATTTTTAAACTCTCATTTGTGCAGAACTAACAGTCATTAATATATGTAATAGATTCTACATACATTATATAACAAAAATAATAGTTATCAAAACTGGAAAGCTCTTTTCTTGGTTCCAATTACTTGTCTTATAATAAAAATAATTATGAAAAATTATAAAATAACAATTGAAATTAAAACGACCTAGAATTCAGCAACTAAAATTTCAAAAAATAAATACCCTTCAAAAGGAAGTCTAAAAAGTATTCTATTATTTTATAAGAAATTCCCTTCCAAAACGTCATTAACTCCGCCTAGTTGTAAACATAACGTCATCAACCCCTCCTCTTTGCTTGACGACATCTGTAATCAATAAGCAATCTTGTTATGGTGCTGTAGCACCATAACAAGATTGCTATCATCCTCTTGGCATCCTATTTGGCTAGGAATTTGGCGTAGAATCGGAGCAGTTCTGCTTACGGAAATATCCCCAATATAATTTATTAAAGTAAAAATACACTTAAACATGGTTGGTTTTCTACATTTAGATAACACTACTCAGTTTTTTAACCTCATTTCTATGACTTCTTTGAAATAAAAATAAGTTATTTAAAAAGACTAAAACATGAATTGATAAAAGAAAAGCAATTATTTTTTAACTTACTTTGTTAAACACTTCTTCATGTAGCAATAAACGAATATAGACTGTGAGGCAAACTATAATTTAATATTATGGAAGCAATAAACGCAAATAATTACAATTGCAGTTAATTACTTACTTTTAATATAAGTCAAGATAACATCCATTATGAATGTCTTAAGTACGTCCACCATGGACGTCCAAATTACATCTATCATGGACTTATAAATTACGTATATCACAAATCCAAATGTTAATACTCCAAAACTCATCCATCGTGAATGTCAATCCGACGTTCATATGTAGTCGAAAGAAGAGCATCCAGTTCACATCTAACCATGATTCACGCTCCAGCAGCCGAGCTGATAAGACGTGTTTTTCACTCGCTCTTCACACAAACCAGTTCCTGAAGGTTTCTCCCCGCTCACAACTACAACGGACGCAGCAAGGCGAGCTAAGCCTTTTACGCCCCGCCTGTTGAGCTACCTAGAGCTATTACTATTTCGTCTTCACTGAAGATAATGTTTTAAATTCAGTTCGAATAAAAGTAGCACTTTTTAGTGCTATCAACTGCTGCTTTTTTAAAAACTGACTCATTTTCTTGACCTCTGACTGGGACAATGGCTGCAAATAAAGAATAATACAATCTACCAAGCTGACGGTCATTATGAATCCTAAATACAACAATGCCTGGGAACTCCATCTAAAGCAACTCCTGGAAATCCAGACGGTGCTACTGGGTAGCAGAGACTGCACTACTGAAGTACATCCACAACAAAACATCTTGGACATGCTGGATCTCAACATTAAAACCTGCAGAGAAACTTTAAAGACTGCAAGCACAGGTAGCTATAATCTTGTTTCTGATATGGCAAACACCCCTACAACCCCCATAATAGTAAAAGTGACTAATATTGCCAATCAAACTGATAAATTTAATAAAAAACGAACTGATGATGGTGAAGAACATTTCATTTTCGCAAAGAAAACAGCCAAAGTTGTGATTTAGAGTGTCATTTAGAGCCCCATAGCTGTGGCTAACGTGTTCAGTGGGCTAATTCCAGAGGAAGAAAATCACAAAAAAATGGATGACCAGCCAGTGACTGAAATAGCCCCTAAAATTCCACCCATAATTATAAGGTAAGGTGAAAGCCATGTTTCATTCATGACCAAACTAAAAAATGAATTAAGAATAAATATTGAAGCGAAAGCTTCAGGTGAAAATTTGAAACTTCTGCCAAAATCAGGAGATCACCACAGGGAAATTACAAAATTTCTTGAATGTAACACATACAAATATATCCTCCTAAGAGGAAAAAATGAGAAACCCCGTAAATTTGTAGTCAGGGGAATTCCCATGACCGCAAAAAGTGAGGAAATTGTTTCTGACTTAGCCAATCAAGGATATAAAGTCCACAAAGTAAACAGGATGACTAGCCAGAGAAATGAAAAACCCCTACCTCTATTTTTGGTCCAACTCTACAATGGCCAAGAAATAAGTGCTATATTTAAATTAAAAAGTTTGTGTCATATTTCAAACCCTACCATAGAACATCATAGGGGAAACAAAACAGTTATGCAGTGTTTTAATTGCCAACGTTTTCACCACTCAAGCGATTTCTGCCATATGGCACCCCGCTGCGTGAAATGTGCAGAAGGACATAATACAAAAGAATGTCCCAAGGACAAAAAACTAGAATCCTCAGTCTGCTGCAACTGTAATGGGAACCATCCTGCAAGCTATCGGGGGAGTGAGAAATTCCCCAAACCCAAACCGAAAACGAAAATATTTAAAACTAACCATAAAAGAGAGGAGATCTCATACGCAAGTATAGTGGCTAGTCATAAAGAAACCTCCGCTACCGTGGCACTCGAACCCTTACCCCCTCAACCGATACAACTGTTCCAAGCAATGGACAAAATCAAAATAAAAACGACTTTAATGATTTATTCACACTCTTAAGAGAAATAAGAGAAGTATTTAATGGAATTAATATTTCCGAAGCCATCAAACGAATTCAGTCTAAAACTGACTCAATGGATAAAATGTTTGCCCTCATGGACATGTTTAAGCAAATTAATAACACCCCTTAATGTGTGCCACACAACGGAGATTTCTATTTTTATCGTGGAATTCCTGTGGTATTAGAAACAAAATGGTCGAATTTCGTAACTTTGTCAATGAGCATAATCCAGATATAATCTTAATTCAGGAATCATTCCTAACAAATTATGTAAATAATCACATTCTAGGATATGCATGCTATAGAAATGATCGCCCAAGAAATACCACACTAGCAGGGGGTGGGACAGTTATTTTTGTCAAGAGTACACTCCCACACTACCAAAACACAACACACAAATTAATTACAATTGAGTCAACTTTGGTCACATTGACCTTGCCAACCCTACCCCATATTACATTCTGCTCCATATACATTAAACCTAGACCACAATATCAATACATAAACATGGATTCTGAAGCAATGCTTACAACAAACTATGATATTTTAATATTTGGAAGGCTTTTAATATTTTAATATTATTTGGCTAAGCACATTGCATGGTACTGTAGGTCACCCAACAAAACAGGTCAAATAATTAAAAAATTCGCTGATATAGCCAAACTAAAATCCATGCACCTGACACACCCACACATTTTAGTGCTAATTCAACAACAACAATTGATATTGCACTCATCAGAAGAATTAATTATAACACTAAAATTTATACAATCACGGAACTCGGTTCGGATCACAATCCAGTCATGGTCGAGTTTGATTTTAATATTCCTTTGATTAATACTCCCACTCTTCATAACACGGATTGGATCAAATACAATCAAATTTTAAATAATTACCCGTTTAATATAATTCATACAAACACAGGAGATGAAATTGAAAATGAGACGATTCGCTTAGAGACAGAACTGCTTGCAGCGCACCGTGAATCAGAAAAACCTCACACCTCCCGTCCCACTCACCTCCTACCCCGCTACCTCAGAATTTTGAAGGCAGATAGTAACAAACTCAGGAAACTATATCAAGTTAGCAGAGACCCCCGAATAAAAAATCAATATAATAAAGCGAATAACGAATTTAGGGCCAAGATAAATTCTTACAAATCACAGAAATCGAGAGAAAATTTAGAATCATTAAATACGCATGACCGATCCATTTGGAAGGCCGTCAGTATGTTCAAGAAGAAACCACAGTATTTTCCGCCCATTCAAGGCCAAAATACAATTGAATACACAGACAACCAAAAAACAGAAGCAACTGCTGACGTTTTTGAAACACATTTCACCACTAATGACCTACACGACACCAGAACCGAAGATCTGGTTGCCAGCAACATACTCAGACTTCTCACCAGACCACACACACAAAACATATAAAGCACCACCCCTTCGGAAGTAATGGCAATAATCAAGAAATTAAAGGAAAATAAATCCACAGGAATTGAAGGAATAACAAACAAAATGCTAAAGAAAATTCCAATCAAAACATTATTCAAAGTTACGATGCTTATTAACGAGATATTAAGAAAAACGTATTTTGCTCAAAAATGGAAAATTGCAGTAATAATATAAATATTAAAACCAAAACAAGACAATTACCTTCCCTCAAGCTATAGACCTATTAGTCTACTGCCGTCTCAAAGCAAAATAACCGAAGCCATTATTCTAAATAGACCAGATGAATTTTTAGAAAACAATAGTATACTTATCTCTGAACAACACGGGTTCAGAAAATCACATTCAACAACGCATCAACTTATGAGAGTAGGGGAAATCATCAACCAGGGATTTCAACATAAAAAAGTACAGCAGCAGTTTCTCTTGATATTGCCAAAGCTTTTGATCGAGTTTGGATTGGTGAACTTGTACACAAACTCATTTATATTGGTCTACCCGACCCACTTATTAAAATACTAATTTCATATCTTTTAGGACGAAAGTTCCAGGTTCTCTTTGGTACTACATACTCAACACATTGAGAAATCTTAGCTGGCGTGCCACAAGGGTCCAAATTGGGACTAAGACTCTTTCTTATCTATGTGAACGACATTCCAACATCAACACTAACTTCCTTGCACCTTTTTGAAGACGACACATTTTTGCTAGCACAAGGTAAGAAAACATCATATATCACAGAATCGCTTAACAAACATTTAGAACAGATTGAGCTCTGGTTCGTTAAATGGAAAATTCTTATTAATGTAAATAAAAGTGTATCCATAATTTTTAACAAAAAAAGACTACTTCCAGTGTAATTAAGATCAATAACGAAGTTATACCATGGTCACAAACCTGTAAATACTTGGGAGTAACTTTCGACAGAAAATTAACATGGCACCCCCATCTGATCCAAATTATTAACAAATGTAAACATCAAACAGCTGCATTATACCCACTTATCAACTGGAATTCAAAACTTTCCATGGAAAATAAAGTGCTCATTTATAAAGCATATCTTCGACCACTTATTTCCTGTGCCTGCCCTATTTGGGGTTACACCCATGACAATAAAATTAAAAAACTGGAAACTCTCCAAAATAAAGCCCTCAGATGGGCAGTTAAGGCCCCCTGGTTCATTAGAAACCAAAAAATCAGACAAGAATTAAAATTCCCTACCCTGAAAGAATTCTTCGCAAAAATAATGTATAACATGATTAAAAATATTGATAAAACTAATAATGAAACAATAATTAGCCTTCCGTCCTATAATGATCTAAGTACCTATAATAGATTGCATCCTTTCTCATTGCTCAGATATTGCCCAAAGTTTCCTCACCAACCACCATGAAATAAAGTGTAAATAGAAAAAATATTATCTTTGATAACTACTTCTTTGTATGGAAAAAAAGAGAATATTGAAAAGATAAAAGGATTTTTTTTGTTACATATCATTCTACATGTAGGAAAAAAAACTATTTAAAATAAAAATGATGAGGAAAAATGCATATATAAGTGTGCATACTAAATGTATATAAAAACAGATTTTTTTTTTTAAATATACATGTATATGTAAATACATAAAATGTTAAAAAAAGATAAAGATAACTATATTGTATTACAGACCAATTTATACCTTGTAAATATTATATCGTGTATAAATTCTTATAAATACCTTTACCTTTTCTTATGTAAATATTCTTATTTCTCTCAATTTTTTCATAACTATTTCCTTTATTATTCTATTAGTTTCATTTAACTTAAATATATAAATGATAAATTAATCAACAACAATTTTTTAAATTCTGAAATAAATTTTATAAAATAACCATAGACCTATCATTAAAATTTCAAACTCATTTTAAGCCAATCAGATTCAAGTTATAGCTCACCAACCAAGAACCAGCTATCTAATAAAGGTAGAGGATCGCCAGATCCAGGGACCTCTGAAACCTGCCAGCCGGCAATCACATCTAACCATTGACGTCTTTATGACATCCAAAGGGTATCCAGGACGTCTTTTGGACTCTATGAATCTTTAAAAGACGTCTAATAGACGTGTGTTGTTTTATGGGTTGTTTAAAAAAAATAATTAACTGAATATCATATAATATTAGGGGATCGACATTCGACATTCATTGGTGTTTGCAATATTGGCTAACATTGATAGAATATTGGCCAATATATTTGTATTAGTTGGGAAACAATCACAGCATCAGAATAATTTGAATAGCAAAAATCCCATTCAGTAACAAAAAGGAGTTTTGATTTTCAAATTAAACAATAAATAACATTATAATGGAATATTATCCAACATCAAAACCGAATATTAACTTCGAAATAGAAGGTTTTTTGACGTTCAAATGCAATGTCAAATAATATTGTTAAAAAATATTATTGAACGTTAAAATAAAATATCAAATAATGTTATGTGATAGCAAATAATGTTATTTAATGCTTAAACGGAATGTTTTTCAACATTCAAATACAATATTAATTAATATTGTCACGTAATATTATTTAACATCGAAAGGGAATATCAAACAATATTATATAATATCAAATAATAATATTAAATGTTGTTATACAATATTATATATTATCTTGGTGAGGTTATTTTAATATTTAATGATACTGTACCGAGCTTCTGGGTCCGTGTAGATTGAGAGTTGAAGAAAGCAACCACTCGATGAACACAAGTCTCTTATTCGTAAAAATTCCACAAGATATACCATCTGTAACAATCACAATTATACAGCTACAATTCGTCGGATACAATAACAGCTTCCAATCACAGTTCTCAAATACCTCAGGCAGAGAACAGCTCCTCTAGACTAGAAGTCACGACTAATCGTCTTCACTTACTGACTGTCTTCATAAAACTAAACTAAACTATGTCGGACTGCAGTATTTATACCTGACTTGGCAGGGAAATCTGCTAATTTCGCAAAGGTTCTGGAAGCTTCTAGGCTATCTCGCTAAATATTGGTCCTAGAGCTTAGGTGATGGATGTTTCCAAAAGTATCTATTTCTCGCCAAGTTGCCAAAAATTTCGTCAAGTCGCCAAAACATCGCCAAGTCACCAAATTATTAGAAAACCCGCTTTTGAGGTATAGCAAGTCTAAATACCGCAATTTTTGCCCAAAATGTGAGTATTTCCGATCTGTCTGAGATATTTTCAGACATACAGAATAATTATTTATAAATTTGTAACATTGCCCCCCTCTCAAGGACAGCACGTCCCGGGCAATACAATCCCCTTATAGGAGACCAAATTTAATACAAAACAATTTACATTTTAACAGGATACAGAACACATTACATACACAAACAATTAAAAATACAAATACAGAAAAATAGAAAATATTAAAGTTATCTATACTATTTACAAAGAGACTATGGTATACTAATTTTTACTTTACATTACGGTAAGGATCTATCATAATGTACTACCTTTGGTTTTGAAGAAGATGATTTCCTTATACGAACCACGATGTCATTCAGTCTTTTTAGGACTGTGTAGGGACCTTCCCAGTTTTCTTGCAACTTTGGAGAAAGTCCTTTACGTCGAATCGGGATCCACAACCAAACTTTATCACCTTCTTGAAATTCATGTCCTGTCGCTCTTGTGTCATACCTTGTCTTCATTCTTTCGATCGTCAGGTTGATTCGGTCTCGAGCAAAGTTATGGACATCTTCAAGACGTGCCTGAAGGTATCGAAGGTATTCCTCTGGCGATGAAGATGTAACCGGTGGACGACCAAACTGAAGATCACAAGGGAGACGAAGTTCGCGACCAAAGAGCATTTGTTATGGAGTGTATCCGGTAATCTTATTGACAGCACTGCGATATGCAAGCAGAAACAGTGGTAGCTTCAAATCCCAATCTTGCTGGTTTCTGGAAACCATAAGTGAGAGATTATTTAAGATGGTTCGGTTAAACCTCTCTACCATGCCGTCCGATTGCGGGTGTAATGGCGTGGTCTGCGTCTTGTCTATTCCGAGAATTTGACACTTTCCTTTAAACACATCAGAGGTGAAATTTGTCCCTTGATCTGAATGAATTTGTAAGGGAGCGCCGAATCTGGAAACCCATTGCTGCTTTAGAACCTCGGCTACTGTAGTCGCTTCTTGATCAGGGATTGAAAATGCTTCAGGCCACTTAGTAAAGTAGTCCATGACAACTAGGATGTATTTGTTGCCATTTGAAGATCGTGGTAAAGGGCACAAAATGTCCAATTCTATCCGCTCAAAAGGTGCTCCTACATTATACCGCTGCAACCTTCCTCGGCTACGTTTCTTTGGTCCCTTACGTGCCGCACTGTCATCACAAGATTGGCACCATTTCTCTACATCTTGTCTAGTATTGCTCCAATAGAAGCGTTCTCGAAGTTTCTGTAGAGTCTTCATTACTCCTAAGTGAACTCCAGTTGAGCTACTGTGCAATTCTTTCAAAACATCTGAAATTCTTGATTTTGGAAAAACTAGCTACCATTTGAAATTACGTCCATCATCGGACTCCCATTTCCTGTATAACACGCCATTTCTAATATGGAGAGTGAGTCCCAAAGAGCCCAATATTGTTTAACAGCAGGACTGTAGGTGGAGATGTCCTGCCAACTTGGTCTCCTACTGGAAGATTCTTTTAATTCAAAAATTGGATTTATATCTGGGTCTTCTTTTCGGGCTTCTCTAAGTCCTTCATCACTCCATGGGTCTGGTTTCGATGGCGGTGAAACAGTAACTTGGCGTAGCGAAGGATTTACTAATTAATAGTTCTTCTCTACTCTAGAACAATATCGGCAGCTTCCATTACACGGTCTCCTTGATAAAGCATCAGCATTTCCATGAAGAGTGCCTTTGCGATGACGTATTTCAAAGTCAAACTCCTGGATTCTATCTGGTTGAATCCATCTGGCTACATGTCCTTCCGGATTTTTAAAATTTAAAAGCCAGGTTAAGGATGCGTGATCTGTCCGAAGCAAGAACTTTCTTCCATAGAGATAATGGTGGAAGTGTTCTATGGCTTTAACGATTGCCGGCAATTCCTTCCTGGTTGTACAATAATTTTCCGGGCTGGGGATATGCAAGAACGGGAGAAGATGTCAGCGTCTCCTTCAGTTGTTAAAAGCTTTCTCACATTCATTTGTCCATAGAAATCTCTGTTTAACTTCTGTCAACTTGTGAAGGGGTCTGGCAATACTTGAAACACCCTTAACAAATTTCCTGTAATACGTGCATAGTCCAAGAAAACTTCTTAATTGGTGGACATTTTCTGGACGACTCCAGCCCTTAACTGCAGAGATTTTTTCAGGATCTGTTCTTACATCTTCAGTGATAATGTGTCCAAGATAGCTTACTTCACGTCGAAATAAATTACATTTACAAAGATTCAACTTCAGGTTGGCCATTTTTAATTTTTCCAGCACCTTTCGGATGTTTCTTAGATGGTCTTCGAATGGGAGCCCTACAATTATGATATCGTCCAAATATACCAAACAGGCTTCGTAGAAAAATCCTCGTAATACTGTCTCCATCAGGCGTTCAAACGTTGCAGGTGCATTGCAAAGCCCAAATGGCATAACCTTGAACTACCAAAATCCTTGTCCTGTGGTGAACGCAGTCTTTTCCCGATCCTCAGGATGTATCTCTACTTGCCAATAACCACTCTTGAGATCCAAAATCGAAAACCATTGATTTCCGGATAAAGCATCAAGTGTATCGTCAATCCTAGGAAGAGGGTAATTATCCTCTTTAGTGATGTTGTTTAATCGACGATAGTCAACGCAGAATAGGGTAGAACCATCTTTCTTCCGAACCAAAACAATAGGTGAAGCCTAAGGACTCTCTGATGGCTCAATAATGTCATTCTGCTGCATTTCCATCAGAAGATTATCCACATCTTCCTGCTTAGCGAATGCTAGTCTTCTCGGATGTTGTTTAATGGGTGGATGATTTCCTGTATCTATTCGGTTCTGCGTTATTTTGGTTCGCCCAACATCATCTGATTTCTTGGAAAAGAGATCTCCGAATTCTAATAATAGATTTCTTGCAGTATTTCTCTGTTTATCATCTAACTCTGCATTCTGAAGGAGTTCATTAATTAGAGTGTCAGGAGGCTCAGATAGTCTGGCTTGACAATTTCTGTTAATAAAGGTCACTGGAGTACAAGTCGCCAGCACTTCTCTGTCGTTATTAGTTTTGCAATATCACTTAGATTAGCAGCTCTTACCTGAATTACATTTCGTGAAAGGTCGACGAGTGAAGAAGCCACTAGTACTCCTTTAACGTTATTGTCAGAAATTTTATATTCAATCAATCCATAGTGAAAATTATTATCTTCGAAAGAGCTCCGGAAACTATCGTCTCAGTTCTTAGTGGTAATATTGTTTCACTCTTTGCAGTTATATGATGGAATGTTTTAATATCTGAATATTTCGTCTTAAAAATCGCTGTCTTCAGAACACGAGTTTAGTTCATTATTTTCAAAATCTAACTTGAAATGGTTCTCTTTGAGGAAATCCAATCCGAGAATAAATTCGTCATTTATATCAGCGACATATGTCATATGATGGTACACGGCATTACCAAATGCAATGTTTAGATTGACTTTTCCATGCACTTTAATCTTATCACCAGTCACAGTTTGGAGGGTAATGATGGGTGGCGTCCAGATGAGTTTATCACCAAGTTTGCGAGCCAGATCTGTCCTAATGATGGTTACGTTGGCTCCAGTATCGATTATCATTCTGCAGGGAACTTCGTTGACTTGTGAAACAATTTAAAATGGGGCTTCTGACTCTCTGGACATCTCCGCCCCGCGAGATGGCCACATATTAGTTTCCCTGCTGTGGTGGAAGATCATTTCCACCATCTTTTGGTTTCGGGCAGTCTCTACGGACGTGTCCGACTGCACCGCAAGTCCAACACTGAACTTTCCTGTTTCTACCACCTTTACTCAGTTCTAAGCTACGGACTTTTCGCTGCAGATCTTCAATTCGTTTTCTTAGATCGTCTGTATCAGTAGCAGAGACGGCTCTGATTAAGTGCCGATCTTTACGCGCGGCCTGCTAGGCAGCCTCTATCTTAAGTGCGTAGACTAGAGCAGATCCGATATCTTTGACATCGGCGAGTCTAAGTGCTTTCTTATCTCCGGATCCCGCACAGTACCAATAAAGTGATGAAGAGCCAGATCTTGACGTGTCTCAGCTGGGCAGTCCGAAAATGCTAAATGGGAAAGTCGCTGAATATCGGCAGCCAATTCTGGCAGACTTTCACCCGCTTTTTGATAGCGGGATTTTAACTGTAATCTTTTATATTATTTATTGCATTTTTCTCCAAACCGCAGCTCAAGCGCACTCTATAGGGCTTGCAAATCGTGCCTCTGCTCTTCCGGAAGTATCTCGAGGATATCGGCCGCGTCTCCTCTTAAAGAAGCCGCCAGGTGAAAAGCTTGGGCTCGGGGATTCCATCCATTAGCTTCCACTACCATCGTAAACTTGGTCTTGTATACTTGCCAGGATGATTTTCCATCGAATTTTGAGAGTTTAATCGTGGCTGGGGAAGGCATAAATGCCACATTGGGTTCCTCATGTCTGTTTGACTTTTCTTTCTTCAAGCTTTCAACCTCCTTTTCCACAATTTCTAATGCTTCTTCGACGTTTTCTTCGATCTCCAAAACCTTAGTTTCAACTGAAGTTACCTTAGCTTCCACTGCATTCATCTTCTCCTGAATGATGTTGGAGAATTCTTCTTTAAAACTTATAATGTCCTTTTTAAGTTCCTTTTTAAGCTCCTCCTGCCCAGATTTTATCTCTTTCGTCATCTCGGTTTTAATCTCTTCTTTTCCAGCTTTCATCTCTTCTTGTCCAGCTAACATCTCTTGTCCAGCTTTCATCTCAGCCATCTTCTCCGATAATTTTTAGAGAAGACTTTTCATTAAATCCATATCCTATTTTCTTGTAACACGCTGCATCAACACTTCAACCCCGCTTCTAACACTAGTTGTACCGAGCTTCGGGGTTGGTAAGGATTGAGAGTTGAAGAAAGAAACCACTCGATGAACACAAGACTTTTATTGGTAAAAATTCCACTAGATATACCAGCTGTAACAATCACAATTATACAGCTACAATTCGTCGGATACAATAACACCTTCAAATCACAGATCTCAAATACCTCAGGCAGAGAACAGCTTCTCTAGACTAGCAGTCATGACTAATCGTCTTCACAAAACTAAACTATGTCGGACTGCATTATTTATACCTGACTTGGCGGGGAAATCTACTAATTTCGCTAAGTTTCTGGAAGCTTCTAGGCTATCTCGCTAAATATTGGTCCTAGAGCTTAGGTGATGGATGTTTCCAAAAGTATCTATTTCTCGCCAAGTCGCCAAAAATCTCGCCAAAACATCGCCAAGTCACCAAATGATTAGAAAACCCGCTTTTAACGTATAGCACGTCTAAATACAGCAATTTTTGCCCAAAATGTGAGTATTTATGATCTGTCTGAGATATTTTAGGACATATACAATTATTATTTATAAATTTGTAACAATACTGTCGGACAATATTTTTAATATTTATTTACAATATTGGAGTTAATGCAATTTTTATTATAGAAAAATCCTGTTTATATCTGCTACATATATCTACTACGTAAAAATATAAACAAATAAAAGTCTTTTATAATAAAAATTACTATATATTATATATCAAAAATTTTTACTATAATTGAATTATTAATGCAGTGGTTTCCAGCCTTTTAGAACCGGCGCCCCCTTTTAAAAAAATTGGTGCGCCTTCCCCTCCTTTCGCAAATAGTGCATTATTTTTAATTAGTGGCAAATAATGCCTTTTTTTAAGTCTACTTCCTTTTTATGGAAGGTTTACTAACTTGGTTTCGAAATCAAAAATCAAAATCAAAACAATCGGTCAAATCTTGCAACGCGTTTTTGTGAAAATTCCCGTGAACCGATTTCAATGATATTTGGTATACTACAATGTAAGGGTCCGATAACAAAGCAATATTATGAAAAATAATTTATTGGTATGATATATCAGAATGATAAAAAATATTACTTTTTAGTGCATTTTATAAAAGCCTGTAAATTAATTTTTTTTTCCAGTTTATATTCAGTTTCCATGATTTTGGCTCCCCTAGATCATTGTGCTCCAGGCAGCCACCCGGATCCTCCTACCCTAGTGCCGGCCCTGTATATATCAACGTGGTTATCGCAAGCACTACTAACGAACTAATTCTGTTCATAGAAAACAGAAACAATCAGATGCTTCTGTTTACTGAAGTTTGGCGCTAGTAAGCACGAGAAAACCCGGGATGTTGCGAGTGCTTATCTTTTGATTCCACGCCCCACCGGTGCTCGGTTCCTAACGCGAAAGCGAGGTATTTCGTTCCAAGAAGAACATGGATGGGATGTTTTAGAATTTGTACCCGAAAAATTCTCCGCGAGGATTGTGGATTATGTATACTGCTGATTCATTTTCTGACACATATTCGACTTTTTTGGTTCGTATTCGAAAATGATATTTTGGAAACATCTGCATGCCCCTCTTGCAACTGTCTAGGGGGCACGCCCCACAGGTTGGAAACCACTGCATTAATGTTTAACAATAGAAAAATAAATTTAAGTTGATTTTTTTTATTAATTGCTGTACTTTTGTAAGCAAACTTAGTATAATATCTCTTTATAATTGATTAAACCTACTACTTGACAAATCTTCGTAAACTATTTACTAGTTAATTATAAAAATTCATTGATATAATTGGAAAATCTCACTAAGTTGAAAAAAAGTAAGGATATTAAGTTGAAAAATAGAAATTTTGTTATCTTCTATAATTCTATATTTTAATTAACATTGGAAACTTTTGAAAATTATAATTCAGTAATTTGAAAATTTACTTCCCAAGTAGCAATATTGTAAATAAATATTATAAAATATTGTCCAACAATATTATTAAATATTAAAATGGCCCCACCTAGATAATATTATATAATATTGTATTTCAACATTAAATAATATTATTTGATATTATATAATATTGTTTGATATTCCATTTCGATGTTAAATAATATTCCGTGACAATATTATAAAACATTGTATTTTAATTTCGAAAATTATCCCATTTCAACATTAAATAATATTATTTGATATTATATAACATTGCATTTTGACGTTAAATAATATTTTTCGACATTATTATTTGACATTGCATTTAAACGTCAAAAAACGTTTTATTTCGACGTTAATATTCGATTTTGAGGTAGGATAATATTCCATTTTAATGTTATTTATTGTTTAATTTGAAAATCAAAAATCCCTTTTTGGTACTGGATGTGATTTTTGAAATTCAAATTATTCTGATGCTGTGATTGCTGAATAGAATTTTCTTGTTAAACCTTCAAATAAAATATTACACATAATAAAAAATATATTAATATATTAAATTTACTGTATAACTGAATGCGTAATTCAGGATTTTCTTTGAATATATTATTTAAAAAGAATATTCTTTTCATTAACGCTTTTTTTACACGTTAGAAAATATAATTTTTCATATATTTTTACATTTGCAATTTTTAGTGACAAAAATCTGCAGCATAAATGGATCTTAATTTAATTGAAATATTTTTAATAAACAACTCATTGCGTGATAATGTATCTTGAGTTTATAATGGCTATAAAATTTTAATGTTTTTTAAAGATATTTCAGAAATCTTTCAGTGGCAGATTTTGAATTCAAAAAAATATTTTTACTAAAATTTATATGATACAAGAGACAAACTTTTACTTCCCTTATCAGAATTCTTTGTAAATTAATCAAATCTTTTAAGTTTCTGATGCATGATCTTTATATTCAATGATAACAGTATCCACGGTATAAATGGAAAAAAAACCCTATACTTAAATTTCTACATAAATGTTTAACATTTTTAATATATTCAAGGAAAAATTAGTAGAACAATAAGTTACTCACAATTTTAAGAAATTATTCATTTTATTAATTTGATACATTGTTTAACAAATAGTAAATCAAACATTGAAATAAAAATATATATTTATTCATAAAGGTATTCAATAAGCCTTTTACAATAATTGAAAATATTAACATAAAATTATCAAATAAAATAGGATAAAATGGTAAAACTAAAAAGAAATATTTAAAGAAACAAATATGAAAAATGATTAAGTCTTTCTATAAACATAATTAAAATATTATTAATAATCTGGCGTAAAATATATTATAAGAAGCTATTCATATGCAAAGTAAAATCTATCTACATATTATTCACTGCCAATCAAAACCCTTTTTCGTACATTTTTTTCAATAATAAGTCAACTAAAACAAGATTAATAATATAATAAAATATATTGGAATTAACACATTACACATGAACAACGAATAGTTTAAACTAATCATTATAGTTGAAATTAAAAGTATTCTAAAAAGAATTCTAAATTACACAAACAAAAACAGAATTAGACTTAAAATGATAGCTGATATTTCTTCAATATTAAAAAATAATTCCATTAACTGTGGAATTACAAACATAACAATCAAATTATTATATTTTCTTTTTGTTTTTCAAAATACATTTTCATCTGTGTTTAAAAGATGAACAGTTTTATCTTCACTTTGTTTCCCCTAGAAATCACATTAATTGTTAGAAAGATATTAAATAACATTCACTGAGTAATATTGCCCCTGTAATATTATACAATATTAATTAATGTTCAGAAGATTTCAAAAAAAGATTTGTATACTATAAATTTACATGAATAAACTTTAAAAAATACCTTTGAAGCATAAACTACGGAAATAATTCACTTCATTATAATTCCTAAATTGCTTAGACAAAACTAATTTTCTGAATATTATATAATATTATTTAATATTAGCGAATCGACCTTCGGCATTCATCGGTATTCGCAATATTGGCCAACAATGATAGAATATTGGCCAATATCTTTGTGCTATTTAAGTTAGAACAGATATAAATTCTGAAAACAAGTATAAATAACTTAAGGTTAAGATTTTTATATTGAATGAAATATGTTTAACTGAAGGAATAACAAACAAAATTCTAAAGAAAATTCCAATCAAAACATTATTCAAAGTTACGATGCTTATTAACGAGATATTAAGAAAAACGTATTTTCCTCAAAAATGGAAAATTGCAGTAATAATATAAATATTAAAACCAAAACAAGACAATTACCTTCCCTCAAGCTATAGACCTATTAGTCTACTGCCGTCTCAAAGCAAAATAACCGAAGCCATTATTCTAAATAGACTAGATGAATTTTTAGAAAACAATAGTATATTTAACCCTGAACAACACGGGTTCAGAAAATCACATTCAACAATGCATCAACTTATGAGAGTAGGGGAAATCATCACCCAGGGATTTCAACATAAAAAAGTACAGGAGCAGTTTCTCTTGATATTGCCAAAGCTTTTGATCGAGTTTGGATTGGTGAACTTGTACACAAACTCATTAATATTGGTCTACCCGACCCACTTATTGAAATACTAATTTCATATCTTTTAGGACGAAAGTTCCAGGTTCGCTTTGGTACTACATACTCAACACACTGAGAAATCTTAGCTGGCGTGCAACAAGGGTCCAAATTGGGACCAAGACTCTTTCTTATCTATGTGAACGACATTCCAACATCAACACTAACTTCCCTGCACCTTTTTGAAGATGACACATTTATACTAGCACAAGGTAGGAAAACATCATATATCACAGAATCGCTTAATAAAAATTTAGAACAGATTGAGTTTTGGTTCGTTAAATGGAAAATTCTTATTAATGTAAATAAAAGTGTATCCATAATTTTTAACAAAAAAAGACTACTTCCAGACCTGGTCACAAACCTGTAAATACTTGGGAGTAACTTTCGACAGAAAATTAACATGGCTCCCCCATCTGATCCAAAATTTTAACAAATGTAAACATCAAACAGCTGCATTATACCCACTTATCAAATGGAATTCAAAACTTTCCATGGAAAATAAAGGGCTCATTTATAAAGCATATCTTCGACCACTTATTTCCTATGCCTGCTCTATCTGGGGTTACACCCACGATAGTAAAATTAAAAAACTGGAAAGTTTTCAAAATGAAGCCCTCAGATGGACAGTTAAGGCCCTCTGGTTCATTAGAAACCAAAAAATCAGACATGAATCAAAAATCCCTACCCTGAGAGAATTCTTCGCGAAAATAATGTATAACGTGATTGAAGACATTTGATAAAACTAATAATGAAGCAATAATTAGTCTTCCGTCCTATAATGGCCTAAGTACCTATAATAGATTGCATCCTTTCTCATTGCTCAGATATTGCCTAAAGTTTCCTCACCAACCACCATGAAATAAACTGTAAATAGAAAAAAAAATATTATCTTTGATAACTACTTCTTTGTATGGAAAAAAAGAGAATATTAAAAAGATAAAAGGATTTTTTTTGTTACATATCATTCTACATGTAGGAAAAAAAAACTATTTCAAATAAAAATGATGAGGAAAAATGCATATATAAGTGTGCATACTAAATGTATATAAAAACAGATTTTTTTAAAATATACATGTATATGTAAATACATAAAATGTTAAAAAAAGATAAAGATAACTATATTGTATTACAGACCAATTTATACCTTGTAAATATTATATCGTGTATAAATTCTTATAAATACCTTTACCTGTTCTTATGTAAATATTCTTATTTCTCTCAATTTATTCCTTAACTATTTCCTTTGTTATTCTGTTACTATTATTTAATTTAAATATATGTATGATAAATTAATCAACAATAATTTTTTGAATTCAGAAATAAATTTTATGAAATAACCAAAGTCCCGTCCATTAAAATTTCAAACTCATTTTAAGCCAATCAGATTCAAGTTATAGCTCACCAACCAGGAACAAGCTATCTAATGAGGGTAGAGGATCGCCATATCCAGGGACCTCTGAAAACTGCCAGCCGGCAATCCCTTCAAATATGTTTTTAAGAAAATTTATAAGTTCAAAATTTTTCTCAAAAAAAAAAAAAAAATCTGGTAAAAATTACAGGAAAGAAATAACTTATATTTTGCTGCTTCATACTAGAAATTAAAGTATTACATTAAAAAACAAAAATTTAGTATTAATGAAATGTTGCATAAATAATAACAATTATTTTTATAGATCATCGCATAAGTTCTTTTTATTGATGTTTATGTAAATTGACATTAATTATATTAATTAATTATTAACTTAGTTCTTACTCAATTTATAAAATTTAAAAGACTTGGTTATTATTTTTTAATCCGATAGATGTAAGACATTGTAACAAGTACAAATACAGTCTGTAAAACAACTGTTACTTTAAAACTGTACTCAGTACGTTCCAGGTACAAGAAAAGTAACATCCCTACTGGCATGTCATTGGGATAAACCCGGCTTCGTTTGTCTAGTTGGTTTTATAATGGAAAAGGGAAACGGAAGGGAAGCTTTTTCCTGTTGCTTCATTGTAGGTCATAATACCCAGAGGGAAAGGAAGTCATTGAATTCCCTGCTTATAATCCCTCTCGCTTTAGCCGTCTGAGGATGTTGATGCTACATTTGTTATTAATGTGACTTGTGAATGGGTGTTCTTTGTTTCATTTCAACTTTTGTATGTTCTATTCCCATTGAAAAAATATTTATAGAAAATGAATTTATTTTTTGTTGCTACGAAACTATTTAGTCTATAATTGCAATTTGAATGATTTTAGGATTTTAATTCATGCATTCGAGAGGTATGTTTCTTGTTTGATATTTATAACAGGAAATCGTTTGTCTTGGTTCATTCCATTTTGAAATATGATTTATGATATCATAAACAATGTTTTTATGATGTAATGTTACATTTTAATGTCTATTGATCGTTTCGTTCTGATTAAGTTGTATTTATAAGTATTTTAGAATATTAATATATCCAATATAACAATTATAATGTAACTAAAATGTGCTTATTGTAAGATATTGTTTCTTTTTTTTATTTTAAGCATGTAATTTTATGAAATATGTGTTAAGATTATTATCAATCACATTAAGAAATAATTAATGTTAAACATTTAGGTATAACATGTCTAACTGAATCATGGGTAGGAATGTTTTTAATTAAAATAAGTTTTATTTTTTGTTGTATATGTATATTTGGATATTCATCTGTTATTTTGTTTGTTGGAAATGATAAAAAATGTGTTTTTGATATTAGTTAATACACTCCTTTAAACTGCATTTATTGCATATAATTACATTGATATAGTACCAAATGTTCTTTTTATTTTCTAATGATGGACAAAAGGTTTTATGTTTTGAGAGACAATAAATTGAATTTAGAAAAATATCTTTTTCTCCATGTCAAATAGCTTTGCAGTTTTATTTTGTTCATTCAGACATTTTAAATATTAATATTATTGTTCAGGAAACTTGCATTGAGTGGACAATAATGCTGAGTTTTTTAAGCTTAAAATTATCTAAAATAAATTTCTGTGATATTAACATTTTCACCTTAGTGTATTTTTTCATAATAGATTCATTAATTTTGACCAGAAATTTTATACTTGAACTTAAAATGGTGTAATACATATAATTAGAGAAATTAAACATACTGAGAGAAACACAGAAGTTAAATCAAAACATGCATTTATTTATTCATTTTGAATAAAACATGCACTTCTGATTTCAGTCTTCCAGTATTATAATTTAATTTTAGTTTTGTATATATAGTTTTATATTTCATAAGATTGAATATTAAGATTAAAATATATACTTTCACTGCCTTTATTTTATGGACTAGTAATTCATTTTTTACAGATTTTACAATTGTTTTATTTAATAAATTTTATTTACTATTTCAGCTGTTTTTCTTTAATCTTCCATTCAAACTTGGCAGTTTCTGAGTTATAATGTATGTATCCAATCGTAATTTATTTCGTTATGGAATTTATATTGTATAAGGAATCTTTAGGTAAGCCATGCAATAGTTTTTTTAATGTGATGTGTCATATTCATATAGTTAAATACAATTTAAATTTGTCATTCCAATTTAAATCAAATAATACCTCAAAGATATCTCAGATATACTTCAAAGAGTTTATTTCTGATATAATTTTAAAAAATACTTTAAATTTGGAGATAAAGATTTAATATATCTTAAAATTAGTTTTTAATGAAATAATTGGTTATCAATGAAATAAGCATAATGAATGTTTTTTTGATAAAAGAATCTTAATCCTTAAATAATCCGGATTTTTATTTTTTGATTGCTAATATACTTCACTTAATTATGATAATTTTCCTTTATATCAATTTACTATACTTGTAGATATCTCAATTTTCATTTGTTTTATATTTAGATTAAATTTTCATAATACATTTATGTTATTAAAATTTAATCTCAAAATTTAATTTTTACATATTTCAGCCATTTCTTAGAAGTAGAAAGCTTGCTTGATCTTTAATTTTTATATGAAAATATAGCCAAAAGTTTAATTAGAACATCATAAAATATTATGGAAATAAGTTTACTTTCTCTCTTCGTCAAGAAAATTTTTGCAGAAAATAGAAATTGTACTTGGTACATGTTTTCATTAACATATGAGAATCGGCTCTATATGCATGGAGTTATAAACATTCACCCAATTATGAATTTAAACATATACTGCCATTACATCCTGAAATAAAGAATGTCGTCATTTGTACCAGCTTTTTATTACCAATAATAGAGTCTAAGTAATTTAATTTATTGGTAACCTTCTGTATTTATTAAGATTAAAAATAACTTTTATGTGTATTTTTAATCTTGTATACAAGTTAAATATATTAAAACATATTTGTATACTTTTTAACTATAGTATTTTAAAATATAGTTTAAAGTGTAATGTAATGTTATTTATCTGCCTCATTGTGGAATTTTTTAAAGACTGCTCAACGATGCCACTGAGACCAGCATTTATGCTCCATGTAAAGAAAAGGGAAAAATTTTCTCTTCTGCTTAGAGAAGAAATTGAATGATTTAGATACAATTCTGTCAAAATTGATGAAAATAAGAGAATATGAAATAAGAATAATTGCTGTCAAACAGAAGGCATTCTTACAAATATCTATCTGTTCATCATCAAGGTTTTTTTTGGTGTAGCAATTATGAGAAAATAAAAATGAAGACTTATCGTGACAGAAGGCTTGCTTTTGGTTTGAGCTGCAGCCCATTTTTGCTCAGAACTGTGATCAACAACCTCTTAGAAAATTGTCCATAAGAAAAATATTGTACTATTGTCAAAATTTTGTAAATTTGTTTCTTTCTACTTAGACAGTTGCATAACATTTGTCCATACAGAAGAACTATCTGAGTTTGTAAATAATGCTGCAACACATTAATGAAATTAGATAGCTTTGAATTTAAGGAATGGGAAGATACTTCAAAAGATTCTGATTCAGCACTATCTCATGTTCTAGGACTTTTATGGTACTGAAAAGATACTCTTTTGTGACACGAGTCCTATAGAATCTTGTGATCTTATATCCAGGAGGAATGTGTTATCTTCAATACAAAAAGTTTTTTTTTTTTATTTTATATGAATCACATGCCCATTAACTATTGTTCCTACATAATTTTACAAGAATCGCAAAGAAAAAAGTTAGATTGGGACTACCCACGAAGAAGAAATTTAGGCAATGGTTAGAGGATTTGGCAGATGTAAATAAACTTAAAATTTTGTGATGTGCAGTCTCCATAGAAATAAAGGAAATTGCACCATGCATGCCCTTTGTGATGTCAGTTCATTAAACTATGCATGTGTGACTTATTTGAGAACAAAAGGTAACAATGGTGAGACCATCCAACTGTTTCGAGTGAAATCAAGAGTTGCTCCATTGTGGAAAACAACTGTTGGAAATCTTGACGATCATCAAGAAAATAATGTATCCCTCTTTGCCAACTGAGCATGTTACAATCCCGTACTCCCACGCAAAAAAATGTAAATAGAATACTTTCATGCTTAGAGCCGTAGGGAATGCAGATGCATGCACAGCAAAATAAATTCTTGTAAATATATATATGTCCTCCTATAATGATTTTTAATAATAGATAGATAATATATATTGTAGAATTTTTCTTTGTTCATGTGTTTAGATAGAATGCCTCCTGAACGAATCCCGGGACAAATAAGGTTAAGAGTAAATTTTCTTTTATCACTTGATTTCTTTCGGTAATTGTATTGTTACCGAAAACAACTATTTCTTGATTATAATTGCTTGCTTGTTACAAAGGTGCTCGTCTTGCTTATTCAATTAAAAGTGCATTGACGTTAGAAGATGTGCCAAGCTTCTTGTTGACAGATTCAACAACTGTTGTGTGTTGGATCAAGAACAAAGAAAACTGAGCAACATTTGTCAACAGTAGAGTAAAAGAGATAAATCAACCACAGATAAGTAGAGACATGTTCCTGGGCAAAATAATCATGCAGATCTTCTATCAATGGGATGCACCACAAAGACATTTTTGGAGGCAAGATGATAGTACGGCCTTCAGTGGCTTAGACTTTCTGAGGAAGATTGGCCTAGTTCCGAAATAAAAATTAGGGATGATAAAGTCTTGAATAAAAGGAAGGAAGTGACATTAGGCAATATTTTCTCCTGTGAAACTGTTTGGTATCTGAATCGATTTTCAAAATATTACAAATTATTAAGATTAATAGCCTGAATTTTTCAATTTGGCTCTTCACAAAACTGCAAGCGAGATGAGTTATCTGTAGATTAAATTCAAATTGTAAAGTAGAAATTTTTAAAAACTACAACCAGAAAGTTTATTGACACAGTTACGCTAAATAAACTGAAAAATCTCAACATTTTTATTGACAACGAAGGTTTGATGAGGTGAAAGATGAAAATAGTGCTAAGAGAAGATGATGGAAAGTTCAGATGTCCTATTGTTTTACCTTCCAATTATTTACTTGTGGAACAACTAATTTTCAAAAATCATACAAATTACTGCCACAGTGAAACACAGGTTGTTCTATCAAAGCTTAGACAACTTTTTTGGATTTCACGAGGCACAAAAATTGTTTAAAGAGTCATAAACCAATGTATTCATTGCAAGAGATTTACTTTAACGGAAATTAAAACTGTACCTGCTCTACTACCTAAGGATAGAGTGAGAAATGTGCTCATTTTTGAAGTGACTGATGTGGATTTAGCAGGTGCTCTTTATTTAAAAATGAAAATAAAGTATATATGGATTGTTCTGTTTACATGTGTGATTAATCGTGCTGTACATTTGGAATTCATACAAAGTCTTTCAAATGATGGATTCTTATTAGGCTTGAGAATATTCATAGCAAGAAAAGGTTGGCTGAGGAAAATGTACATCAACAATGGGACTAATTTCATAGGAACTGATAATTTGATGACTTCCCTTGACTGGAAAAAGATTACTTAAGGGACCTAAATTTTGAGAATTCAATGGAGTTTCAATCCACCTACTGGTTTTTTGTGGGTGGTGTTTGGGAATGCCTGATCCAAAGGGTGAAGAAAATCCTCAAGAGAATTTTGGGAAGAGTGTCCGTGAGTTCTGAAGAATTAAGTACAATTCTGTTTGGTGTGAAAGCCATTATTAAATCAAGACCACTTAACCACATATCAGAATATACAAAAGGCTTAACTCCCCTCATACCATCCAAGATATTCAAACTGTTACTTTGGCGCAGCTTGTCCTTACTTGGACCTTGCGCCACTAAAACCAACCAACCATCAAACTGTTAGAGTACCAGATTGGGATAACATTGATAATATTAAATTCACCACAAGACAAAATCTGTCAGCAAAAATCCAGAATCTACTGAAATAAAAGATTTAGTAAGGATTAGTTGATACGAAACAAATAAAAGTAAGAGATGTGGTACTGGTTGATTGTAATAACAAGAAAAGATTAGATTGGCCTATGGGACTGGTAATTGAAGTGTTTCCAGGAAATTATAACTATGTTAGGATTGTAAAAGTAAAATCGTTAAGAATTGATATTTCCTGTATAATGGTTGTATTCCTTAGAACTTTACAGTGAATTGTTTCAAAATATAAAAGACAATCACTCAAAAGTTGAAAATTATGATAACCAAAATGATAATGCAAAGTTGGAAAAGACCAAAGAAAAAAGTACTGAATTAGTTGAACTAAATGTGGTAGAAAAGCTATAAGAACCAAACAATATTAAATTTAAAGTTCCACTTTTATTCTCAATTCACATTTAATGTGGAATGAAAAAATGTTTTGATTTTGTTATATCTGTTTAAAATCAAAAGGTGGGAGCATTGCAACTTTAACATACATTCGTATCATTGCCATAAGAAGCAATTTAAAATAAATATTTTTAAATTAAAATAATTTCAGAGTTTCAAGAAGTTTATGATATTAAATGTAGCAACTTAACTTAGCATTGAAAATTATTTCTGTAACCCAAAAGGATTCTTATGCTTGCAGATGAATGACAACCATATTATTTTTAGAATTTTATTATGAAAAAATTAAAGTTATATTTAAGACATAGTATGTGTGTGTGTGTGTGTGTGTGTGTGTGTGTGTGTGTGTGTGTGGGAAATAGATGGAATTTTGGATGTCAAGATTTGTGTGGTTATGATAGATCTTAATTAACCTGTTTTGTTTTAATTTGGGCAAAACACAAAGCATGTGCAATTTCAGGAGAACCTATTACGTCATCAAACTAATTCTCCGATCCTTCTATTATATCTTTAATCCATTTTGTGCATGAGCGCGTATTGCCAAATGAATATGCAAACTGAAACTAGAACTTCAGAATTGAGAGTCGCAAAATCTTATAGTTTCATTTTCAACGTATGCAAATGAGTATCGGGTATGTAAACCGAAGTTGTAAACTTATACCTCACCAGTTGTATATTTGTGAAGTATTAGTACAGGCACACAAAAATATGCAAAATATTGCTAAGCTGGAAGTTCAAATTAATTTTCTCACCAAATATTGCTTCTTTGCAAGCTTGTTTACCTGTTTTTTACCATCCTTTCATATTTCCTGTTAGCAATTATTGATACGGAAATTTTGAGAAAATTAAAGACAGGTATTTCTTTAAAGTTTGTTTAATATAGATAGCATTGAAATTATAGTTTAACCTTTCAAGGTTTCAGTTTTATATTGCCTGTTGTTCATTTCTATTAATGAATATTGAATTTTGATATAGTATGTTACTATTGAAATGCTATTACATTTCAACCTTAATTTAACTAAACTATAATTTTGTGTAATGATTTTTATAAATAGTTATTGTTATTAAATAAATTTAATATTGTTTTTAAAATCCTTTCAGTATAATTTCAACACACTTAGTTGTAGCTGTACGTACTTGCATGATAATCAGTCAACAGAGATAAAAGTCCAGGGCTTTGTATGAAAATTATATATCGTTCCATATCCGCACAGTTCCCTAGTCTTTTACCAAATTTTCATATCATAATTTTGATAACTTGGAAGCTATAGTAAACATAAGTATATTCCAAAAGTATATATTGAAGAGTTTAAATAGTTAAGTATCACTTTTATATGTTTTTTACTTAGTCTTCCCTTCTTGTGATTGGTTTAAACACATGTTGGATATAATGAGAATGGTTTATTTAAGTAAAAAAAAAAAAAAAAAACTGCCAGTAGAGTAATAAAGCAACATTAATATCTGTGTTTGCATTCTCAATGATATCTCTTCTCTCCTTAACTTAAAATAAGTTGTAAGACAGTGACAATAGGCATGTATGTATGTATGTATGTATGCATGCATGTATGTATGTATGTATGTATGTATGCATGCATGTATGTATGCATGCATGTATGTATGTATGCATGCATGCATGTATGTATGTATGCATGCATGTATTCATGCATGTATGTATGTATGTATGTATGTATCAATGCAATGCAATTTTTTTTTAACTTTGTATGCTTATAAAAAGCATTACGTTTCACAAAATTCAATTATTTGCAATACAAAAAAATTTTAACGGTAATAGTCATCGATATACATTAGATAGTGATGATTCCAGTGAGTTATCAGCATTTAGTAGAGTACCCTTTACTTTTTGATTACAGGTTCACATGGACGTTTCATTGATATTCTCTACGAAACCGTATATTGGATCATTATAATAACAAACCCAGTGAGTTCCACTACCTGTAGATACATCTAAATTAATAATTCCATTTTCAACTTTTCTTGTCTTTTTACGTAGCATATCAATAGTAAATGTATCTCTAAATCCTTTTCTGTTTTTCATATTTTCTTCTTTTATTTTGTTGAATATTCCGAGGGAAGATAAACTCCCTTTCCACAACGTTTTTTTTTAATCCCAGATCCTGAAATTTTATCTAATATTTTTTTAGTATTTCATCCAGCTGCACCACTAGCAGCTCCAAGACCTAAAGATGTTAGAATAGGAATCAGGAATGGTAAAAATCCTCCAGTTTTTTGTAACTGAGTTTTACTTATTGTAATTCTTTTACTTTTAGCAATTTGATTGATTTGTGTATTGGTAAGATGTAAATCATAATTAGGAGTTTTACTTTTATCTATTTGCAAGGAAACTTCTCCTTTTTTATATCCAGATTTTAATTTTGAAATTTGATTATCATTCAAATTAAAAATTTTTTGTTACATACATTTATTTAAAGTAAAAATTTTTTATAAATTCTTTTACATAATCATTTGTTAATGTTCCTTCTTTTAAAAGTTTATCTAGAATAATAATTATTTGATTATATAATTTTCAGACTTAGACCCTTTGCATATTTTATTTGTTAATTCATCTAATTTGTTTATACCACTGCCTATATATTCATTTCCTGCCTTAAGAGTACTCAATGCTTTTATATACATTTTTAAACCATTCATGTGAGAATCGGCTTCATTTATTTTATCTTGCATATTTCGTTTTTTCTTCTCACTAGTTTCATAATTTCTGTTTTTAAATAATTTCCTTTAAGTCTTTTATAATCATCTCGTTTAGATTTTGTTATACTAATTATTTCATCTAACTCTTCATCTAATTTATTTAATAGCTCAGAAGGCAATTCTAATCCTTCATTTTTAAGTAAATCAAAATCTAAATCTTTATTAAAATTCAATCTTATTATTCCTTCAGCTTTATCCATTAAATTTCCAGCATCTGAAGAATAGTCTAATTCCAAATGCTTAGATGATTCACGTTGAGGGGAAAAAGACATATTGTCTGTTAAATCTTTTATAGCACATTAAATACTTTCAAGTTTTTGTTTTCTTGAAATTTTCTGGTCTTGCAATTTTTTAATTACTAGTTTATGAAATTCAACTTTTTTCTAATCTGTTTTAATTTTTTATTTCTTTCACGTTCAATAATATCCATTTATTTATCAGTAAATAATTTTCTACTCCAAGTAGACTATTTTTTACTCAGAGTAGATATTTTAAAATAAATAAATGATAAAAATAAAAGATTATACAGAACCTGAAGAATTTATAGATGAAAATCAAAATCCTTCATTACAAAAACATCCTTTTAGACTTTTAATTGTAGGCAGTTCAGAATCGGGAAAAACTTTTTTTTTAATTACGTCCTTATGTTGGCTCTTTAGAGCATAATAAGTCTTGCAGTCCAATAAAGAAAAGAAGTATCTCCAGGAGTGGAGAGCGTCTTGAAATGTGAAGAAGAGAGGGCTTCCTGGAGGGCAGAACATTTCAAAAGATGCTCGCCATCCATGTCAACATGTTCCCTTCATAAAATGCAGTCAGGTGAATCCACAAGCCCTTTGTGATATAGATGCTTCTGGAGAAAATCATGCCCAGTAAGTAACCTGAAGTAGGAGACCCCTATCAGGAAAAACTAATTTGCTTGTTAATTTAATATATGATTATTTGAAATTTGATGGTTTGTTGGTATGTGCTAAAGATATTTATGAACCAAAATATATTACACTGCAAGAAAATTTTACAATGTTTCATGACATAGAAAGAGAAGATGTCGTAAATTGTAAAAACATAAAGGGAAAATAATTATTGTTGGAATTGTTTAATAAAAATAAAAAAGAACAAATATTATTTTCTTCTGATTCCAAAGAAATCATAAAAGTAGATGATTTAGATCCATGTATGAAAAATCTAGTAATTTATGATTTTATAACTGAAAAAGATCAAAGCGATATAGCTGAATTGTTTATCAGACGAAGATAGAAGAATGCATCCATTACTTATCTGAGTCAGTCATATTATTCTACTCCTATTAATATAAGAAAGAATTCTAATTATTTTATTTACTTTACAACCAAGAGAAATCTAACAAATAATTAGAGAAATTTATGAAAATCTTACTAATGAAGAATTTAAGAAATTATGCAAGAAAGCAATTCAAAAACTTTTTGATTTCTTTATGTTAGATTTAGTAAATATAAATATGAGATATTGAAGAAATTTTGAGCCTTTATAAATGGAAGAATATTTGGAAAAGAGAGTTTATATCTATCGAAAGTCTTATCAATTGATCAATAAATTGAGTGTTTCGTTATCAGTTAATAAGTTTTTATTCAGCGCATCTGGTTTATCTGAATTCGTTTTTCTTCCCTTATCAGCATTGAGTGTAACAGCAGGCGTCATTGAAATAATTGATAAATCTTTGAATATCTCTGCTAAAAAGAGTGAATACAAACAAGCTTATAAATTTTATAAGCAGTTATTAAATTTATTGAAATCAAATAATTTGACTGAACAAGAAGTGTATATGAGAAAAGATGAATAAATTCAAAATTTACAAAATTATCCTATTGAAAAATATATAAAGATCAATTAAATGGTTATAAGTATGTTGATAAATAATTTTATATCTAAATAAATGTGTAATAAAAAGAATTGCAAATGTAAAAATGGAAAATATGTTATTAATAAATCTATTAATAATTTACCATTTGAAATGCATCAACCTGGAGATTCGTTTACGGGATCTGGAACTCAATTACTACATGGAAAACAAGATTAAATCCAGATTTATCATACAAAGAATTTAGCAAACCAATTAACAGAGTTGATAAAACTACATATAGACATGATATTTGTTATTTAAAAAATAAAGATATTAAAACAAGAAATGAAATATGTGATACAAATATGTTAAAAGAATTAGATGAAATTCCAAATTCTACAATTCATGAAAAATTAGAAGGAGGAATTGTTAAACCAATCATTAAAGCAAAAAAGACATTTGGAATGGGTACACTCATTTACTGCTTAAAATGTAAAACTCGTATAGATAGTAAAGACGTTATAACTACTACATCCACAAATAGAAAAGCTATGATGAAAGGAATTTGTGTCAGTTGTAATTCAAAGAAAAGTGTTTTTTTAAAAAAACAAATGACACTTTAAAAGATGTATATTATGATCCTTTGAAAGGTTATTGTGGTATCAATGAGTTAAAAAGAAAACGAAATTTACTCTAAAAGATATTACTGATTTTCTTCATACTCAAGATGTATATATAAGATATAAACCAAATAATAGAAAATTTAAAAGAAGAAGGATTTATGTATCTCATATTGATGATCAATGGCAAGCAGAATTATTATTTATAAAACCATTTAGTAAATATAATGATGGTATCAATTACATATTAACTGTTATAGATATATTTAGTAAATATGCATGGGCTGTTCCAATTAAAAGAAAAACAGGTGAAGAGGTATCAGATGCTTTTAAAAGGATATTCAAAGAAAGTAAAACATTAAATATTCAATCTGATTATGGTTTGGAGTTCTTATCTTCTTTAACACAAAAATTGTTTTCAGAAAATAATATTCAGTCGTTTAGTACTAATAATACAGAAATTAAATGCTCAATAGTTGAACGATTCAATAGAACTTTAAATGTAAAAATAAGGAAATATTTAGCAACTAATAATACAAGACGATATATTGATGTATTAGATAAATTAGTTTACAATTTTAATAACTGTTATCATAGATCTATTAAAATGACACCAACAGAAGCAAGTAAAAGAGAAAATGAAAATATTGTATATAATAATTTGTATGTTAAAAAGATAATCAAAAAACCAAAATTTAAAGGTGATAAATTAAGAATTACAAAATATAAAGAAACGTTTACAAGAGGTTATCATCCTACATTTACAGATGAAATTTTTATAATATCTGAAGTGTTAAAAACAGATCCAATTACTTATAGAATAAGAGATTTAAATAATTAAGAAATTAAAGGTACTTATTATGAGAATGAATTAGTTAAATATGATAAAAAAGATAATGTATATAAAATTGAAAAAATAATAAAGAAAGGAAACAAGTTATTTGTAAAGTGGTTAAATTATCCAGAAGAATATAATAGTTGGATAGATAAAAAAAGATTTAATTCAAAATTAAGAAATGGGTAAATCACCCACTTCTTTAAAATGATGATTTTGGGTAAGGAGAATTCTCATCCCCCAAGAATTTGTTATTAAAAGATAAAAAAAATCAACTAGAAAAATTAAAAGTACAAAGAATTTATCTTTTGATGTTTAGTTTTTTTTAATTAAGTTTTTCGATATCCATTATGAATTGCTCAATTGTATAATTATTCAAAAGTTTTATACCATTGAAATATACTTCAATATTATGTATATGCTCTCTAATGGATTAAATAAATTAATATTTTTTTTAAATTATGTCCTTATGTTGACTCTTTTGAGCATAATAAGTCTTACAGTCCAATAAAAAAGGAAGTATCTCTAGGTGTGGAGAGCATCTTAAAATGTGAAGAAGACTGCAAGAGAAAGACAAAGGCTGTAACAGATTTAGCGTTACCCAGGATGCACCACAAGGAGGCCTGTTACACTACACCCCTTAAATAAATCAATAGAATTTGGATTATATTTTATTTCATAAATAACCTTTAATTTCGGATAATTTTCTTTTAATTTAGTTATATGTTTATTTTTAGATTTCCTTTGAGACCTCACTGCATAATATGGATATTTTGATTCATTAATTTCAATTAATCGAAATATATGTCTCTCTACCTCATTAATTCTTTTAATAGATATATCTTCTTCTAATTCTTGAATTAGAAATTGAAAATTTAGAATATAAACATTTTTATTTTTAATTTTTTCTGTTTCAATAAGTACTGTATCTAATCTATTTTGAAGTTTATTAATATTTTTATATTCATTGAATTCATTAATATAATAATTTTTAACTATTACATTCACTTTCATGTAAAACCCAGGAGATATCAAAGAGGCTATATAAGTAATCAAATCTTCATGAACATATGTACCTCTAATTTTATTATCTAATTCATTTCTTTTACCTCTTATTTTATAAATTATTTCATTTCTGACAGTGGCCCGAATTGGCTTTTGTCAGATCACTTAAGAATGTTATTAATTCTTTAGATTGTTTATTTTCAAACCACTTTTTAAATCTTTTACCTCCAGATTTACATAACTTTGTAGCGTGGAAAAATCCTGTATTTTTATCTATTATCCAATTTAAAATCTCCAAACAATCCATACCAATAATTATCTTTAATTTGTTCATAACATATGTCTTTTAAAGAAGTCATTTATAGTAATTCATTTTTATAAATTCTTTTTAAAAATAATTCAAGTCATTAAATTCTATTTATTTTAATGCTACTAAACTTTGTAAATATGGAGGTAAAAGATTTCATAAATTGGTAGAAAATAAACAATGTAAACAGTTAATTGCATATTTAATTAAAATTCTAGAGCAACCCAATTCCGTTGTTGAGAATTCTGATAAAATTTTATGTAAAGTGCATGGTAGTAAAGAGGGGACGTTTTAT
The DNA here is from genome assembly GCA_030067965.1 of Latrodectus elegans. Lineage (NCBI taxonomy): Eukaryota > Metazoa > Arthropoda > Arachnida > Araneae > Theridiidae > Latrodectus > Latrodectus elegans. Next base: position 101,323,261 of record CM057817.1, on the reverse strand, counting down.
ACCTTTCCTTTAAAATTTATTATGCGTTTTTATTATTAATGTTTTAAGAGGACACTATTTTATGTTTAAATAAATATGTTTGAAAAAAATATTACATAAGTATTACTACTGAATATCAATCTATTTACATTTAGAATAGAATTAGAATATGATAATTTAAGACATCGAAATCATCACAAAATTGTATTTTTTGGAATACCAGATTTTAAATTAGATAGTTATGATAATATGAGGATAATAGAATTACATATAAAAAGAATATTAAAATTACATTATTTCAAGCGATTAATATTTAAAGATATATTTGAAGAATTTGAAGATAATTGTGATTTGTTAGATGTTTGGGTTTATAGATTAAGCGAAACATTACGAATTAAAAAAATTATAAGAAAAGAAAAGGATTTATATATAAATTTTATTTACTTCTAAAATTATTTAATGAGTATATTAATAATTTAAAATTACTTGAAAAATATATTCAATTAATAAATTTAGAAAAAAAATGAAAAAAAAACCCTTTCAGTGTGTTGGACTTTAACTTGAAATTATAACATTTATTTTGGAGGGTGCAGCACCTCGCAGAGTGCCATACATCCACCACACTTTTTACATCTCGGTCCCAGTTTTTTTATTTCCTGGTTCTAGGTTAAGAGCCCTATCTTAATTGCATCAACTCATTCTAACTTTTTTTTTTCTAGAAGAGTGAGCAGGGCTCGAACTCGGGACTAATTCATGCTATTCAGTTACTCTAACCGCTACACTGACTGGGACCTGTGAGGCTTACTTCTTTTTGGATTTATCTAATAAACTTTGTTCTCACAACTGATAAGTTTTTCAATGAATAGTGCTTCCATCTATATTTTAAAAGTAGAAAATATGTAAATGGATGATTTTATTTAAGCTGAAAAAATATTTTATTCTAGTGATGAAGAAAATAATATTTCTGTACCAAATGAATATTTAAAAGTTTTTAAAAATATTCAAAAGAAAGATATTACTTATGACAGTTCAGAAGATGAAAATTATTATAATATAAATATTCAATCATTTTTGAAACAGGGATATGTAAGTAGGATAAATTTTTTCAATCAATTAAAAAGAAAACATAATTTAAATTTTACATTGCTAGCTGATGAAATGTTTTACAAAAATTTAGATTTTAATTATTACAAAAAAACTATAAAATACTTGTATGCGATGAAAAAGATTTATGAATATTTTGGAATAGAAAATAATTTAAAAGATAAAAATGAATGGAATGAGTTTTTAGCATTTTTAAATAATTAGAAATTTCTTATTTTATAGATAGTCCCAAACTAGGGATACTTAAAAATTATTCAAAACACAATTAATATAAAGTATTTTTACTTAGAAATCACTTAAGAAATAAAATAACAATAATTTTATGGATGCCGTGAAATATGGCATCATTAAAATTAATAATTTTAATATTAAAATGAATATTATTATCAGAATTGCAATTTCCATTTAATGATTTTTACTAAATGGATATGATTTGTAGAGATTGTAAAATAAAAAAGAATGAAGAAGAATTTCATATGCAAATAAAGAAAAGAATGACTGGTTGTATTTCATGTACTAAAGCAGAATATTCACAATGTGTGTTGTGTGAATTTGGAGTCTATTGCACTAAATGGCATAAAGCTAGACATCAAAAATCAAATAAACATAAAAGATTATTAGCAGCTGTTATAGCTACTAATGAAGTTTTAAATATTAAATTTTAATGTCCTTAAAATTATTTTATCTTTTTCAAAAGCCTTTATAAAAATACTTTCGAAATAAATTGATAGTTCTAGTTGTCAATTTTTTAAAATTCTATTTTTAAAATCCCTTTATAAAAATTAATTTCTAATAAATAGAAATAAAAACTCTTCCATTTTTATTTCTATTGAATAATGGCTTTTGTTCACATTGAAAATGCTTTGAATACTTTGAGTATTCAAAAGTTGAAAAATGTTATAAAAGATTTAAAAGTAAAAAGCAAAAGTAAATCTAACAATGATATTATTAAATTGATAATATCTTATATTAGAAAAACTGAAAATTATAAACAAGTATTAAGAGATATATTAGATTTAGATACTTCTCTTTATTAAGATCGTAAAAAGAAATTATTTATTAAATATCCAAAGAGAAGAGGAAATGTTAAAATATTTGATTCATATAATTTAAAATTTAATAAAGATACTAAAGATTTTGAATTTGTGAAAAATAAAAAAATCAAACGAGAAGTAAAATTAAATAAGTTATTTAAATCCGATTATGAAATTTTAGAAATTAAAGGTAAATATATAAAGAAATATATGATTCATAGAAAACCTTATAAGATTGTATAGATTAATAAAATTAAACCTGAACAATATTTTAATATTTTATCAGATTTATTTAGAAAAGCTATAAGAAATATAAATGGTAAAGTTGATATTATTGTGCATAATCCAAAATTAAGTGCTCCTTTTCATCCTAAAATGATGTCTACTAAAGATGCTTACGAAGTATATTTAGAAACATTAAATAATAAGATTGAATATAAGGAACTTGATATAACTGAATGTATTTTTGATCTTCATGTAATTGAGCTACCAGAAGGAGGTAGACATAAATCATTAAGAATGTATTCAGAAGCAGATCCTTCTAAGAAGAGAAGTATTTGTTAAATAAAAAATAATGATAATATATTGTTTAGCTATATATAGATCTATTGTCACTGCTCTAGCTGTTCAAAATCCAAAATTATTATGTGATAAATTAAATCATCAAAAACTAACCAAAAATGATACAGGATATATTAGAAAAGTTCGTTTATTATAAAAAATCTTTTTTAGCTATAAAACTACATAATTTATGTAATATTCCTTTAGAAATATGTAGCTTAAAAGAGGTTAAAATATTTGAACAATTCTTAGATATTCAAATTAATATTTACTGTAGAGAAAACTAATCTAAGTTTGTATTTTGGAGAATATAAATCTACATGTATTAACATATATAAGATTCAAAATCATTTTAATGTCATTACTTCTATTTCAGGATTTTTAGGTAAAGACCATTATTGTAATTACTGTAAAATAGGATATAAGAAAACTAATCGTCGCAAATGTCCTTTGAAATGTAATAGATGTTTTGTTCAAAATTCTGATTATAAAGGAGATGAAATATTTTGCAATAAATGCAGTAGAAAATTTATAGGTAAAGAATGTTTTGAAAATCACAAAAAGAAAGATGATAAAGGTTATAGTGTTTGTAAAATATTATGGCAATGTTTAAAGTGTAAAAGAAATAAAAGTAGCTTAGAAAGAAAACGTAAGGATCATAAATGTGGTGAACTGAGATGTAAAAATTGTTGGAGATGGGTAATGAATGGTCATAAATACTTTATGAAACAAAAGAGTTCAAAAAGAGGTATGTGTAAACAGAAATGTCTTACTTTCATTCGAGATCAAAAATATTGGTGTGAAAGATGTAAATTTGATTACACTGAAAAAAAAAAATTCTTTGATCTTGAAACAATTCAAGAAACTGGAATTCATCAAGTTAATCTATTAATATGTCACAATTATGAAGGTAAAGACAAAATATTTAAAGATGAAAATGAATTTTGTAGTTGGTTATTTAAAGATAATCATTACGGATGTACCTGTTTAGCTCATTATGGAAAAGGATTTGATTTTCAATTTTTAGCTAAATATTGTTTCAAAAATAACATCAAAGTATTTAGTATCTACCAAGGTAATAAATTAACTAATATGCATTCTCCTGCTTACAATATAAGATTCATTGATTCCATAAATTTCACAATGATACCACTTAATCCAAATGTTTTTGGAAATTTTCTGAATTATCTAAAGGATACTTTCCACATCTTTTTAATACCAAAAGTAGTCAAAATTATGTTGGTAAATATCCTGATAAATATTACTATGGATATGATACAATGGTTAGTAATAAAAGAAATAATTTTAATAAATGGTATAACTCTATTAAAAATGAAACGTTTTATTTTCAAAAAAATTTATATAATATTGTAGATCAGATGTAGATATTTTAAGAAAAGGATGTTTGGAATTGAGAAGATTATTTTTAGAAACTGTTAATGTAGATCTTTTTAAATATGTAGCATTAGCAGGTGTATGCATGGGTATTTACAGAGATAAATTCTTGAAAAAAGATGCTATAGCTATTGATAATGACATAATTCATAAAGATCAATATAGTAAAAAATCAATTGCTTGGTTCGATTATATTTCAAAAAAGGAAAATATTAATATACAACATGCTTTGAATGGTGGAGAGAAAAAATTGAAATTAGGAAATAAAATTTATTAAGTTGATGGATTTCATGAAAATACAGTTTTTCAATTCTATGGCTGTTATTGGCATGGATGTAAAAATTATTTTTCTGGTACAGAAATCTTAAAAATCAAATGTTGTTGAAAGGTTTATATGAAAGAACTAAAACGATTAATAAGAAAATAATGAAAGAAGGATATGAATTAATAACTATATGGGAATGTGCTTTTGACAGTAATAAAGATATGAAAAAAGAATGGAAAAGAGATTTAATCGAACCTTTAAATCCTAGAGATGCTTTTTATTGTGGTAGATGTGAAACTACTAAACTAAAATATGAATTTAATACGAATGAAAAAGCAAGATGCCTAATGTAACTTCTTTATACCCAACAGTTAATTATTTTGATTATTATCCAGTTGGTTATCTTGATAAAATATTTAACCCTGAAAAATATAACAAAAATTGGTATGGTTTAATAAAATGTATCTACCTCCGCGGAAATTATATAAAGGCGAAAAACTGTTGTTTTCACTATGTAGATCATGTTCTGAAACCTTTCATTGTAAACACTTCAAATCGTCTCTTCATAAAAAGAAATGTAAAGATTGTTACGTTATCAGAAATTCAGAATGTAAACACAGCGATAACGAAAGATGTTTTATAGGTACTTGGACTACAGATGAAATGAAATTATTTATTAAAAAAGGATATAAAATAATGAATATTTATGAAGTTTGGAACTTTGAAAATAAATCAAATGAATTATTCAAAGAGTACGTAAAACTGTTTTTAAAAATTAAACTTGAAACATGCGATAGATGGAAAAATAATTTTAAAAATGAAAAGAAATATAAAAAGGTAGTTAAAGAGAAATTAGGTATAAAATTGAAAAACATAGAAGAAAATCCAGGTTTGAGATTTATAGCTAAAATATGTTTGAACTCTTTATGAGGAAAGTTTGGACAGCGAAAAAATATGAAACAAACTGAATACATAATGGAGATTGAAGATTTCTATAGAATTATACTAGATGATACAATAAAAGATTTAAACATGGTATTTATGAATGATGATTGCGTAGAAATGAGTTACAAAATGAAAGAATAATATGAGAAAATAACTTTAACACAAATATTTATATAGCAGCATTTACAACCAGTTCTGCTAGAATACGATTATATAAAATGTTAAATAAATTAAAAGAAAAAGTTATATATTATGATACAGATTCTTTATATAGATGATGGAACCAAAGATTTTGAAGCAGGATGTATTTTAGAAGATTGGACACATGAACTTGGAAATGAAACTTTCCTATTTTATATCTTTTTAAAATTATTTATAAAAATGCATTTAAAATAAAATGACTTATATATCATTGATATTTAATATTCAAGGATTTATCCTTCTAGATAAAAAATCATCAGAGAAATTAGTTGGACATATTTAACAGAACAAGAAATGAAAATTGTTCGTAAATGCACTCGTGAAATTCACAGTCTAAGATTTAAAAGATATTCAGACGATAAAAGTTTATGGATTAGTAATGAAAATGTTAAAAATTATATTCAATATTTATATGATGAATATGGTGGTAGATTTGCTTATAAAGGAGGAACAATTGAAAAAGAAATATTTGAAGAATTAAATATACCAGCTGCTGATATTGATGTACCTAAATGTCCTAGAATATTAGGTCCTTTGTGCACTCTATATAAATGTTGTCAGTATAATAAATCCATTCAAAAAATAGTTTCTAATAAATGGAAGAAATAAAATACTTAGATATTAGTGAGGAAATAATAGAGAATTCAAAATTGACGACCTAATTGAAATCTATAAAATACATGACAGATATGGAATTGATGATTTAATAATGAAATATATTGATCAAATAAGAGAATTAATTTTAAAAGTTGAAAATAAAGATATAAGAGAAAAAGAATTTGATTTAGTAGATGAAACATCTTATTACATTATAAATAAATATCTTCAGAAAATATTTTTGTAAACGTAAAATCATTTAATAAAATGAAATATCATAAATGGAAGAATTCAACAACATCAAAAAGAATATACATCCTGAAACTTTTAAATTGAGAGATTTAGAAGTTGAAAAATACAATTTGATATCGTTGAAAAAATCAAAACAAAATTTCGATCTTCATTAAATGCAAAACTAGAAGTAAATGATAAGGAAAAAGAATTTTACTTAAGTTCTTGCCATGCTGGTTTATCTGAAAGAGCAATTAAAAAAATAAATAAAAGTAATTATCTATTCAATTACAAAGGTAAAATAAATGATAAATATTATGATTACAAGTTGGAAGAAGTTTAAATCTTTATCTTTTTAAAAAAACACATGCAATGGCTTTTATCTTATATTTTCAAAACTTACAAAAAACCTTGTATTTATAAAAAAAACATTTATTTAAATATCCAAAAAAGACAATTTTTATAATAAAACAACTTAAAAAAATCTATTTTTATCAAAAATAACAGCTTAAAAGCATACAAGTAATTCATTTTTTAGTGATCATAATTTCAACGAAAGGTCAAATTTTTTTGTTGAAATTTTGAAAGTGAAATAAAGTTCTATTTTTCATCAAAAATAGCTTAAAAATACTGTATATTTTATTGAAAAAGATGTCATTTTTTAGTGAAAAACACACTTTTTTGTTTAAATTTTAAAAATTAAAAATGCTGTATTTTTGCGAATTTTTATAAAAAAACAGCTATAAAACTTGCAAAATAGGTCTTATTTTGCAAAAAAGATTGCATTTTTAGAGTGTCCTCAAGCCCCCCCCCCATATACTACTTATACATATATATACATGTATATATATATTTATAATGTACGTGTATACATGTCCCTTAAAGTGTGTAATTTATGTTAATAATTTTATACTTTAACTAGTTATATATATTTTATCAAATAACTAGGTATTCTGTAAATTAACTTATGAGAAACAGTTGAAGTGTAAAATAAATAATTTATCTAAATTGAAATAACTAAATATTCTATAAATGAACTGATAGACAATTAAAATGAAAAAAAAGCAATTTCTCTAATTTATGTAGCCTATATTTGGTATTTATGGAAACGTACCATAAAATCATTTGTTACAACAAGGATTGCTAAAATGACTCTTGAATTTTCAAAGAACATTATTTCTAAAATAAAAACATTTTTTGTTGACATACTTGGTTTTACACGAACATTTTATTAAATCCTTGACCAGTACCTAAGCTTTCAGCTGTAGCAGCAAACAGGAGCGATATTTCTACATCCAGCACTTCTTTGATTTTAATTAAATTTTGTTTGAAGACACTGAATTGGGATCAGGAATATAATTATTTTATGCGAACGTTTCTTGCGCCCATTGGAGAAATTCTTCTTCAGTTACTTTTATGATGATAGCTAAAATAGATTAGGTGTCACCTTTTTCTCTGTCAACTTTAGGCCCTAGGATACTGATGGTAAACTCCATAGAAGTTTCAGATTGAGATCTATCCGACATTAATTTCATCTTTTTCTCTTGAATTTCTAAAGATTTTTCAGACTTTTGTCTTTCTCTTTGAACATTATGTTCATTAAAACTCAATTTGCAGATTTTCTGCTCAACTTCATCTTCTGAACATGATATACAGACAGGCTCTATACATTTAAGCAAACTATATCTTCGATGCCTTCTTTTAAACAGGAAACACATACTTTTGTAATGGGATTATTATAACTGTTTTTTCAACTACTTTTTTATTATCAGGTTGAGAAAAAACATTTATTGCAAGCAAAGTATTTTGTAATTGATCTTCGTCGACTAACGAATTAAGTGCTTCCTTTGGAATGACAGTTGTTGACAGTCCAACTCTAACTTCGCAGCCAAAAATAGCCTCGTAGGGTCACCTTTTAATACCAGAATGTAACACTCTGTTCTTCATAAACTGGGTAAATTTTAATGCGTTACTTCTCGAAGTTGACTGATTTTCTTGCATCCAAGTCGTCAACATATTTTCTATGTCCTGATTGGCTCACTCAGCACTGCATTGGCATTGACTATGTTTTGGTTTGCCATACACGATCTTAAGCTTTGGCCAAGTTACTTATAAGTCATCAATAAGTTAGTTACAAAATTCTCTTCCTTTATCCTGCAATATACATGGGGCTCCAAACAACAGGAATATATCAAGCAACTGTCCTGCAACTTCTGCTTTCTTTGTTTGAAGGGGTCTTAAAACCACAAACTTTGTAATGTGATCTTGATAAATTAAAATAAATTATAGTTTCAATCATGTTGTAATTGAAAATCTATGAGGTCAACCTGACATCTTGAATTCGTGTGTGAAAAAATCATGGGTTTAACAACAATACCTTTTCCGCCCGCATTGCGTTTTTGTTAACAAGATTCACAAAAATTCAGGAAAATCTTAATATCATTTTACGTAATATTTTTGTAATAACAGTTAAGTTCTTTTATCATTTGCTCTCTACCACTGTGCCCAATGGATAAATGAGTTTCGTACAAAATGTCAAGCAAAGAATCACTTGAGCAATAAAAAATTACATCAGATGTTGCTTTTGTTACTGGGACTAATAATTTTTCTACTCCTTGAACTTCAAGGGCATCATAATGTTGAAATAACCAATAATCATGTGGCACTTTTTTATCTAATGTTTTAGATTTCTTTTCATCAACTGTCAATCTTAATTATTTTTCACGGGTGATTAAATAACTGTTCTCTTTCACATCACGCTTATTTATAAAGATTCAAACTTTTCTTTCATTGCAACTTTATCGTTATCACTTAAAGAATTCATTGTTCAAGGCAATTTACGGTCTTAAAAATAATTGCACTTTAACCTTAGCAAGCTAAATTAACATAATAACAAATGACTAAATTATAAAACTTAAAAAAAAATACACATCAATACCTGATATGTGGAAACAGTATTTGATGAACAGCAGCCGGCATGAATAAAAAAGCACTCAATTAAACGGAATGAACTGGCACCAACACACTTAACAAGTTCTCTCCTTATGGCCTGGAACAGTTCATAAATACAGTAGGGGTGGAAGGTAAATGTATTTGTCATTGATATTTTGAGAGTATGGAGAAAAAGTATTCTCGCTGTTTTATGCTTTGGTATTTTTATTTTCTTCAAAAATTATTTTTATTTGAATTTGAAATCAACGTCTTTTTTCTGCTACTTTCCATATTGTTAAACGAAACGTAAATGTACCTTATACTAAAAAGCAGGCTGCAGATGGTTATTCTATGAAATAACTAGTTGAAGCGTGAAATACAAGAGAGTTTTACAGTCTTAACAGACCAGATCAGTTATTTCACGGAATAACTAGGTATTTTATGGAATAATCAGGTAATGTATAAAATAACGGATTTTGTACTTTAACGATTACATATACAATACACACGCACAGATCTACATTGTTATGTCTATGAATCAAGTACTGTTCAAGCTCATTAAGTTCTAATTTACTTTATTTTTCAGCTACCTTTATTTATTTTCTTATTTATCTTTGTCATTATTTAATGTTATTTATTGTTGATAGTAATATTTATATTTTGAAAATGCTTTTCTGCTTTATCTTTTATGTATGGCTGTTTTAAATTAATATTTAAAAGCTAATGATTAATTACTTCAAATTTCAGCAAATTAAAATTTTTTTTAGGTGATCATTAAAAATGCTTTGAAAAGGGGATGCTGAAACACGTGTCTTCTTCGAATTTGTCTCCTTATAAAGTTCAGAAATGCCTCTCAAAGGACACAGTGAGTTTATCCAGCAGTCTAAGTTTTGGTAGCTCGGGAATGCATGAATCCAGTAGGTCATCTAGTACAAACAGCCTTCATGACACATTTCCATCCAAGGTAACTTTGATTTTTACATGTTTTATTATTTAATACTCGATATTATTAATGCATTTGACCTCTTTAAATTTAAATAACTTTATTTTCACTGAAATATTAATTTAGTGAGGCGAATTATTTCTTTTGAGCAAAACTTACTCTTTATCCAATAATTTTACCAGTGTTAACTTCTGGTTTCAATAATCAATTATTATGATAAATGTATACAATGCACAAGTAATAATATTTAATATGAATATCATTTTAAATATAAAGTAGTGGAGAAAACAAAATAAAGAGCTTCATTAGTAAAATTCTCAAAGGCTCAGATTTATTTCTTTTGTTCCCACAATGTTGCATTTTGTTCTATTTAATGTTTAATTTTTTAGGTGACATACATGAAATAACAATTGTCAGTGTGGATAGCCAGTACAAGTTTTACATATGTATATTTAATTTATTTTTAAATATTACAGTGAATAATTTAACTCTGATAAGTAAATATCATAAATTGAGGTTTATCCAATTTGTATACTATCTACAATGTCTAGTTCTAAAGGATTTTTAATTTTAATTTATTAAATTGGCCCAAAAGATTGGCATTTCATTTGGTTCTTAAAAGACATCTTTAAAACTTCTTAGTTTAGTTTCTTTGGCATATTATGTATAAATGTAATGTAACAGGTGATATGCTTAACCCCTTAAGGCACACATTAATTTCTAATTTTCGGTCAAAAAATCACTTATTTTTTTTCTTGCATAATCATATTCTCTAGTGCATTTTAAGACATGATCGACAAATAAAATTAATTTTTAATTTTGGAAAAATTTCACTTAAAGTTGTCTTTTTTTACGCTCCTTTGTATTAGAAAAGACAACATACAGGGGTACAAGTATAGGCTAATTTAAAAATATATATATATATTATACAAAAAAAGTGAAAACGATTTGATTGCATGTTTATTTTGAATTTCAAGTTATTAAAATCAAATTAAATCAAATTTTCATACATAAAATTGACTAAAAATTCAGTTTGGTATGATATACCATGAAGCATGGTATATCATAGTCCAACATTACAGTTCCTACAATAGTATTTTGTTTCTTTCCTTATCTTTTTACCCCTCTCATCCCTTTTACTGCAACAAACGGCGCAATTTCTACAAGGGGCCGCTTTCTTTTCTGTAGGTGGTACAAATTCAGGAAAGTGCCTTTCGGTTAGTCTCAGAGGCCCAGGTTGGTAACCAGGCCAACCTGTTCTTTTGGGTAACACTTTTGAATGGTATTTTTCAATTAATTTTTCCACAAGCATTTAACGGAATTCCAAATGGTCCCGTTTTCCTCCATTTTTTTTATATAGTACAAATGAATTCCATACGGATATATCCACAAGATGGAAAAATATTTTCTTATAGTACCTTTTTCCTCGTTTTCTTGTTGTTGGGTAATCGTGGAGATGCTGATCAAGCCGATCAACGCCTCCTATTGTATCGTTGTAATCAATTACAACTTTCGGTTTCTTTATTTGAGTGCTATCATTGGCTGTTTTGCTTGTATTTTCCTGATGTGTGTTATGGATTGTTGAAAGCAAACAGACATCTTTTTTGTCTTTCCACTTCATCGCCATTACTTTTCCTCTCTGAAACGCTATAACATCTCCCTTTTTCAATTTTTTATTTCTAATTTCAGATGGAACTTCTTTTCTGGTACTTTTCAGAGTCCCGTAGGTATCTGTTTGACGTTTTACCAGGAAATCCGCTAATTGTAGACAAGTATAAAAGTTATCAGTCGTCAAACAGTACCCTTTATCTAATAACGGTTCAATCAGTGACAACACTACTTGAGTTGATACCGGCATTTCTCGATATGCATCGCTCATATTCGTTCCTTTTCCGGTATATATAATGGATGAATATAAGTAACCGGTTTTTGATTCACAAAGAAGGTACATCGTTATTTCGAAACGAGCTCGTTTCAGTGGTATATACTGCTTCTATTTCATTCGCCCTTTATACAGTAGTAGACTTTCGGCTATCGTGATATCTCTTTCTGGTGTATATAGAGAGGAACACTTTTTATTTATATGGTCAAATACAGGCCATATCTTATTGAGCTTGGGATTGGGGTGAATCTCAGCATCGAAGGTTTCATTGTTAGAGAAGTGAAGATATCTTTTTATCTCAGAATAGCGACGAAAGCTAAGGAGCTTCGGAAAAATAGGTGATTGAAAAATTTCAACTTTTGACCAATACATCCTTACCTCAGGCTTTCTAATTATACCTTGTAGTATAGTTATGGCTAAAAATATGTATAATTCTTCCATAGTAATCGGTGACCATAGGTTCTGTGATGATCCTGGATGTTGAAATGCATATCTGTTTGTTTCAGTTAGAATTATGTCCATGAGAGAGTTATCAAAAAATAATTCAAAGTATGACAAAGCATCATCGTAATCCGTCAAAGTAAAACAACAGCCAGGGTTAGCTTCAAATCGAAATCTCGGTGGTGCAATGTTTGGTTTATTTGTACTAATTTGATACCAATTCCTTGCTATATCCAAAATCTCGTCGTCATTATCTTCCGATTCACTTCCATCACTCAAGAAATCATCACTCTCATCGCTCAAACTGTCTGATAAATTGGCATATTCAAAATTGTCATCGTCAGAGTCGCTCATTATCAGATAACTTTTTTTTAAATTACAAAAACACTTAGTAATATAATTTGCAGTTAACTGCTTACTTTTATTATATTTACGTAATAAAAATGGATATATTACCACAGATATATACACCAAACGACTGCTTTATAACAAAGAATTCCTAGCAAACTTATAGCTAATCATCAAAATGCGCCACCTGGTTTACACAAGAAAACTGCTGAATAGTGGTGCCATCTATGTCAAATAAGTTTAATTATAATCTAGCCTATTATTTTTACTGGAATGGATCTCAGACGAGCATTAGAAATAAAATAACGCGAGATACAAGGACGCCCGTGTGAGACACAGGCATGTGCAAATTTGCCGGAAACTTTCGACGTGTGAGACACGGGCAAATGCGTAAAGGGGTTAGTATTGTCTGTATTTTAATATATAAAGACAGCATATTTGTTGCTTATATAATTTTTATATTTTCTTGAACCAATTTATTATTGCTAAACATTAAGACATTTTTGTAGTGTTCACATTGTATATTCTTTTACGTAAATTACTTAAATAGTCATTTATATATAAATGGAATAGTATATGTAATTTTATTGTGATTGATGAAGTTATTTTATTGATCTTGATTTATGATATTTTAATGATAAATATTCTTAATGAAATCTATCAAGAATATTAAATGCATTTTATTGAGTACATTTTAAATATTTATTCTTGTGTTTCACTTTAGATTTTGCATTTATAATTTTCCTTAAACAAAAATGTTGTGTGATAGTACTTATACATTATATTTACAAATATACTATCTTAATTCTATTTGCAACAATTATATATTAACACACTTATTCAATTTCTTTAGTCTACTATTAAGGTATATACAAAAGTTTTGTGTGCTGACATGGAGTATAAAACATTATGCATTAATCAGCAGACTACAAGTAAAGAAATTGTTCGTATGCTGCTTTCTAAATTCAAAATGAAGCACAGGGATCCAAATTTATTTTATCTTACAATGGAAGTTTGGGTACGGAAAACAGGTAATAATTACAATTGACCTTTTTTTATGTTTTATAATTTTTAGAATTCTCTGCTAATTACAAGGAGTCAGAATGCATGCAACTTCTTAAAATTTGTGGAAAATTATTATTTTTTTCCAGGGTTCCCAAAACACCTGAAATTTTCAGTTGACTCAAGATTTTGTGAATCTCTTGAAAATTTTGAGTTTCTTTAGATTTATTTTTGTTAAAAAGTATCATCCCAATTTCTTAACTATATTTTTACAATTTCCAACTAAATAGAAAAATATTGGTTTTTCAGTCTTCATTAGATAGAAAAATATATTGATTTTAGAGTCCTCACCAAAATTATAATATATAGCATATAAGCATTTGAGCAAGACAGAAAATATGGTTGCTAATTAGCTTAGTTTGGTCTTTTTGTTAAATCTTATTAACTTGTCAAATTAATTTCAGTTTCTTCTCCACTTTTTGTAGTTTTGATTGGTTACTGATAAAAATTTTTTTTTATCCTATTACAGACCAGGGCATGACTATCATTAATCTGAGACAGGCAAACCAATAGAGTTCTGACGGACAAACAAAGTAAGAAAATCTTTTTATCAGAGTTGACTGCTGCTATATCACTAAGTTCAGAACAAGTGATCTCCAGATATATCAGAAGCACTGCATAGTGAACAAGTCAGGCTGTCTGCCAAAACAAATCTGTGTAAATGTTTTAAAAGGTAGTCATGTCCTATTTTAATTCTAAAGTTGGTGACACCAACAGCTCTGGGCACGCCGTGGAAGATGAGATTTTCCATCAAGTCACTCCAACTCTTTCCCTCCACCAAATCCCTAAAAACCCCTCTAAGAGGCACTTAAAATCTAGCATCGATTATTCTTTTAACACTGTAATAATGAACAAGTGTATCAAGCTATGGGAGGTTGGAGCCATTCTTGGCCAGGGAGTCTACAATTTCATTTCCTGTGATATCAGTGACTGGGGATCCATTCCTGGACAACATTTTATCCCTTATTCATCAATTGCAAGTTGGCAGCTAAGGACTGGTTCTTTGTTAGATCCATGATGGAAATGGTAGTTTTTATGGTGGACTGTGAATCAACAAATATCACAATATTTAGGTCCTCACCCCTTCCATTTTCAATCAAAGCCATTGGCACAGCAGCGATTTCATCCTCAAAGTTGGTGCAATTTGCATAGACAGAAGCTTCAGACTGTTCTTTTGTCAGTTGTAAGATGATGTGTTGGAATTTCAATCTGAGATCTGCAGGTTAATGGGTATTCTCAAAATCACCATGTTTCATCAGTCTCTCAACCAATTTAAGAGCATTTATTTTTCTACAATGGGCTAAAGGCTCAATATTTTTTAGTATCTACATAGCTGGGACAGGTGTAGAAAAAGCTCCACCAGTGATAATTCTGAGGGCATTATTTTGAGTAACCTCAACCCTATTTTGGGATGATTCAGAAACAGTAATGAGAAGCTTGTATTCCATAGCAAGCCTAGTGTAAGATTGATAGGTAGTACAGAGTAGATCTTGAGTCACTCCCCATTTTAACACCAGTTAGCCTTTTAAGTATTTTATTATAGTACAATCAATCTATGATTGCAGTGTTAGGTTCTTTTGGAACCACCTTATTTTAAATCTAATCTAAATCTAAGTATTTTATTTCTCGTGCTTCCAGTACTCAACATTCCTATCTACCCCCAACTTAGCCAGCAGTCCAAAACAATTCTGAGGTGAGTAGCCTCTCCTGAGTTCTCTGAATTTGATTATCATATACAAGTTTAATCCCTTTTGGTTTTGTACTTAATGTAAAAACTTGAAAAGTTGTCTTATTTCTAATAACAATCATCTCTTTCTTTTTCGACCAAATCAATAATTTCCCAGGGCAGCATTAAACACTTCCTAGATAACTTGGGTATCTCGGCCAGTTGTTCATAAAACAAGGTCTTCATCAAAGAGAAGGGCCTCCATCCCAGCCTGAGAATTCATAATTTGATCAACAATATAATTGTTCTTGATATTAAAAGAACAGGACTCTGGACCATACTTGACTTTGATAAAATGCTGATCCAAAAAAGATTTAATCTAGCAAAACATATTATCCCAAATACCAATGTCAATTAATTTTTTAAGAAGCCCCCTCCTATACACTTTATCAAAAGTTGTCTGGAAATGACTAACACTGCTGAAATGGTCTTTCTTTGATGAAAATCATTTTTATCTCCTGAATGAGTGACAATCTGTTTAATAATGCTCATATTCTTATAACCAGCCTGTCTGTCAGTAAGACAGTCATAATTTTCTAGGTAGTAATTGAAACAATTTGTGATGAGGCACTCAGCTAGTTTGCACATAACACTGATAAGTGAAATTGCACTGAAGCTATCTAAAACACCTGGATCTTTCCCAGTTTTAAGAATAGGCAAACTTTCTCCTTTACGCCACCCATTTGGAATTCCAGACTGATAAAATATGTGCTGCATGTGTGTGAGAGATCACATTAATGCATTATTTTTTATTTTAAATTCAATTCCATCTACTTTTAATTTAGCTTGATTTTAATCAAAATTCTATCAATGATGAATGGCTATTTCTCAATTGATTAAGATTAATAACAGTTAATGAAAATACATTTGAAGGTAATATAAGGTTCATTCAACTCCTGGAAATTTTTTTTTTCAGTTGGATGAAAAATTAAATTTTAAATTAAACTTTATTTCCATATAAAATCTCCATTAAAAAATTGCAATGGATGTTCGATAATAATTTAGAAATTTCAAACATTTATCAATATTTTGAATGGAATGAGGATTTTATGAATAAAAATTATATGCATTTTATAAATAAAAAATAAAAATTAAATATGTATTGATGAAATTTTAATTTTTTATGAATTTTAATTTCAAAAATAATTTAAATATAAGATAAAAATTCTGAAATAGGTGAAAATATTTAAAAAAAAATTTTTTTGTATTGTAGTCGAATCAGAGCCACTAATAATATCTATGTGATTAAAAGGAAATATTTAGTGGTTTTCCTAAATAAGTGAATGCTTATGAAAAATTTTTTTATCTGTAGAAAGTGTGCATGTGTATGATTTGAAAGAAATTTTAATGTATATGTATATTTTAAGTTTAGAATGTATGTTTTTTACATGTAAAAAGTGTGCATTTATTAACTTTAAATTATTTACTTAAGGTCCTTCTAGGCCTTTTTTTTTGAAGAAAATTTAATGATAATCCTATGGATAATATTTTAAAATGTCACAAGTGCTATTTATATGATAGAAACTTAGGTTCTTTTGCAAATTACAAAAAACAGAATTACTGTCACCTCGACATAAATGTTAAGCATTTAAAATTTTTGCAAATATTTTTTAAATGTCAAAATGTCTCCATTTGAGTAAATTTCAAACAAATCTTAATTTGATTGAGGTTGTACAAAATTTGGTTTAGAGTTATTTTCTTTTTCTCTCCGTACAAAGACAATTGAACATTTTTGTTCATTTTAAGCTTAAAATATTTTTGATTGCATCAATATTTCAATACAAATTTTAATGAGAAATAAACTCATTTTTATTTTTGAAAATCAATCTCTGTACACAACACCATCTATGAAGCAAAAAAATATTTAACATCAAACTTGGCTAATTTTCAACTACACTACGGTAACCTAAATGGGAAATTTCTGGAAAAAACTGCTCCCCATACAATTTCACCTTTTTTACCATACGTTAAGGAAGCACTTCCAGAAAGGTACTGTCAGCAATTGGATAAATTAAAAACAGCACTCCAAGAAAAGAGGCGGACGATGTTCAATAGAAAGGACATCATACTTCATGATAATGCCAAGCCACATGCTGCTATGGGGACTCGTCAGAAAGTCGCAGAGCTAGTCTGGGAAATTCTGTTGCATCCACCATACTCCCTGGACCTAGCACCATCAGATTATCACTTGTTTCTGCCCTTATAAAATTTCTTGTAGGGCAAATAATTCAAGAACAAAGAACATATCAGACAAGCGCTGATTCAATTTTTAGCCTCTAGAGAGAACACATTTTTTAAAAATGGCATATACAAATTGCCATCACACTGGCAAGAAGTCATAAATAATGATTGCAATTATATTATTCAATAAAGTTTATCCAAAGTATGAAAAAATGTATTCCTTTGTTTCATTCTAAAACAGACAGAACTTTCAGGTAGACCTAATATATGTATATATATATGTGTGTGTGTATATATATATATATGTATATGTATGTATGTATATATATATATATAAGTATGTATATATATGTATGTTTATATATATATGTATGTGTATATATATATATATATGTATGTGTATATATATGTATGTATGTATATATGTATGTATATATATATGTATGCATATATATATATATGTATATATATTTATGTATATATATATATGTATGTATGTATATATGTATGTATATATATTTATGTATGTATATATATATATATATATATGTATGTATGTATATGTTGGAGAATTCTTCTTTAACACTTACAATGTCCTTCTTAACTTCTTTTTTAATCTCTTCCTGTCCAGCTTTCATCTCAGCCATCTGCTCCGCTAATTTTTCGAGAAGACTTTTCATTAAATCCATATTTATTTTTCTTGGGACACACTGCATCAACTCTTCAACCCCGCTACTAGCACCAGTTGTACCAAGCTTCAAGGTTCGTGTGTATTGAGAGTTGAACAAAGCAACCACTCAATGAACACAAGACATTTATTCGTAAAAATTCCACTTGATATACCAACTGTAACAATCACAATTATACAGCTACAATTTGTCAGAAACAATAAGTAACAGCTTCCAATTATAGGTCTCAAATTCCTCAGGCATAAAACAGCTTCTCTAGGCTAGCAGTCTTGACTAATCATCTTCACTCACTGACTGCCTTCACAAAACTCACTAACTATGCACGGTGCAGTATTTATACCTGACATGGCAGGGAAATCTAATTTCGCCAAGGTTCTAAAAGCTTCTAGGCTATCTCACTAAATATTAGTCCTAGAGTTTAGGTGATGGTTGTTTCCAGAAGTATCTTTCTCGCCAAGTGACCAAAAATCTTGCCATGTTTCCTAGCCAAAACATCGTCCAGTCACCAAATCATTAGGAAACCCGCTTTTAATGTATAACACTTCTTAATACTGCAATTTTTGCCCAAAATGTGAGTATTTCTGCTGTGCCTTAGATATTTTAAAACAAACACAATAATTATTTATAATTTGCAACATTGCCCTCCTCTCAAGGACTGCACGTCCCAGGCAGACATACACAAACAATTAAAAATACAAATACAAGAAAATAGGAAATATTAAAATTATCTATATTATTTACAAAGAGACTAAGGTATACTAATTTTTACTTTACATTACGGTAACGAGCTAATCTATCATAATGTACTACCTTTGGTTTTGAAGATGATGATTTCCTTATACGAACCACGATGTCATTCAGTCTTTTAAGGACTGTGTAGGGACCTTCCCAGTTGGCTTGCAACTTTGAAGAAAGTCCTTTATGTCAAATCGGGTTCCACAACCAAACTTTTTTACCTTCCTGAAATTCATGTCTGGTCGCTCTTGTGCCATACCTTGTCTTCTTTCGGTCATCAGGTTGATTCGGTCTCAAGCTAAGTTATGGACATCTTCTAGACGTGATTGAAGATCTCGAAGGTATTCCTCTGGCGATGAAAATGCATCTGGTGGAGGACGAAAATGAAGATCACCAGGGAGGTGAAGTTCGCGACCAAAGAACATTTGTGAATGAGTATATCTGGTAGTCTCATGGATAGCACTGCGATATACAAGGAAAAAAAAAAACGGTAGCCTCAAATCCAAATCTAGCTGATTTCTGGAAACCATAAGTGAGGAATTATTCAAGATGGTTCAGTTAAACCTCTTTACCATGCCATCCGATTGCGGGTGTAATGGTGTGGTCCGTGTCTTCTCTATTCCAAGAATTTGACACTTTCCTTTAAACACATCAGAGGTGAAATTTGTCCCTTGATCTGAATGAATTTGTAAGAGTGTGCCGAATCTAGAAACCCATTGCATTTCTAGAATCTCGGCTACTGCATTCGCTTCTTGATCAGGGATTGAAAACGCTTCAGACCACTTAGTAAAGTAGTCCATGACAACTAGGATGTATTTGTTGCCATCTGAAGATTGTGGTAAAAGACCCAAAATATCCAATGCTATCTGCTCAAAAAATGCTCCTTCTTTGTAAAGCCTTAACCTTCCTCGGCTACATGTCTTTGGTCCCTTATGTGCCGCACAGTCATCACAAGATTGGAACCATTTCTCTACATCTTGTCTAGTTTTGGATCAATAGAAGTGTTCTCGAACTTTCTGTAGAGTCTTCATTACTCTGAAGTGGCCTCCAGTTGAGCTACTATGCAATTCCTTCAAAACTTTTGAAATTCTTGATTTTGGAAGAACAAGCTGCCATTTGAAATTCTTGATTTTGGAAGAACAAGCTGCCATTTGAAATTTCGTCCAGCATCGGACTCCCATTTCCTGTATAACACGCCATTTCTAAATAACGCAATTTTTGCCTGAAATGTGTGTATTTCCGATCTGTCTGAGATATTTTAAGACAAATACAATAATTATTTATAATTTGTTACATTATATGTGTATATGTATGCATATATCTTTATATATATATATGTATGTATGTATATATGTATGTATACATATATGTATATATATATGTATATATATCAATATAAAATAAAATATCTAATAGTAAGAATGATAACATGTTTATCAGAATAATAATGTTACAAATATTTTAATTTGATTTTTAATCATTTTGCAAAATTAATGAGTTTTTACACCTATAAACATTTAGACATTTAGTTTCAAATTATTTCATGCAAGTAAACAAAAAATACTATACACTGTAAGGTATTATCAATACGCAAACCCTACTATCATACTAAAATATTGCGTCTGATAAGAAAGTAAATATATTTTAAATTTGAAAAATTCTATATATAGTTAAAAAAACAAAAAAACTGGGTTTGTAATAAAAGTTCAGGGAAAAACATTAAAGCACTTCAATAACAAAACGAATGATAACAATACCTTACAGTACACTACAATACATATGAAAGGCTTAAAATGCTTTTAGGGGAATCATTTTATGCTCACGAGATATATTTGAGAAAAACAGTGTCTTGCGCAATGCAAATGCCATTACTTTTGACAAAAATGAATAAAAATAATAAAATATAAAAAGAATGTGTAAATGTCATGTAGTTCTTAAGGCGATATAAAATATGTAATTGAAGTTAGTATGGATGTTCGAGAGGAACTGCTTTAATTTCAAATTATTCTATTGAACATGTTAAACTAACCCGATAACTTTTTCCCAAGGCAACTTTTATTATTTTCTATGAAGTTAATGTTTGATAATTTTTTATTATGTTTTATTCATTTTTATTGTAAAAATTTAAAAGCAGGGAATATTTAATTACTACTTTTCCTCTTGTATGGATGCTATATTAAAGTAATAGTTTTGGAGTTATATTTTTGTAAGGAAAATGGCGAAAATTACCTTCAGCTCCTTAAAAGCAATGGTATTTTATATTAAATAATAGACATTTTGCTGTCTTTAGCCCTGCATGCCAAAAGTCTATAACGCTAATACTAATATTGTTGAACAATTTAATTCACATAATTGTTGCCAAGGAAAGGGTTTGTAAGAGAGTCCATTACTGCCAAAAAGAACTCCTACTTATCACGATGCTGTGCTTCAGTTCTTTCCCTCAATACTAAAAAAACCTGTTGATATGCACAAAGCACTTAACAAAAGTAGCGCAGAGAAATACTGCAACCAATTTGAAAATAAAAAGTAAATAAATTAAATAAAGCAAAAAATAAATCAAAGCCAATCTATTTAGTAAAGATTTTTCAAGGTCCCGACAAAAATTTTAGCCTGCCTGATGAAAAGCCAGATTTACCTATAATGAATACCAATGGAAAAATCGAAATTATTGACTAGTCTAGCTCTTACTTCCAAAGAAAGAGATGATTTAGAAGGAGCTACTATACTTCAAAGTGAGAATGCTGTTTGGAGAAAGAAGAAAAGAATTCTATTGACAGCATCGAATTTTGGTGCTGTATGCCGCAAGTTACCCTCTACAGGATGCCAAAATTTAGTAAAAACAATATTATACTCTAACATAAAAAAATGAAGCAATTTTGAACTGGATAATTCATGAAAAAACTGCCATATTGGAAACTAGAAAAAGAAATAATCCTTAAAATAGAGCCATGTGGGATATTCATCAATAAAAATTTGCCTCTTTTTAGCTGCCACACTAGATGGAATACTTGTCAAAGAGGGCATTGTTGAAATCAAATGCCCATGTACATGTCGTAATATCCATCCTGGTGAAATAAAAATAATCTGCATTCAATTTCTGGCAAAAAGACAGAAAAACAAAAGAAATTTAGGGTATAATTTAAAATCATAAATTTTATTATCAAATCCAAGGACAATTACAGATTAATGAACAAAACTTCTGTTGGTTTGCTATTTAATCCCCAAAAGGTATTAAAACTGAAAAAAAAATTTTAAATATATATTTTGGAAGACAAATGAAAACTAAATTAAATGATCTTTTTTTTTACTGCCTTTTGCCTGAACTAATTGATCTACGTTATCCTAGATCAATGGATATAAATTATACAATTGACAAGCAAACCAAAAAAAAGCTGGAAAATTGTTAAATTCCAAAAAATTAAAAGTTTATATATATATATATGTGTGTGTGTGTGTGTGTGTGTGCATGCGAGTGTGTGTGTGTGTGTATGCGAGTGTGTGTGTGTGCATGCGAGTGTGTGTGTATGTGTGTTTTCTTTTCTTCATGAAATAAATTGCTTAAGCATTTCTTTATTTTATTAGCAGATTTATTTTAATTTCTATTTTACCTCATATATACTTCAAGGTATTAACTGAATTTTCTATATGCTCACATGAAATTTTATTTATTACATTTGTAGATTTATTGTTTACTTTGGGTGATTGTAAATAATGCATAAAATTATATTTTTCTCGTATTACTATTATATTTGCATTTCATTATTTGTTGACAAATAAACTTAATTTATATTTCCCACAGTTTTGTTAAACTTTAATTTAACTGTGTGTTTCTATAATGCGTATTTAGTGCTAATCTAATTTGATTTTTATCAAGCTACGGGAAAAGATAATAAAATAACTGAAGAATCTTGAGATTTAAAATGTATTTCACAACACATTTTACACCAGAATATTAACTGTTTAATAAACATGTACTTCTAATTATAACTTAGTTAATTTTATTGATATAGAGGTATAACATTAGAATGTAGGGACTTATAAGATAAAGGAAGGATAAGAGAAGAATCTCTCTTTCAAACTCTAAGTAATTCTAATTATATAAAAATGAATATATTGATTATTATATATATAATTACATTTAAAATATTTTTATGAAAATTACACTTTTATATAATATATATATATATATATAAAGTTAGATTTTAAAAAAACTTTTAAAAAATTGCGTATTTTTGCATTAAGTTATTTTTGAAAATAATAATTTTTTATTTGTAGCATTGAAATTCAAAAGTATCTTGAGTCACTGGATCAAGTCACATAAAATCAAATTGAACCAAGGCACTTATAAATATATTTTTAATCATTCATATATTAGTTTTGATTTGAATTCTGTTAATCATATTCGACCATTTAATTAGTAACTGTAAAATCACTCAGCCTTTACAATTTGTCTTCATATTTTTTTAGTGTGAATGATAAAAGCCAAACTCTAAAATGTAAATAAAATATTTTTTTCTTTATAATCACTTGCAGTTAATTGTTCCTAAGATGGAAGTGTTTGATTCTAGTTTCATTTTCATTGAGCATTTAAACTGACCCGTTTTCCCACACCCTTACTCCAAGAACCCTGGGGGTGATTTGATGTTGGCAGGGGAGAAGATTTAAAACTCTCTTTTTGGCTGTTTTTATGGCGTTAGTACTGTTATTTTCACTATATAAGTTGCCAAATCTGGCCAACTCCATTAATTTTGAAGGATTGATTAACAAGCAATTTCAACCAATAATATTGTTTTGAATACTCTTCTACACAAGCTTTGAGAACTAACACCAGATGGAGAGACAAGACAACAGAAAGTTCTCACCTGGGTCTGGAAGAGACTTAAGAGTGTATCTATTTCCATGTTTTGCTTTTCTCGTTTTTGGTATGCATCAATTTATTGATTAAAATGAGTTTAAAAAAAATTTACGCAAGTTTGTGTTAACTATAGCATGTCTTTGTAAAAGATGACAAAAAATTTTATTCATCCCAAACAAAAGTTTTGCTATAAACATGTTTTGTATATTACTATGAGATCTGATTAATTTTAAGCTTTTATAAAACTTTGTGTTTGGAAGTATAATGACTTAATTTATATAAATTATAAAGTGTTTTAAAATTTTGTTGAATATACATTTTCTGAGAACAGTTTGATAATAGAAATTTTTAAATTGTGGTTAAGTATGTCATTTTATATCACATCCAAAACAAAAGGCATCCTAGGCAAAAGTATAAAGTTAAATGAACAAAAACAAAAAGAATGAATATTATATATGGAAAAATCAGAAAAGTGCTGAATGAAATCGATGAACTTAAAAAATTTAGTATATTTTGCCTATGAAGCTGAAAGAATTGATAAAACGGTTCTCTGTGTAGCTACAGAAAAACAAAAATTAGTATTAATACAATATTAAAATGTAATTCTGTTGAATATAATTAAAGAAAGAAATTAGTCTTGAGTATGTATATGTAATAGTTTAGAAGTTTAAGAAAATTTGTCTGGATATAAAGAGAAATCTTTTAAATTGAAATTGTACATGTAATGCTTTAATTATACTTTTTATTTGTTTTTTATTTATTTATTTATTTTTTGTCATCTCAATTAAGTACTGGTTTTAACATAAAAGGGTTTTTTTACCTATAAAATTCACAATAAATTAGTAGAAAGGAGCTTTGTAAACAAATTTGAAAACTTTCATAATATCTGTTATTATTCCAATATTTAAGTAATTTTATATAAGTTTTTTATATTACTTAAATAAGTAATATTTAAGTAATATAAAAAAAAATTGAATGCTTAATGTGTTTCTATTGTACTTGTCGGTTCATTTAATGCTTTTAAAATCATTAATTTTAAACTTAATTTAAAACAAAAATACACTCAATAGTTTTTAAAAGTATCTCTCATTATCATTTGAAATTGAAAAATATTATATATATATATATAAATATTTTATATATATTACAGATATATTTGGTCAAAAATAATAGTGTTATTCATTCACAATGTGTGAATGTCAATAAATTCCCCGTGAAAAAATTTTCAACTCTTGGAATACTATTTGAAACCTTAGAAATTTGTCCTTTGAGAAGGTATATAACCCCTGTTAATATATATTTTTAATGGTGTGCAATGACCATCAGAATATGAAAACTAATCAATTTCTGAAGATGAATTTTAATTTTTGAGATGAGTATTCAGAAAATGAATTAGAACTGATGCAGGTTTATAATTGGAGAATTTCATTTAAAAACTAAATTGTAATAAGGATGGATAATCCAAAATATTGTAATTGTTGTCTGTTTTGCAGTTGGCATCATCATTCTACCGACGAAAACAATGCATATTTCTTACTTTTATATAGCAAAAGGATTTCATAACTTTTTAAACAATCCATTAAATTTTTCTGAAGTAATTAAATGAATGATTAATTCAGAAACAGTGTGAATACAGAACTCTGACCAATGATTAATTATAATTTTATATACACATACTCTTGTATCTAAATCTAGAATATAATTTTACAGCTCTCTCTCTTACGCTAATTTAGAAAATATTTTGTTTTGCAAAAGCGTTTAGGAAGGTTGTTACTGTGTGCTGGAAATTAAGTTTATTATAAGAGTTAAATCAATGACTAATACTCTTAAGCAAAATTAATTCTTTAAATGATAAGTGATTGCAAAAAAATATGTTATTTTAAGATAAGAAAAAATGTTTTAGTTTTTCTATATACATGATTATTTTATTTATTACATTTTTTCAGAAAATCACAATATTTGTAGAAAATTTGCTTTGGCTTCTTTAATAGAAATCCTTTTTCACCATATTTATTTTCTTTTAATTGTCTCTAAGCATCATATTATTCATTTTAAATTTCTCATTTTAAAATGAATTTGTTGGCTGAATTAATGCCCATATTCTTTTTCCTCAAATAAAAAGGTGATTTTTTTAAAATAACTTATATTTATTAAGCTTAGTTACTTCCTAGTATTACAGATTATTTTCAGGTAATTGTAGGTTGGTTGAAAAAATTTTAATGTTTCAAATTTATATGTTTTGTATGAAAACCAAATTTATTGAAACTATGAGTGGTTTTTAATAGTACCAACCAGTTTATAGAGAAATGCCCGTTATAATATTTTATGACACTTGGAAATTCTACTATAGGGTATACAAAAGACTCTGAAGGAATGGACAAATTAACATTAGTAAAAAATAAGTAGAGTGTCTGGATAATGCAAATTATTACTTAATCTATTGAATAATTAAATAACTATATAAGTCTAGACTATACATACTCAATTGCGCAATGTTTGAATAGCATTCTAAGCGTTTAAAAATAAACAAGAGAAAAATTATACTTTTTATTTTGAAGGGCTAGTAAAATTAAGAGAAGTCATTTAAATTATATAACTAATAATTGTATTTGTTTAGCATTTCTATGATCTAAGTATTATAATTTCACAAGATTCACAATAAATTAGTAGAAAGTACTGTTGTGTATTGGTAAATAAAGTTAATGCTTTCTAAAAATATTTTATCAATGTTTTAACAATAGCAGTGCATCAGTATCATATTTTCTTTTAACTAAAAGCATATTAAAATTTAATGTTCTCAAAACTTGCCAGGCTCTTTCGATCTTCAACATGACTTTATTTTTTTTTCCAATGGCAGATTGTAGACAGTTACAAGTGCAACATAGTCTATTAATTTATTATTCCCTGATACCCAAGGAATCGGCCAGAAACAGCTCTTATCCGCCAAGGCGTTGCCCCGGGTGCACCATTTGGGGTGGGCCACCATCGCACATGCCATGGGGACTCGTTTATAGGGTAGGCATCATTCATACTTCATTCACACACACAAGGAAAGGACAAAGGCAGGATAGAGAGAGAGAGTACATCCATGCCTGAACCGGGATTCGAACCCAGGACCTTCCTATCCGTAGTCAGGCACGCTGACCACTAGACAAGTTGCCTGGCACATGTGACTTTATTTATTCTTTTATTTTTCTTATGTAAATTTTAGAACTTTTTTCAATTGTTCCTTATATGAATTAATTTATGGTATTAAACTTGTTAGTTTTAATTTAAAATAAAATTTCAAGTATTAAATTTAATAGTCATGATTTACAATATTGCAATATTTATTCAAAGAAAAATTAAACTGAATAAATTCAATTTAAAAATATATTTTCCTTTCACTTTTTCAGGTATTCCAGTAAGATCTGTAGTGGTTTTAGATGATGATGCTCATCCTGCAGAATTACAAGCATGCCACCCACGTGGTGAATCCAAGTAAGTTAAGATATATATATATCATATTTGCATAATTACACTCTAACTCAAAATTTTGCTTTTTATGAATCAAACATTTTTTTCTGTTTATACTGTTTGAGTAAAAAAAAGTTTTTTTTTATAAAGGTTAGTAAATATATTATATTAACATACATATACTATAAAATTTCAAAATTATATTTAATTTAAATACTTTAATTTTTTTTCAGACTTTCTATGAAGATGAGAAGAGGAGGGCTAGTAAAAGTTTTTGGAGGCAGCTGCTTAATGGCTGGGGTGAGTTAAAAATTTATGGACTGGATGATTTTTTTGTGTATTATATGGATTTAACTTTACATCTACATTAACGTTTACTTTCAAAAAGTAAAGTAAAAAGACTTCTTAAATTATTCATTCAATTTATTTTCATTTGTGTTAAACAGTATAAATTCCTCAAGTGATGAAAATGTTTGTGTTCTGATTTTTTGTTAAAATTGTTTTATCAAAGTTTTACATAAAGCAACAAACTATAAGTAAAAATATTAATTATGCAAAGAATACTTTCATAAAAATATTAACAAGTTGTTAAGGTGCTAACATTTTCATTTAATCTTTGTTGAATTA
This sequence comes from Latrodectus elegans, assembly GCA_030067965.1. Classification (NCBI taxonomy): domain Eukaryota; kingdom Metazoa; phylum Arthropoda; class Arachnida; order Araneae; family Theridiidae; genus Latrodectus; species Latrodectus elegans. The sequence goes on along the minus strand of CM057817.1, from coordinate 101,295,073 downwards.
TTTACATTTCATTAATGTAGCCTATTTTTATGAATAGTTATTTGTGAGTTTTATATATATATATATATATATATATATATATATATATATATATATATATATATATATATATTGAAAAGTATCATAGAATTATTTTATAAAATTAATAGTTAACATAATAATTGAAAATTTTAATTAAAATCATATATTAAATACTATGAAATAAAGCAAATTAGTATCATAATTTAGTAATTTAGATTTATTTTCAGGACATTAGTTAGAACATACTTATCTCAATCATTGCATTTGTTTAAATAATTTTTTAATTTTTGCTAATGATAAGTTTATTGTTTTCAGTCTTTATACAAAAGTCTACTAGTATCTGATAAAACTACTACTGCTGATCTCATTCAGTTAGTTTTACACTGCTATAACTCTAATGAAAGTCTTGAAAAGTTTTCAATTTATGAAATTTCTTGCATAAAAGATTGTAAGTATTGTTTAAAAAACTTTCATGGATAAATTGTAAGTTTATATATTAATAAGACTTCTTATTTTTGTGTACATTAAGAATGTGTTAAAGTTTTTTGCTTTCATTTCCAAAAATTATTTCTTTAGTTTTTGTTAATAATTGTAAATGTCAACAAATTATTGGATGTATGACAAGAGTGCATATATACTGCATGGCTATTTGCCTTGTAACTTCTCACACAAGCATGTAAAAGTAATTTTCATTTAACTTAATTGCACATGTTTGCATATTTCTACATGAATATGTGATAGTATGTCCTTCATAGAAATCTTTTTCTTGAAAGTTTTCAATAAAAGAAAGGACTGAAGAAAAGTTAAGTTACTAAATTTACTAAAAATTAAAATTTGTTTTAGTTATATCTTTTAAAGTTCTAGGAAATAGTACTCACATTTTTAATGACTTTTGTTACACATTTCTGATTTCTTTTCAATTTTTCTTGTTTCTTAAAATTTACAAATACTTCCATTTTATTTTACATATATTTGAAACTTTTGGAAAATGTAATTGCTTATGTTATTGATTTCTTATGTTCACTTTATATTTCTCTGATTTGTAAATTTATTTTTATTCCTAATTTCTTCTAGATATCGCTCCTCAAAGTGTTAACTTTATTTATGTATACACAGGTGTCACAATCCCAAGGTACTCCAATGATTTGTTCCTTTCTTTCTCACCTAAAGGTGAGACCTATTCCAAGGTACCCAGGGATCTATTTTCTCTTTCTATTTTTCTTTTTCTTCTAATCTTTTCCTCATCCTTCAAGGGATGGAAACATCCCTTGAGGGCAAGCAAGGAAGCTCTCCATTAGTAGCTGCAGTTGCTCTGATTGCTTCTTGCTTCTCGTGGACAGTCAAGATCCTCATGTATTGCATTGCATGTGTGTGGTAACCCTTTGGATGAGTGACACACTATGGTCCTCATTGTATCGGTTGGTACCTAGCTGTATTTGTGACTAGTCTGCTAGGGATTAAGCAAAAGTGTCAAATTCTTGGTTTCAACATTAAGGAGTCACTGTTTTTGGGGGGTGACTCTCAGGGTATGACTATTGTTATTGTCTAGTAGCACTGTAGTAAACACCGAGATAGAAATATCCAGAGCTGGTGGCTATTATCCCTTATAGGGCTTAGTGATTAGTGATGGACAGTGGGTCAAGCCTGAACCTTTATAAATATCCTATGGGCTGTAATTCTTGTGTTGTTAAAGCTAATTCATCTACTTGTTACATGTTGCTAAGAATTCCAATCAATTTTCGCGCAGTATTGCCTTTTCTAGTACAAAAACTTCTCACATAATCTATTAGAAACATACAAAACGTTAAAAAATTATGATCTGGAAATCTTGTTCAATTTGATTCAATACAAGCTTTGGTAACTGATAATTAAAATATCTGCGTGCATTTCATTTCAAAACATCATTTCATAAAACTTTAAATGAGTCTTGTGGTGCTCTTTCTAACCCCAATTTTGTACACGTTACAAAAACAGAATTTTTGGTAGAACTTCCTGATCAAGGAGTTTCTGTTGCCACTTGCATAAATATTCAGTGTGACAGTATATTTATCTCCACCTAGCATGTTGTTTTATCTTTTCAAACAACATTTCAAAAATCCATAAAGGCTGGTTATATAAGTTATAAACTTATTCTTACATTCCAGACCCTCTTAGATATTTCAAATGTCAGAGATTATAGTCATTCTCAACAGACATGTATGTATAGTGATACTATATTGAAAAATGTGCACAATCTGGTCATGAAATTAATGTTTGTATTTCAGAAAATTTCAAACTTTGTAACTGTTCTGGTTCATGTGCTGTATTTTCCAAATCTTGCCATGTATGTTTCTTGGAGAAAGAAGTAATTGCTGCCAAGATTTTAAAAAATATTACTTTCCTTGTAAATAAACAAACAGTAAAAACAGAATGTCCAAAATTTACAGTTTCCTTTTTTTCTACATTACCAACAGAGGCAAAAATAAATAATCCAGTAGAGAAGAGTAGTTTACCAGTATCTTTTCCACTTTCAACTTTGTCATCCAAATTCATTTTATCATCAACTTCTAATAGCATGAATGAATCTACTTCAATTACCTTATAAATCTAAAATAATGATAAAAAAGTTTTTAAAGAACAATTGATATCCTCAACTGAAACAGAATGAAATTAGACTCCTTCTGTACATCTCAAACCTTTTCAAAATATAGAAAAGATAAGTACAAAAAATAATCAAGTAAAACCTGCTCTGAATGACATTATTTCATGAAACTGTCATATTTCTCGGAAGACATTGGAGTTTTTAATAACATTTATCTGTTAGATCTTTCTTAATTTCAGAAATTTATTTGAATGTCTTTATTCTTCTGAGTCGTCATCTCAACATTCTCCATTAATTCTTATCTACTCTCAAGCACTTAACTTTATCAAAGATTACTTTGTTTTTGACACAGTTATCCCATCTTAGCACCAGTAAAATAAGATGATATCAAAATCTTCTAGCCATTCCTTTGCTGTGAAGATATGATAAAAATAAAATGCAGTTAATTTGTTTAAGTACTCTTACATATGTGTGTCTACAATTTAAAAGAATTTTAACATGTTCAGTATTTTTACTTTTGTGTCATTTAAAATTAGTTTCTATAAACCTTTTATTGACTCTTAAAAAATTTGTGTTATAAATATGAATTTAAAAAGTTACTTTTGTAAACTGTAACTGACTGTTTTTAAAAGTCATCTTTTTTAATGATTAACTGTATTTATTTTCAAATTAGTAAAGTTATTCCTAAATTACTCAAAACTAATTTGACTGAAAACTTTTTTATCATATTGTACATATGTTTTAGATTATTAGAATATTTTTCCACATTTGGCTGCCACAAAAAGCAGTTTATTTGACATTTCATAATTTTTTACCCTCTCTGGTTTGGTAATTGTACTCAGAACTCATAATAACATTATATATTTATCAAAACCATGTTCAAAAATAATTCAATATTATATTTTAGATTATTAATAATTGTTTCCTCGCTGCTTTTTCTTGACAGATCAACTCATAACAATGTTATATCAAACCTCTCAACCATATTGGTGATTCTTGTTATAATTTCAAGTATCATTAAAACTATGTTTTAATTAATATACATGCATATCCTTCCTCAATCTAGAGACTTCCCTCAAAATGTTAGAGGCAAATGTGTCACTTCAAACACAGAATTTGTGTGTTTATTCATAAACTAAGTATATGAATTAATGTGTCATTGGTGTAATAGTCTCATTACAGTGGGGGGAATAAACTTCCTTCTAGCTGTTCATTAATTTGTGATGAAAGATATATTTCAATTATAATACAATATTGAAATCTAAAATGTCTGAAATAAAACTCATCTATGTTTTATATGAAGAAATTGTAGCAACTTATTTGTGGTTAGTTTTTTTGGTATTCACCTGTCAGTATTCAAAATTCAAACATTCAATACAAAGGTATAAATGTTGAAGTTCTTTAAAATGAGGATATTTCTTTATTTATTTAAATTTTTTTTTCTGTCCTGGAGACCAAAAGATGGAAATCTAAGTTGAATTTTTAATAAATAAATTATGTTATAAAATATATTCTTAAAAGCCTAAAGCTTTCCAAATTATATTTTCTTACATGATTAAGTCTAATATTTGCCTTTAGTTCAGTGTTGTAAAAATAATTCAGGTATAAAGATTTTACAGAAACAGATATTGTTTATTTCACTCTTAGATCCTGATTAAAAATATCAAAATGGCGATTTTGGAATTTATATTGAAATCCATAAACACATTTCTATTGTTGCTGTTAAAAGCAAATGATGTTGGAAATGGATACTTGAAGATTGTGTGATCATCTGCATAGCGAATGGAAAAAAAAATTGATAGCCTGGGTTTTGTTGAAAAAATCATTATTAAAATATTTGAACTAGTATTAATTTATCAAGCTCTATGTGCTTCACAAACTTTTCTAGTTTCAGGTATAATAAAAGCTAAATTACCTATGCATTCAATCACATTACACATGAAAAAGCAATTATCAGTGCAACATTTTGATGAAAACACTTCTTTCACTTTAGCTCCAAAAATTATAACTCTTTATACATTATCTAATGATAAATTAGATTTGTCCAAATTAAAATTTAAAAAAAAAAAAGAAAGAAAGAAAAAAACTTTTGCTGCATGTATAAAAAATCTTAGTTTAGCTAAAAGCGTGAGGGAGTCTTTGGTTAGTAAATTAAAGGATAATTATTTTCTTTAAATATTGGTGAAGCAACAAAGCTGGTTATAAAATAATATGATATGGTGAGAGATTTTTTTACAAGCAAGATACATTAATAACCACATAATTAGGCTCTAAAAGGATTTATATATATTAAATATATTTATCAACTGTAGAAAATACATACACTAAAATTAAAGAACTTTTAAATGAATATCCAATAAGTATTTTTAAAGTAATAACCTTCTTATTTGATGATTGTCCAAACATGTGTTAATAAAAAATGGCTATTGAAAAGCTTTTTAATGAGGAAAATATGAAACTTCTTGATATAAATTGAGATATTGTGCATAAGCTTCATATGTGGTGAAACTTTTCTTCAGCATTTATTTTATAAAACAATTGCAGATTTTGGCATGATGTCTATGATATCAATGAATCTTAAAGCACTGTTGAAAAAAGTTCAAGTTACTTTATTTCTACACCATTGAAAATAGGTTTTTACAGATGCTTCAAGTGTGTGAAATAATTTATGTATTATTAACCTGAGTTTTATCATTTGAAGAACGAAAAGAGACTCTCTTTAAACTTCCAATAATATCTTATAAGAAGGAATCTATTAAATCATTCCAAAAAAAAATGTTATTTTAACATTATTTGTTGGAAAATAAAAGTAACTTTAAATTTGTACATGTAGGTATTTTACTACATTTTAATAAATTAGCAAAATTTCTTAGCATAATTTTTACCCTCCACACAATGCATTGCTGAATTAAATTATTTTATTAATATCTTTATATATGTACATATATATATAATCTGAATTTTTAATGTCTACCATTTGTTCATCAGACTTAAAAAATATCTCTTTCAAACATCCTGTGAAGCTGTATGCAGTTAAACTACATACATGTTGGTACATTTGTTTATAAAATTTCTGTAGATTTATGAGAACTCCAGTGGCTTAGTTGCTTCACATTGTTCCAATTCAGGTCAGCAAAGTGAAGCATCATTTGCTGCAGGCAATGACTGGGATTGGGTGACTACATATTCTCCCTTATTTTTCTGTAGTTCTGTTAGTTAGGAATGTGTCCACATTAATCTGTCACATCCATAGTCCTTATGTTGATGTAAAAAGGGGGTTGCCAGCTTGAGTATGATCTGATCACCTGACCATGTTTGAAAATTACAAGGCATTTGTTGATAGGAGAGTAGTCCAAACTCGCGTTAACTTTTAGGTCAGTTTGGGGTTCGTCTGCACTGCTATGTACGTATATAGATTTAAGAAAGAACTATTTATGGTTGTATTTACATATAGATATCTGAGAATTGCTTTTCAGAAAACAACAACATTGTTGATAAAAAAAAACTTGATATAAATATTTATTTTACTGCTTTAAATCCAAAATGTAGAAAAGAAAAGTGTTTCAGCTTTTGTAGATTCAGCTGAACTCTCTACCTTCTATAACTGCTAAAGAATTATACTGTCAACTTCATGTGAGAAGTTATGCATTGGATAAAGTGATAAGCAAATGGGATAATGTTAAAGTATATAATGGCCAGGAAAACGCCATAATTCATTACAATTTGTAATATCATGTCTTTAAAATAACTGAAGATAGTATTCCAAATTATAAATTTGTTACTGTATTAAAAAAAGTTGTAAAAAAAAAAAAAAAAACCTCAGAATTTTACTATGTCTCTATTTTAAAAAAAAAAAAAAAAAAAAAAAAACATTTCTTAATCAAATACTTCTTTATCATCACAATCTGTTCCTTAATCCTCTTGTAAATGTATATTATCCATGAACAGTAAATCATAAGGCAAAATTCATTAAAATTACCAGTTTAATGTTAAGAAGGGTAGTTGTTCAAGGACAACTAATCTTCTGAAGTAAAATAACAAATTAGAATATTAATGTATAATGTAAAATACTTGTAAATAAATTATATTGTAAAACTACATAAAACGATCAGTAATACCTTTTCAGTCCTGACAAATTTTAATGGGGGGGAGGGCCCTCCCCCCTGTATTTGTCACTCTTGTGAATATTTATGTCTATTGGAGTACAGAAAATTATATGTTCAATGATGCTAAAACAGATTTTTTAAGTCAAGATTTTTCTATCTATGGACATAAATTTTCCTTAAAAATAAAATTTTATTCAATTACTTTTAAATTAAATAACCTGTCAGTGAGTTGTAAGAAAAAGTTGCAATAAACTTTAATCAAAGCAGAAACAATATTCTTATTCGTTTTGTATTATTTTTTTTAAATTTACTACTCAAATTCATAAGTGTCAACTATCTTTTATATATTTTTCTGTATCTAAGTACCTCTTCTAATAATTTAAATGCTATGGAACATAAACAGTTTCATTAAATTTGAAATAATTAAGTAAATCATTTACTAAAATGTTACTGAGAAAGAAATTTGATAATTTCCTGCAATCCTTAAAATGAGGATTGCAGAATCTAAATTTTTTTTCTTTCTCATGTCCTCCCCCCCCCCAACTTCCACTAAACGTCCAATATTGTTTATAGTTTTCATTTTGAATCAGTTCAACAAATGTTCAGTTTTCTAAGCAATGTGGTCAAATTTGCACTCTCTTTTAATTTTGGGCAAAATAAAAAGGAAGTGTTACAAAGAATAAAATTACTCAGTTTCATTATAAATGTTACAGACATATTGGATCAATAAATGGGCTAGGAATCAAATGAGACTTCTAAATAGTTTGCCCATTTCTATCAAAGTTTTAGGTGTTGTAAATTATTGATAAATTAATAAATAAAAGAAATATATATATATATATATATATATATATATATATATATATATATATATATATATATATATATAAGGATTGATTCTTTGTCTACATTGTTGTTGTAGCTTTAATTCATGCTCGCACAAGTAAATAAACTTCAAAGGCCTCAAGTGTATTTTTAGTTGCTTTGCATTCAGGCCTTTCAAAATATTATTTTTAAAGAATTATTTTGCCTAATTAGGTAAGAATACACTTCCTTTACCATCTAAAAATTTTACACATGAAAAAAATAATTTTAAATTAAAAAGATTAGCTTTTCTGTATCGCACAAGTCTGTAACAACTTTACATAAAGGGCAGTGAAAAATGAAGATTTTCCATTCATATTAAAAAAATTTGTCTCACAATCAAGTGTTGTGTTCTTTTCCAAAACACTTGATAATAAGATCATAACTTGAACAAAATATCTTAAGCACACAGATTTAAAGCGTTATAAATAACAGAATTTATCTCTTGTCCTCCCCCTCCCCCCAAAAATGACAAATTATGCTAAGTGATGTTAATTCTGTTATATTTATATTTTCAATCTAACACATGAAAATTTTATATACCTGTAAATATTTCTTAAAAAGTTTCCTTAAGTCTTTTGGAAAATCTTTAAATCTCATCTTCTGTATGTAAACTTCCTAGGTCTGACAAATTATTTTCCTGTGTCATCTTCGTAGGGATTTTCTTGAAAAGGAATACATTTATTGCTTCAAAACAAAACTATTATTGATTCTATCACTCACCAATGTCTAAAGTATGTGTAAAAAATATAAATTTTATCCTATAGTATGTTCCATTGTTAACCGTTTCATTGAAAAAGTAATTTAAATCAAATATAAAATGTGTAAGTATTTGAAATGAGCAAGAAATTGCTAAAAATTTTGCAAATATAAAAACTTAGAATTCTTATTATCAAGTTACTTATTAGATTGTCTAGTTGCAAGTTCTTACAGAAATTATTTTCCTTAAAAATTTTAAACTTGCATTGTCAGTTTTTATTTCTAAATTATTAACATGTGTAAAAGAAAAGGCAGTGTAGAAACTTAATGTAGATTCTGATTGCATGTGATAAAATTCATCTTTTCCTGATAAAAAAAAAAAGATTACATAAGTTTATAAATATTCATTAGCTATATTTAGTATTTATACAAATTATAAAAATGTTTATTAAAATATGTTATAACAATTCAGCATTGAAGAAATGTTTCTAACATTTTATTTAAAGTAACTTATAATTTTTTAAAATTTATGTTGTTTAAAGTTTAAAAAAACATTTAATCTGGATTTAATTGCTACATTATTTGAAAAACAAGCTCACATATTTTATCATGTTTTTTCCCATCAGTTTATAAATAGAAAGCTTAAGCTAATGAAAAATACCATTCTGTATGAAGGTAATGTTTTTTTTTTTTAATTTTTATTTATTTATTTATTTATGTTTCCATTCTGAAGGTATTATCTGGTTTAGATAATTTTCAGCTCATTTTTTCTTATAGATGAAAGGAGATTGAACTTAAATGAATATCCCCTTCAAATACAACAGGAGTGGCCCACCAATGAGCACTTTGCATTTCAACTACGTAGGAATGTTGAAAGTATTCTTAGACAAGTAAATTTCTAAACTTTTATCTCTTTTTGAGAAACATAAATAATAGTATCAGATTATTCAAAACATTAATATACTCTGCTCAGAACAATAAAAAGATATTGTAAGTCTTTTTATAAAATAATTGTATAAGAGCAAATCTTTTTTGTGTAAAATGAAAGAGACTAACATAAATTTTTCTCATTTTCAAAATTCACCATTTGTAAATTTTGGGTTTGACATTGAAGACAATGCTTTAGCAGAAGTGAATGAGATTTGGTATTCAACTTAATGTATAACAATATGGAACAGATGATAGACTTTCAGTAATAGCATTGTTTCAATGAATGGGATATCTCAATGAAGTCAGCTAACCAAATCAGAAGCTTGGAAAATTTTTAGCCTGTTAGGAGGTCCAAGCACATTCTGAAATAGCAGAAGCTATGAAAATTTCACAAAATGTGATTTCTGAGGTCTAAACTTGTTTTTTTAGAAACTTTAAAAGCTGATCAAAGATCAGAGGTTTTATACATGCAGCAATGTTCAATGAAGACGTATTGAACACTAGCAGTTTGGAAATACCAAAATGTGAATGCTACTCTTTAACAACACCTCACTCAGTTACAGGTACGTCTATATTGTCTTCAATTGTCCAAAGCTGCTTTTACTTTGTATGGCTATGTACTCACTGACAAGTAGTGTATATCATGTTTACAGAAGGCTCTCTTGTCCCCATAAGGAGTGAACTACTCAGTATGTGAACTGAAGGAGAAATGAATGTGCAACATGTTCTTTTTTTCTGATTAGTTATATGTTTTTCCTCATTTGATAAAAGGCATATTTTGAATGATTAGGAAACTGACTTTTGAAACAATCCTTTGTTCATGCAAAAAATTGTCAGATTTGAGGGTGTGCAGTAATAGTCTCAACTGACATCTCTATTGATGAGCACTGATCTTCATATCATTCGAAATGGAGCACTGACCTGTTGCTGATATAGAGGTGAGATCTTCAGTTTTATTGTAGTCTCTTGTGCTGCACCAGTTGAAGATGATTTCGTGATAATGAATGGCAATTGTAGGTTACACCATCTTAACTTGGTGAATGATTTGTTTTTGGAGGAAGGAATCCTGAATGAGATGATCAGCTTTTTCAAGGGACATGAACCATATAGAGAATATTTGGGGCACTAAACAGATGAATTCCTGGAGGCATACCACCATCACAAACTCAAGAACTGGAAGGAGCGTTTCTGGAGGAGTAGGAAATGATACTCCAGCTGCTCATTAAAAGCCTCATTGATTCTATGCCTCTAAAGTGTTTATTGTATTTTGCACCTGTAGAGACCATACCTCCTGCTAAAAACGGTTTTCTTTTATGAAAATACCTTTTTTACTTGTTATTGTCATGAGCGCAGAATTTGTTTTCTTTTTGTACCCAATGAAACATTTTTTCTGCTATATGTCAAAGTTATCTGGTAGCCTACTCAGTCTGTCAATCAACCAAACAATTCTCCAGGTGCAAGATCAACCCCACAACCTTAATATCCTTCAATTGTTTTGAGCAATGTATATTACATCTATTTTTCGAAAGTTGTAGTAATTTTTCCCATAATTTTATTTAAATACAATATTTGGATGTGTGTTTATGCTTATGATAATACTTTTCTGTAAATATAAAACTAGATAGAAGAAACTCTCAGAATTGATAAATATATCATACATATTTGTAACATTTATTTTAAATTACATCTCAGCACAGAATATAAACAAAAGGATTATTGCTTTAAAACTCTCAAAAGAAATATAGCATCCTTTGCCTCATTGATCCTTATCTAAACTTCAATGTTTTTTATGATAAGTTCAGGTATTGTAAGATACAAATTTCCATGATGTCTATCAAGTTGTTGAATCTGACCAAATTTCTATTGTGTATAGTTTTTTAACTCACGTGATTTAATGGTGTAGCATATAAATTGTACTGTAAACCTTTAAACCTGTTATGTACTTGAAACCTCTAGAAACATATGTTTTACCAAAATTTAAAGTGTTCATTGCTGAACACTGTCTTAATTTTATAATCTAATTTTATTGATTGCCCTTTCAACTGAAAGTTATGGTGTGGTTGTATGAGGCTGCATACTCTATGGGACACAGCAGCAATTATCAATTAGGCCACATATAAAGATATTTTGTTAGATGTTTGTTAAGATACACAGTCTCAAAATATTTGGGTTGTCTGTAATAATCGCATAATGAGGTAATGTACTGATTTATAGAAGCACTATGTCATATATTAATTTTTCTGAACTAATTACAACAATTCTTCACAGTATTCTCTGATCAACTCAGTTAAGTGTGCTAACAACCAAGCTACTTACTCAACATTTACTGTCTTAGTTAATTCTTCATAAACTTCAATGAACTGTTATATTGGTTTGGTTGGCTCTGTGAGTAACTCTTTATTGAAAATAAAATGATAATATTTATATAAATTAATAAACATTATTTGTATTTGTCCTAAAATATCTTAGATCAGAAACACTCAGATTTTGGATAAAATTGCACAATTTATAGATGTATTCTACGTTAAAACTACATTTCTAGAGATTCTTGCCTAGAAATAGCTAATTCTGGAAAAAAGAATTCATCATTGAAGCTCTAGAACTAATATTAAGCGAGATAGCCTAGAACCTTCCAGAAACTTGGCGAAAATCTTGGATTTCCACACCAAGTCATGTATAAATACTGCTGCCCTGCACAAAAGAGATAATGAAGGCAATCAGTCTTAAATGCTAGTTTAGTGCTTAGAAACTTGCCTGTAAGACGTATTAGAAACTTCTGTAATTGGGAGCTGTGTCATTGTGATTTCTTCATATGTAGTTTTTTGCATTTAGTTAAATTTGCTACGAATAAAAGTCTTGTGAATTTTAAGAGATTGTTTATAGACCCATTATCAACACAGTTCCAGAAGTGTAGTACAATATGTATTAAACTTCATGCTGTATTGGCAAAAACTGATTTGTTGCATTTAACTTGACTTTCCTCTGTGGGGCCTATAGAACTTTCAAAATTATTATTCAGCTTGCTACTGACATTGATTATTTATGGAATAAAATACTAAAATTAAAACATGATTAATAGATTATCAATTTAAATACAAGTACAATTAGCAAATTACTTTAATCATTTGTTAAACAGTGTCAATCAAAAATTCTACAAATTTTGGAATTGTAAAAATTTCAAATTACTTTAATGTGATCAGTCTAGTGCAGAGTGATCTTAAACAAGTGTTCTTTAATTTGTCTATTCATTAATATTTTCCATCCATAATTTTTATGGTTTTTAATTTCCATTAAGTTTTTATTATCAATGTTTTATATTTTTTATAAATTCATATTCTGAAAGCTTTATTTTAGTATTTTTTAATGAAAATAAATATCCTTTCAAACTTATGGAATTAAATTTATAGAGTCCTTGCATTCGGAGCTGTGAATCATCTGGTAAAGGAAGCAGAAAGTGGATGTATGAACGCAATAGTTACAGCTTACATTCTTTACCTAAGAGTGATGATGTTTTCAATGCTTACGAAAATTGCTTTTATATTTGAAAATACTAGTCTTGCTTGATTAATTTAGCATGAGTAACAACGATTCTTAATAGTGTAACAGATAATTTATTAGCTATGTTTTTAGGGCCTATTCTGTACGTTTATTGTCCCATTGAAATCTTAGTAAAATTAATTCTGTGTCAAAGTACTAACAAAAGTTTATGCCTACTCAAAACAATAGATCCGTAATTTGGTAATTTAGTAATTTACAAAATTTTCCATGGTAATTATTGATCTCTGTTTTATGATTTGTGCTAAGTTAAAAATTTTTTTTTTCTATTTCAGTCAATATAGTTTCTTATTTCCTTTTTTAATTTTGTTAAATGTATCATAATGAACATATTCACTCATATTTCAGTCCATTGAAAAAAGTGATATTTATCTAACCCATTTGTGCCTTATTGCAATCTGTAGAGAGTAGTCATTTCATTCTTTTGCAATATAAAAATATGAAAATCAGTGATATGTGCATGTGGTTATGTCCTTTAATTATAAATACATCAAACCATATCTTCATTGTTTATATGTATGTGTAAAATGAGCTTTTCCTGAGTAAAACGTATGCGTTTATTTGCTGGATAATTTTTACTAGCCTTACTTTTTCTGAATAATTCATGTCGTCCTTCAAATTTTTAATTATTTTTGTGTGTATGATGTGCGCATCACATAATAAAGAACTGTTAAACAATGCTTACATGTTTGAAATTAACTGCATTAACAATGATCAAATCTGCTGCTTCAAATTTCCATGCTTTTGTGGCTGTTAGTTGTCTTTTAAATTTCAACATATGTGATATTAATTTTTAGAATTTTCTAATTTCCATAACAATGGTCTTTAGTAATTCGTAATTTACTTTTGAATTGCTTGTTAAAATTAACCAAGATATTTGCCATTAAAATACTTGCTGTACTTAATAAATAGAAATACTTGTTAACTGTATATTAAAGTTTATAAATTGTGTTTTCAATTGTTGATAAACATCCAGTTTTTATTTTGGAACTGTGCAGTTTCAAAAATCATTTGTCCTGTCCTATTAATTCCTGACTTTTCAGGTTATTTTTATTATATTAATAATAAAACCTCAAAAGAGTCATTAAGTTATGGTTTTATTATTAATATATAACTAATAAAAAATGTCATAGCCATTGCTTCTACTTAATGAGCAATCCATCCTTTTTTATTAGTTTTGATAAAAATTTAATATCATATATATTTTTATATTTCGTTTGTGTTCAGTTTCTATAATATCTTTAATTGTTTGAGTAGTTAACATTGGTTTTAATGTTAATTACTCTAACTGTTAAAGATTATTGTGCCTTATTAATAAAGTATGTGTGCATAATTTTTTAGTTTATAAATTATAATGCATGTAAATGTTTTTTTCTTGGATTGAGTTATCACTGAAATATTCATTTCCATGATCCATTGCAATTTTGTACAATTTTATGTGATTGTAAATTTTTGTCATTTATTGTATATTTTCAAATGGAATGTTATTTGATTGTGATACTAAGCCAAAGTGAACATATTTACAAAAAGCTCAAACTATCATAATCAGTTTGGGATTTATTTGTTTGTCTTTTCATATTCATTATCATTTCCAACATTTTTTACAGTGGAGGGTTAATTTTTGTTTATATTCACTTTATTCAAGCACATTTATGATTTTGCATTTATCTACAAAATGAACACCAGCTACACATGCACATAAAACATGTATTATTTACTTACTTATTTATTATTATTTTTTTGTAATATTTTTATAATGTGACCAACCCTTCATTGTAACAAAAAATGCACTAAGGCAAAAAAGTAATCTTTTTAGCATAGCTGTCTGTGTATGGCAAAAAGTTGACAAGAAAAATAACTTGCTTTGTTCAAAAAGTATAAAATTTACATTTTTTAAAGAAATAGCCTTGACAGACGTTTTTCCCACCATTCTTCAGCTATTGAGATTTTTTTATTATATCTCAAACAAGGTATTTTCCAAAAACTTTTATCTCGTACAGATTTCAAACATCAAATGATGTAACTGACTTTGTAATGTAAATTAAAAGAATTTTTCATTGATTCCTCATTAAAATCTTCAATTCTTACAAATTAATTTCTTTTATGTTGACATTTTTTATAAATTTCTTAAAGCCAAAATTTAGCTGAATAGTTTGCTCTGTTGCCTTCAGTTTAAAAATTTGGTTTCAACTCCCACATCAATCATGGATTGTTATAGTAGTTTCAACTCAACTTTAAACTGGGATTCCCATGATTACATATACAGAAAGGGCTAATATGACAAACTAACCAAACGCCAAGCTGGCAGCCGAATGGTTAGCACTCTTGCCTTCGGTTCAACAGTTCGTGGGTTCAAATCCCACCTTGGGCATGGATGTTTGTAGTGGTTCAGAATCCACTTTAAACCGTAGGTCCCGGTCTAATAAGCCCTCGTGTGCAAAAAATGACTGTTGAGTGACAAACCAAACGAACTAACCAAACTTTACTTTCTGGACAGTGTATATCTCAGTTTAATAATTCTCAAAAAATAGCTTGATACTGTCATAATTACTTTTAAGAGCGAAATAATGATTGAGAAAAATATCGTGAAATTAATTTTTAATCCCCTTCAAATGTGAGAAGAAATCGGTATTAGCAATAACAAATATTCTAAAATCTAACATTTTATGTTAACCTTTCATGAAATGGTTAGCAATCTATGAAGTAGAAAGTTTTTAAAAAGTATGAATTTTTTTATTGAAAAAAGTTAACTGCTCAAAATACTGAGAATTTAGTTTTTAATTTTATTGAAGTATTTCCTGTATGTATTTGTATCTGAAGTTTTATACAATTAAGTCATTGAAACTATCTGGAAGAACTTTTACACTTAATATTGTTTTATTCCTTTTTTATTTCAAATTGGAAAAGCAATGAATTTTTTAAACCTTCTTGTTACACACATATTGATTTGCAAATAAGTTATGTAGAAAAAGTGATTACACCTAAACTGTTTTTCTTATACTTAAATTTTGATTCAATACTCAGATTGTTCATAAGGTTATGTAAAAGGAGAAGGGTGTGTATGTATACCTACGTATCTAAGCAAAAAAGCTAAAAATTACCTCATGTAATATCCAATATACCAATATTAAAGCCGTTAATAATATAAATGTCAATTTATTTTATTCTTGGTATTAATGAATTATCCTGATAAATTTACTGTCATACCTCTCTGTATTGTAAGAAATGATAAGAAAAATGCATATTTTTGCTCTTTTTGTGTCTTTTAGGCTGATTCATAAAATCAAACATTAATTAGAAATATTTTATTGATTATTAAAATAAATTGGACAAATGTTTATATAATAGCTTAATTTCACATGAACAACATCATTTTATTATAAAATTTAAACTGTAAACTGACTTTTTTGTTTAAAAAAATCATTTAAATCTTTTCACTCAATTATGATTATTTTCAGTCATTCTTTTATTTATAAGTTTCATCTCTTGAGGTATTTTTATGACTTATTCATATTCATGTTTTTGGATTAAGATCTTAAGAAAATTTTTTAGAATAATTATTTCTTTTTTATATTAAATTTTATCATTTTACATTGTAAGTTTTCAGTGAAAATTTACTGTTTGTACATTTGCTAAAATAATAAAAATTTATTGTTATAATAATATTGGTAGCAAAATATAGTATATATATTTGGTGAATAATTAACACACATTATTTTATATGGAAGAATTATGAAAATAACCAATATTTTTGTATTTTTTACTACTCAACTTTTTTCTATTGTAAAGTTTTATATTTTAGATATTTTCTACCATAACTCTTTCAGTCTTTATTACTTGCATGTCTTGTATTGTCGAGTATGAATTTTTTATTGTTATATTTGTTTATTTCTTCAGACCAAAGCTTTGTTATTAATTGTGTATGTATATAAAAATATGTAAGTAAAGTCACATCTGTTTTGTGAATATATATCATCATTTATAACACAAGTTTATCATTATTATTGTCTCACAGTATTCTTATTAATATCCAGTGATCCTATTACACAGTTATATCTTGTATTTAGTGCACCTTTAGTGATGTTGAAAAGCTTGTCATGTGAATTATTTTGGTATTTTGAATAGAAGATGCTTTTATATTTCTGTAAAAAATTTTAGTCAATAAAAGTATTTTTATATTTTAAATTTCACTGCGGATTATTTTTATTATAGCTTTATGAAACAATGTTAAAGTTGGAATAGATTTGCTTGCTGTTTCCATTTCTCTTTTTAACAATTTTTTCCCTATTGCTGGCATTTAAACTCAATTCATCTTCCTCACTTTAGAATTTATAAAGCATTTCAAATGCTTTTGTGCAGTACTTTGCTTATATATATTATAGATATGCACTACCCAAGGAAAAAAGCTTTGAGATTTTGATTTCAGTTTTTGCCACAGATGAAATTGGCAAATTTTTTTTTGATGTGGGTTACATATCATTAGAGTATTGTCATAGGTAAAGTGAAGAGTGTATTTTATAATAAAGTAAAATTTAAAAAATTGACAGATCTTTAACCGTTTGAAAAAACCTTATTTTTTTGTACCTATTGAGCATAAGCCTCTATTTGGAAAACAGCAAATGTCACTGTAATCTCAAAAACTTCCATATCAAAGGTTTTCAAAAGTTGGAATCAGAACATAGACCTTGTTTAACAGATATAACTGATTTGTAGTTTTCCAAGAATGTGATCTGTATCATCTTTGATGAACTGTTTGTTAGAAAAAGGGCTTTATTGTGCTTGAAATAATAAAATTTGTCAACTAAAACAGAATTTATTTCAAACCAAGTCCAGAGAATATAAATCCATAATTGGTGCTGGTAAAACCACCAATTTTTTAACCCAGTACAAAAGTTTCAGTGGGATGTCAGTAGAGACATTTGAGGCTTGAAAATGAGTAATGTGATTAGAGTAATCATGCTATTCCTTATTTTGCACTGATGGAAAACGTCGAATTTGGTAAGATGAAACCATCTTGCCTAGCACAATGCAAAAGACCAGTAAAAGTATGTGTTACTGTCATGGATGTGGTGTCCTGGAGTACCTTGAGGTTAAACAAACTGACATAAAATATTTAAATATACTAACAAATCATGTGTACCCTGTAATGTTGCAATTATACCCTGATGTTGATTGTCACTTCATAGATGATAATGTAACTGCATCATGACAGAAATAATATAAATTGGTTCACTGAACATCAATCTAACTTCCAACAGTTCCAGAGCTTTGATCATAACGCTATTGAAATTTTTTGAGATATGGTCGAAAAAACATGACAGCATTTTTCTATATAACTTACAAAATCTAAAAAGGGAATAATCAGTGCATGAATTTTTTTCATGCAAAAGATGAGCTTGTTTGGTCAAATATTGATCTTGGTTTTCTAGTTCATTTGTTATATATATATATACACACGTTAATTGCGATTTCTACAGCTAGCTGTTGTGGGATATGGCTCTTTGGGTTGCATAATATTTTTTTAAAAAATCATACCTTATAAAAATTCACATTATATTTGATGTGAATTCTGAATTGCTTAGATATAATTTGATTCTAGTATATCAAAGTTATATACACTAATGGCCATTAAAATTGCTACACCAGGAAGAAATGCCGATAACAAAATGATATTTATTGGACAAATATATTATACTAGAAATAACAAATGATTAAATTTTCAAAAAAATTGGCTGCGTAGATCCTGAGAAATCAGTACCCAGAACAACCACCTCTGGCAGCAATAACAGCAGTTATACGCCTGGGCATTCAGTCAACAGAGATTGGATTGCATGTACAGGTACAGATGCCCATGCAGCTTCAACACGATGCCACAGTTCATCAACCGTAGTGACTGGCGTTTGGTGATGAGCCAGTCGCTCGGCAACCATTGACCAGACGTTTTCTGTTGGTGAAAGATCTGGAGAACGTGCTGGCCAGGGCAACAGTCGAACATGTTCCGTATCAAGGAAGGTTCGTACAGTACCGGCAACATGCGGTCGGGCATTATCCTCCTGAAACGTAGGGTTTCGCTGGGATCGATAGAGCCACGGGTCGTAACTCCCCAGAAATGTAACGTGCACTGTCAATGCGAACAACAGGTGACCGAGACGTGTATCCAATGGCACCCCATACCATCACGCCAGGTGATGGGCCAGTATGACGATGACGAATGCACGCTGCCAGTATGCTCAGTTCACCACGATGCCGCCAAACTCGGATGCGACGACACAGAACCTGGATTCATCTGAAAAGATGACGTCTCGCCATTCGTGCTCCCAGGTTTGTCGTTGATTACACCATTGAAGGCGCTCTTGTCTATGACGCAGCGTCAAGGGAAGCCGCAGCCATGGTCTCCGAGCTGAGAGTCCATTCTGCTGCAAACGTCGTCGAACTGTTCCTGCAGACACTTGTTGTCTTCCAAACGACCCCTTTTCTTGACTCACGGCTCGTGACGTGTTTGCACGATCCATTACGGCCATGTGGATAATATGCCTGTCTTCTCGGCTGCTAGCGATAGGTGGCCGTTGAGATCCCGAATGGCTTTCCGTATTACCGTCCTGAACCCATCGACTCCATATTCTGCTAACAGTCATTGGATCTCGACCGACGCGAGCAGCAATACTGCGATAAAATAAACCGCAATCCCGGTACGCTACAATTCGACCTTTATCAAAGTCAGAAACGTGCTGGTACGCATTTCTCCTTCTTACACGAGGCATCACAACAACTTTTCACCAGGCAACAACGTTCAAATGCAATTTGTGTATGAGGAACCGGCTGCACAATTTCCTCGTTTAAACACAATGTAGGTGTCGCTACTGGCGCCTGCTGTGCCTGAATTCGCTGAAAAGCTAATCATTTGCATATCACAGCACCTTCTTCCTTTCGTATAAATTTCACGTCTGTAGCATGTCACCTTCTTGGTGTAGCAATTTTAATGGCCAGTAGTGTATTTAGAATAAGCCCACTGAGGGAAGGAATCTCTTGAAAATCTTATATTTGTCCAATTATTCACTATCATTTGTAGTCTTTCTTTGAAAATCAGATTATTGGATAAAAATTCGCTTTCTGGATATTTCTTTGATTTGTATTTTGCTACAGTGAAATAATATATGTATGATCTGTTTCATTGCAGATCCTACATATTTGACAAATTTCAGATTCTGTTAAATTGGAACAATGTAAAAGTGCTAAATTAATTAATATTTGTGTTGTAAAACTCACAAATAACACGTCATTGTTTCGAGAGGTAAGAGGTACACATACAGTACTCCACGTTGGTATATTTCCAATAATGTTATATTTACTAGATAAATATATAGATTCATAGGCATCATTTATGTAATTTCTGTGGAATCTTTTTATATCTTCGGGTGAAATCCAAGGAAGATATATTTCTGTTACTGATTTAGCTAATTTATCAGTCGTTTCGTTTAAAAATTATCCTTGTGGGCAGGAACCCAGATGATTTTTTTAGGAGAGGATAAAATTTTGTTGCTTGGTATAACTTATTTCTTAAGCGAAGTTTAGGAGATATTATTGTAATGTAACTTTTTAGAGCCATATAATTACTATCCGTTAAAATGTAGTTCGGTACATTATAAACCATTAAGTCGTCAATTGCTTGGCATATCGCTAGAAACTTTGCTGTAAATATTGAGTTTATATTGTTAATTTGGAATTTGATTGCTTGATATGAAGAGAACACTGCAATTGCTTTCATGTTAGTAGACTTAAATGCATCAGTTGAAATAATGTGGATTGGCTTAAATTGTTCGCTGAGGAATTCCTTGAATAAAGGTAGTATTTGATAATTTTCGAGGGATCTGTTATGAAGATATGTCGTCTATATGTATAAAAATGGAGGCAGGCAATGGTTGAAAAAAAATTTCATTCCAAAAGTCGTCGCTAAATTATTTTGTGGCGCTGTTTTATCTTTCAATAATGAGAATTAGCATAAAACACAGGTTGCAAAGAAGCATGTAAATGTTGTGCAATGACATTGCAAGCAATAGGGACTATAAAAGCAAATAATAGACAGCCCCGACAAACAATCTCAGCTTCAGTAAATGAACTCCAACGGCGATACCTCTCACGTTACCGGAACGTGAGTTTATGTTGGTGGAGTATCAAATTTGTCTATTTTAATGGATATATATATATATATATATATATATATATATATATATATATATATATATATATATATATATATATATATATATATATATAAAATAACAAAGACAGCAGAATATTCCTCGTGATATATTACATACTGCTGTGGAGAACGTAGTACACTGAATGTACTGTCTTATTTCTGAGAACGGTGCTCACATTGAATGTGGTCTAATTCCTCACCGGAGAAGTTAATGCTGTAAATAAGCATTAATAATTTAACTGTACGATTGTATTTGTTAGCATTTTCCTTTTCTCACATTTTATACATTGTAAAGCGCCACAAAATGTCCTAGCGACGATTTTAGGGACTAAAATTTTTTCACGGAATCCTTTTTCCTGTTTCTTGATTAGTCCAAATACCAAGTTTGGTGCCATTTCGGCTATTAGATCGCGCTACAGGGCGCTCCAAAAACTCACTTTATTAGCAAACGGTCTGTCTCACTTAAAAACGATCACCAACAAACTGTATGAGAAAATCGGGGGGATATTTCAAATTCTTTTAGACTTTGAAGAAATAAGTTAAGCTGTTTATATTCCAGATTTTGTGATTCTTTTTCCCCTGAAATATGGTTATATATAGGCGAAAAATCCTTTAAGGAAAATTTATTAATCCAGAAGTTAAAATTGATTTTTTAAATTTATAGTAAATCTCTTCCATACAAGAAATTTTGCAGAGAATATTTGGTGTCCATTTAAGTAGACCAAGAGCTATTCGAAGAGCAGTAGTATAACCCTAGTAGCAATTCAACATTGGGTTGGTGATTGGGATAACATTAACCGATGGAAACTCAGCGGCCCCTGTGCGGCAATAGTGCGTGGAACAGTGGATCTTTTGTCACCTCGACCGTAGAACGGCTGCGGTGACACCACCCGTTCAGTTGAAGTGCACGGTGAGTTTTTTAAGATTCGATGAAATGGGAGTGAGCGCATCGATGATACTATGCCATTCAATTTTGTATTCTACTTGTGTACCTATGCTGTTTTCCAGTTTAAATATCAAAAATACACTTTCGTTAAAAATAATTTAATGATAATGTATTTTTGATAATAGGCCAGACAATATTAAGGAAAACTTATTTTAAATATAAATATATAAGTGTTTTAATAGATAAAAATGCTTATAAATAAATTCAAAATGTAATAAATAATTTATATAGTAAAATTATGTAAGTGAAAGTAATATGAAATGTATTTTCATATATAATTCTTCATTTTTGATTTTGTGAATGGCGGCGGATCCAATGCTAAGTTCCTTCTGTATCATTTGATAGGTACAGCGATTATCTAACATCTAATATCTAACATTTTTTCACTATAGGACATTTCAGTATATTCAAGTTTTGATTGTAGGACACAAAATTAACATTCAATAATTTCAGTTTAATAGATTTGCTTTTATTTTTTCACTAATATGAAAAATCCAATAAATGACAATATTTATTAAGATTTTTTTTAAAAAAATAATTTCCAGTTTTAGAAAAAAATAAATTAGCGCAGGTTGTTAATTATTATGATTTTCCTAATGTTTTCTTAACAAATTTTACACTGGAAATTCAATTGCAAAAATCTAAATTTTATTGCTTTTATAAGATATATATTTTAACATGCGTGCATAGATTCAGTTTTAGAAATTAAAATCATACAATTAGTTTCAATATATTTGTAACAATAGGTATAAATTATTATAGAACCTTTGTTAACTTGATACATTTGATAGATTTAAAATAAAACATTGATTCTATTTCTATTAACAGCTGAAAACTGACTTTATAAATATGAATATTCTAGGAAATTTTCAAAAGCAATATATGCAGAGCTAAAGGGGATAAAAGAAATGAGTTACAAATTATTGGTAACAAGTGTATTAAATATATTATTGTAATAAGATTAAAAATTCAGTTACATTTTCAGATAAAGTATTCCTATTTTACATAATTTTTTTATTTTAATATTTGTTAAACTATAAGTACAACGTGTTCTGCTCAACTGGAAAATTGACAACATTTGTTTAGTTTTATATCCAGGACACAATATTTTTGAAGCAAGACTCATATACGCACATTAATTTGGTTAAAATTATTTGCTAAAACATTTCTACAACAAGAAGAATTAATTCAAGAAAACTTGGAGAAAAATCCATCTTTATTTTTACAAGCTACTCTGCAACTCTACATGGCCGTTAATTTTTCATAGAACAACAATTATTTATTCAGGTTACAGTTAAAAGTCACAAATCACAGTTTCCAATATTATTATACAAAACAAAATTCAGAGAAAATAAAACAAACGATAATAATTCATATTTTAGTGTTTAAAATATCGTTTACAATTAATAATACAATTACATATATTTATTTATTTTTAGTTAAAAAATATTATTCCAATTTATACTAATTTTAAGAAATATATTATAGCTAGGCTCACACTGCCACCTGGTATTAGAAAAGATACTTGCCCTAACAAAACTATCTACTTCAATATTAATGAATTTGTTCACAAAAGATAAATCTTTATTATTTTTATTACTTATTAACATTAGACTGGGCTTTTTCCAAAGCTCGTTTTAAACGCCCCCCCCCATCTCCGTCAGGAGCACGCATCAGACATTTCTTTATGTACTGTACATCCATATCTGTGATATAGCTGTCATGGTGGCGAGTAGAAGCTACAAATAAACAAATTTTGCTCATATAAATAATGTTAAACAAAGTAACATCAGAAACAAAGTAAGGTCAACATTTTCATAATTAATATTATTAACATTACATAGAAATGTCACAAATATTTAAATTTAGAGAAAAACTGAATTTACTAAATTTAATTCATGTACTATAATCAACATTTTGTTCCAATGATAAACTTGGCATTTAAAAAATACAGAAGTAATCCATAAATGAAAAATAGAAAATAGCAATTTTTCCCAATTTTAAGTTACAAACCCAATATAAATTGAAATAACATACATTAAACATAGAATAGTAAAAATATGCAATTAAAATTATGTCAGAAACATGAAATATTATGTTCTTATGATTTGTTACAGTGATTACGATTTAGAAATATTTTGATTAAATTCAATTCGTAAACGCTTACGTTTGAATTCAATGTTTTCATATTGTACTAAATTACTTCTAAAATTTATTTGAACAAGCAGTTAGCTTTAGAAAGTTTAAAAACAAAATGCTAACCTGTTATCAAATTTATAACATTCTGAAGGGTGGAAAAGGGATGCTTAAAACCTTTCCTACCCTTCCAATTGTACTGTTTTCACAAATCATTTGTCATTAGTTCCATCAGAATTCTTCTGATAACATCACTGGAACTTGTGCAACCTTTATTATTCAAAATAGTCAGCTGAAAATAATAACAAAATATTAGAAATATAAAATTCAATTGAAGCTATAGTTCCCCAAACCTATTAACCATGTTAATGGTTATTTACATATCAGCTAAATATTTTTATAAAGAAACTTAATGTTTTTAAACTTTGTTTTGTTATTTAACTGGATTATGTTAATTTGAAATTTAAATTCATTAGGAAATAAAATCAAAAAGAGATTAAAACCAAATCAGATTGCTTGAAGTATTTCTTTAGAAAGCATATATTACAACAAAAATTTATTTTAAACATAGTTTTCTCTGCAATAAATAGATAACACATACTTCTTTAACATTTTCATATTTAACATCTATATACTCCAATTAGCATTTTGATCCAGTGGCAAACTTCACATTTAATAAACATATGAATACGTAAATGAAAAATAAAAACTATCCATTAATTTTTCATAAGTTACAAACACTATATAAAAAGAAATCACATACATTAAACAAAGGATAACAGAAACATAAGAAATATTGTGGTCTTATGATTTTTTTCAATGGTTATGATTCTGAAAGATTTAGAGTAAACTGAATTAGTAAAAATAAATTTTAACATTTGAATTTAATGATGTTTTCATATATCATTATGTACCTTTTAAAATTTATTTCCACCATTTATTCTTTGTCAGGAGCATACATCAACCATTTCTTTATATATTGCTGTACATTAATATCTGTGATACAGCTGTCACGGTGCCGAGGAGAAGCTACAAATAAATAAATTTTGCTCCTATAAATGTTAAATAAAATAACATCAGAAACAAAGTAAGATCAACATTACAAACATTTTTATAATTGATACTATTAACATTAAATTGCTTCTGTTATAAAATACTTTTAAACATTACATGGAAGTGTCACAAAAATTAAAGTAGTTAAAATATTACAATTTTTTTTAATGTTTAAATTTATAGAAAAAAGTTATAAATTTAATCCATATCCTCTAATCAACATTTTGATCCTGTGGTAAACTTTGTATTAAAAAAATACATAAGCACACACACAAAGCATAAATGAAAAATAGAAAATAACAATTCTTCTTAATTTTAGGTTACAGGAACAATAAAAACTAAAGTTACATACATTAAACAAAGGAAAATAAAACATGTAATTAAAATTTATAACAGAAACATAGGAAATATTGTTTTCTTGTGATTTGTTACAATGGTTATTATTCTGAAATATTTTGATTAAATTGAATTAGTTCAACTTTTACATTTGAATTGAATGATGTTTTCATACTGCACTATATTACTGTTACAATTTATTCGTACAAGTAGTTCAACATAAAAAGTTTAAAAATAAATTCAAACCTGTAATCAAGTTTATAACATTCCGAAGGGTGGAAACCAGACGAATTTCCCGGAATTATTTCTTTTAAAAATATATATCACAGTAAAAATTTACATTAAATCTAAATTTTGCAACAATATACAAAGGTATAAGTTCAGTATCCCCATATATGATTTCTCGCCAAATCTGGCGCCCTTTGTTTACATCGTAGTGTTGCCGATTTCAGCTTTTGTTTTCATTGTAGTGTTGCCAAATTCAGTTTTAGTTACTATTCTTTTTTTTTTTTTTTTGACACTATTCGTTTTTCTCGTGTTTTACGTAAATTTTACAACTATTTAAATTTTACTTCGACTTTCATTGTTCTAGAACATTCTTTGTTCCACGTTTCTATTCGAATTGGAAGCCATTTGTCCTTTGTTTGCTGTTGGTGCAATTAGGGGATTTCCCCTCAGTTGCGCTTCGTTGTCGCCAGTGTCCAATCATCGTAAATTTTTTTTACAATTTCTTTTACATTTTTTCTTTTTATTTGGTTTATTTATTATATATATTTATAATTATCTTATTAATTTAATTTATTATTATCTTATACATTTTTGTTAATTTACTCTTATATTTCCAAAATGTCTTATGCTCATAGTGTTGTTAAGAAATTTCAACAGATTACTTTAGCTAAAATTAAAGAAACCAATGATGGGTATTTTTATTTTTCAAGCTCTAGGCGAACAGTTGGAAAACCCAGAATAGTATAATAATACGATAAACCCAAAATAGTATTTTTTGCATGCTTATTTTAAATTTTATTAAGTGTATATATTTAGAAAAATATTTTTTGATTGCTTCTTTTTAAATTTTATAAAGTAATTAATATTTAAAGTAATACTTTTTGCATGCCTTTTTTTTTTTTTTTTTTTTTTTTTGCTTTTTTTAAATTTTATAAAGTGTAAATATTTAGAAAAATATTGTTGGCATGCTCTTTTTTTTTTTTTTTTTTTTTTTTTTTAAAAAAAACTGAAATGTGACACTGGTGAAAACGAACAAACTGTCGAAATAAACATTCCAATCGGCATATTAGCTAAACTTCATATCAAGTAAGTCCATCATTTATATTTATTTCCCTTTTTAAAATTTCTAAAATTCTTATTTTTCGATCGAACTTTGGGAAATTTTCCGTGTTAGCTTGGCGCACCAACAGCAAAAGAAGACAAATTGCTTCCAATTGCATTAATGCCTGTTTACATGTTCCGAGTTTCTCGTCCGAATTAGCAATATGACGTCATCAAGACCGAGAAACGAGTTTCTCGTTCGATCGATCCGAGAGTGTTGTTTACATGTTCCGATTTCTCTGAATCGATATTTCTTAACGCTTATCGTAGTTTCACTTTTAGTTTCCAATAGTTGTCGTTTTATTTCTGTTCCTTTGTTGCTGTTTAATTTATTTAATCTCTATTTTTAATATGAATGAAGAATTAAAAATCGTAACAATAATGACGGTAGTGGCTGCTGCTTCATTATTATCGAAAAGAAAGAATAAAAATAACAATAGATTAGTGTGAACTAAGCCTTGGCTGTTAAATCGGCCATCGTTTGGTGCTTACCATTGTCTTTTAAAGGAATTGGAGATCTCTGATCCATATGCCTTTAAAAATTTTGTCAGAATGGATAAAGACAGTTTTGATTTCTTACTAAAATGGGTTAAACCATATGTTGAAAAAAAAGACTCATTAATGCGAGAAGCGATACCTGCTGCAGAGAGGCTTGCTGTCACTTTATGATATCTAGCTTCAGGTATGTCTTTGAAATTATTTATTCTAAATAAGAACGTTTGCAGTTTCTCACAGTTTATATCTAATCTAAATTAATGTATATTTTACAGGTGATTCTTATGCATCTTTGGAGTACTTGTTTCGCATAACAAGATGCAGCTTGTCTGCTATCATTCCTGAAACTTGTGAAGCAATTTATGAAGTTTTGAAAGAATTCATTCAGGTAAGTATTATGTCGCTAAAATTTCATTTTTTTTGTATTTTTGACTTGTAGTGATGACAATATTCATTAAGCAAACATTAACTGTTTCAAATTGCTTTTAAAAATATTACTTATGAAAATAATTATATAAAAACTTGATATATTTTCATCCATAACTTATGCAACATTTGAAGTCAGATCAGTAGTTTCGAATGACCATTCAAAATAATCAGATCTTTTCTTTTCCATGTTAGCTGTAGCTAATAATCTGGGGGCATTTGTTCTAATTTGTCATAATACTAATTTAATTTGGTTCTTTTCTGTTAATGTTGAATAATGAATGTTTTAAATAAATTATATTCTGGTAATTTTTAAAAAGCTGCAATTTTAATGTTTATATATTTTTTAATTTTTAAAACTATAATTTTACTGTCATGATTTTTAATTAATTTTACTTATTTAGCATTCAGAATAATTAATTTAAAATGTATTATATTTGTTTGTGAGGTTGCTTAGTTTATTATTTTAAAATATCAATCTGTTTTAACATTTAGTCCTTTTTACCACTAGGTAGTGAAATTTTTTTAAACCTACACACTGTTGTGAATCAAATGGTTCCTAATATGGAAATTTATTTTTATTTATATATTCACATGTTTTTTCTTATTTTTTTTAAAAAAAATATTCATCAAATATAAAACAAAGTTTAATACTTTAGGATAACCTAACTTGCTAAATTCTAATTTTTTTTTTTTTTTTCCTTTTGCATTATCTTACAACTATTATTGATTATGCCATAATTATTATACAAAATTATGGAATATAGTTCATGCCATAATTATACTAATGCATATATTTAAGATACATTTTTCAAAAATGAAAAATCAGTTGAGTTTATAATTTATGGTTAAAAACAAGAAATAATCTTTAAAGTTGGTTTAAAATTTATACAAACATTGATTGTTGAGAACATAGAAATGGAATTCTGCTAAAAGAAAACTTGATATAAAAGTATTTATTTCAATCATTAGAAAAAGTTTTCTCAAATTTCATTTTTTTTCTCTACATGTATATTTCTCATTTTCAATTTTAATAATTATTTCTTTATCATTAGGTACCCAGAGATGCAGATGATTGGAAAAAAATTGCAGAAGGGTTTCAGCAGAGGTGGAACTTCCCAAATTGAATTGGAGCTCTAGATGGAAAGCATGCCATCATCAAAAATAAAAGAGAGTATGGCTCAACATATTACAACTATAAGCATGCCAACAGCATAATATTATTTACGTTGGTAGATGCTGATTGCAATTTTATATATATTGATGTTGGCACGAATGGGAGAGTATCAGACAGCACTGTTTTCTCCAAGTCTTCTTTGCTTGCTGCTCTAGAGAATTCTGCTCTAAATCTGCCAGAAGCAAAAAAATTGCCTGGGAGAACAGTTAAGTTACCTTTTGTAATGGTTGCTGAAGAGGCTATTTGATAAAAACTATTTTAAAGCCAAATATTTTTTTTTTATCAAATCATTGGAATAATGATTAATTGTATTAATTTTTATTTATTTTCAAAGATTACATCATTTTGAATTCCTTAAAATACATAGGAGTAGACCAGTTAATAGTTAAGTCATCTCACCAGAAAATGCAGATTAATTACAATAATTTTAATCTTATTTATTAATTTTTTAACTAAAGAAAAATAAATTTAAATAATTCTTAAAATAGATCAGTTTGTAATATCAAATTAATTATATTTAAGTATTAATATAGCATAAGCAATGAATTTCTAAATCAACTAATGTTTTACAAAATAAAAAATAACTTATCGGTGCCACTTCGCTGTGATTGAAGCACTTTCTTTTGTTCACATAAGAATTGGCTTCTTAAATTATTATTTTTTTTTAAATTTCATCTGATGATATATTTAATACAGCAGACAGCTCTACGTATCCTTTGTTTACGAAATTCTTGTTGTGATAATCAACAGAATTTACATTCCATAGATATGGCCGCCATTTATATTCATCAATTAAAATTTCGATTTGTTCTTTTGCCCATTTCATTTTGTCAATGTCCCACAAAGAAAACAGCTGTTTAAGAAAATTCTTCCGGTTAAAAATTTGATTTTCGTGTTCTTCGATGACGTCACTTTTCCATAAAGCTGATTGGCTGTGGACGAAAATCTCGGATGGAAAAGTAGAACATGTTTTACGGCTTTCAGCGATCGGAGCTCGACCTCCGAGAACGTGTTTACACCTTCAGATTTCGCGATGGCAACGGGTTCCGAGGAAGTTCGGATGAGAAACTCGGAACGTGTAAACAGGCCTATAGAACAAAAAAACTCGAAGTGAAACTTAAATAGCTGTTGCCACTGAAAAAAACACGTATATAACGTAAAAATTATGTAAAACTCGAGAAAAACGAATACTGGCAACAAAAAAAATAGTAAAAAAAGAATAGTAATAGTAGAATTGTAACGTAAAAAAGAATAGTAATAAAAGGAAAGTAATAAAAAAAGAATAGTGAAAGAATAATAGTAGTAAAACTGAATTTGGCGACAATACAATAAAAACAAAAATTGAAATCGGCAACACTACGAGCAAAACAAAAGGCAACAGATAAGGCGAGAAATCATATATGGGGATACTGAACTTATATCATAAATAAAATAAAAATTTGGTTATCTCTATATTTATATATATATACATACAGGGTGTCCACTAAAGTCCCTTGCCACCCTCTTAACTTCGGAATGGCTGCTGCCATATTCATAAAAGTGATGTCTAGGTATAACAGCCATACACTACTGAATAAAACAGACTACAGCGCCTCTTGGTGGAAAACAGCGGAGTTATCATTCCTATCTCGAAAACGGAACGAGATAGACAGAAAAAGTGATTTACAAAGTTGTAGAGCATCCTCGATTTAACACAAAACGATACCTTGTAGGCATGAATATGAAGGATACAACGGTTAAAACGCGCATTTGTTGTTTCGTGCTGTGACGTAGCATATCGTACGTGTGCATAGTTAAAAAAAAATATCGTTTTCGTACTTAAATTTTTCACTCTTATTTCGAAATGGAAAGAAGTATTAAAAATAATTCCAACATTTTTAATGCAGTATGCAAAAACGTAAGAAACGTCACGCCTGTTCACCTGAGACAGTTATAAAAGAATCATCTTCTTGGGGCTTTAGTATGTTGATGCTCATGATCATGGCTGAGTATTCCAAAGTTGAGTATTGTGAGATGGTTTTACTGTACGATGAATGTTGACGCAAGGCACGATCAGCAGCAAGATTGTACCGCCAACGTTTCCTTGCAGGCCCGCATCTTCTTCTCATCAAACCATCCTAACTGTTGTAAAACGTTTAAGAAAAACAGGTTGCATTATTAGTTAACCTCGATCTTGCAGACCAGCTAAGGTAGGACGGCAAGTTCAAACGGATGAGGTATTAGCATATGCACTCTCATATCCGAAATGCAGCGTAAGAGAGATGAGTCAACACTGTGGTCTCTTCAAAAGGCAGGTTTGGAAAATCCTAAGCGAATCAGGTGCTCATCCAAACCGACCAACGCCTGAACAGGTTTTAATGGACGGGGATGAATAACGACGCTATGCATGGTGCAACTTCGTCATGAATCAGATACAGGTCCAGCCAACATTCTTGGCAGATATTATGCGGACAGATGAGGCATGCTTTTCACGGAATGGTATGTACAATAGGCAAAACACCCATTACTGGGCCCTGGAAAATCCTAAATGTTTCGTTGACGTTCAACATCAAATGCGGTATGCTATTAACGTTTGGTGTGCAATTTACAATAACAAGCTGATAGGCCCAATATTTTAAAATGACACGCTAACGGGTGAACTATATGTACGATTGCTACAGAATGTATTACCTGATTTTGTGGAGAACCTGCCGTTGTTTAATCTTAAAAAACTATGGTTTCAACATGACGGCGTGCCTCCTCACAAGACATTTCCAGTGAAGCAGTACCTCGTCAAGGAATTTGGCAGCCAAATACTAGGGTATGGTGGTTTCGAAGAGTGGCCTCCATGCTCTTCTGATCTGACTCCAATGGACTTTTTCCTGTGGGGATACTTGAAACAGCAGGTGTATACGACCCTTCCACAAAATTTGCAGGACCTTAAACGACGCCTTACGTTTGCGTGTTCCAACGTGTCACGCTGTATGCTCCAACGTGAGCAACGTAATCTTCAAGCGAGGATCCAAATGTGCATTTCAGCTGACGGTGAGAAGTTTGAACATCTTAAATAAAGTATATCGTTATAATTATTTCCTTTTTTCTTTCTTAGATCGTTTTATGACGTCACAGTACGAAACAACTAATGCGCGTTTTAACCGTTGTATTCTTCACATTAATGCCTACAAGGTATCGTTTCGTACTAAATCGAGGATGCTCTACAACTTTATAAGGATGCTCTACAATTTTGTTCGAGATAGGAATGCTAACTCCGCTTTTTTCCACCAAGTGGCGCTGTAGTCTGTTTTATTCAGTAGCGTATGGCTGCTTTACTATACCTAGACACCACTTTTATGAATATAGCAGCAGCCGTTCCGAAGTTAAGAAGGTGGCAAGTGACTTTATTTGCATTTTTAGAAAATATTAAAAATAATACAAACATTTTATTTACATAGTTTGCACGTGAAACTAATTAAATCGGGACAGTTTAAAGTAGATTCTGAACCACTATCCAAATCCAAGTTGGGATTCAAACCCATTAACTGTTGAACCGAAGCTATCTTTTCAGGTTTATAAGCAGGTGCATAACAGAAAAGCACCTTTTTTACTTTCTGTTCAACAGAAGAATTGGTAAATGAAGACAGACCCGTACGGAATTGGCGCGATTTCAAATTTTCACTCCAACCACTCTACAGCTCTGTCACCAACCTAAATTACGTCACTACGCGTGTTAGCCGTCATCCAATAACGAACGCGTTCGAACTTCAGCTTTGAAATCACGCGTGTTTCCGAATTCCAAATATTACAAATTTGAATATTTCATAATAACTAAATACTATAGAAGTTTCAAAATTTTAATAAATAGAAAGAAAATTTTTAATATATCGAGCAATTTCGCCCACCTTAAAAAAATATCAGTGTAGCGCTATTTACTACAGTGCCAACCGGGCAATAAAGCCAATTTTCGAACGTTAACAAATTTCATTTTTTATTTAAACTCGATTTTTAATAAACCGAGCAATGGTGCCCACCTTAAAAAAACATCAGTGTAGTGCTACCTAATACAGTGGCAACCGAGCAATAAAGCTAAATTTCAAACGTTAACAAATTTCATTTTTTGTTTAAAATCGAATTTTAACATAACGAGCAGTCACGCCCACATTAAAGAAATTTAAGTACGCGGCACATTTTAACACTACCATGAAAAAAGCAATACACACAACTTAAACATTCATTTACTTATGGAAACATTCATTTTTATAAAAACTTTAATTTCTAAATATGAATAAAATTGTAATGAAAAACAAAATAACTCACCTAATCTTCATCAGTAGTATACAGGGGTGTATATGGAACACTCAAAAAATGCAATACTTTTTGCAAAATGAGACCTATTTTGCAAGTTTTATAGTTGTTTTTTGATAAAAATTTGCAAAATTAGAGCATTTTTAAATTTTTAAAATTAAAAAAAGAGTGTTTTTCATTAAAAATTGATGATTTTTTACTATAAAATTCAGTATTTTTATCGTTTTGTAAGTGTTTTATGATAAAAAAAATTGATAAAAGTAAAGTTTTTTAGATCTAAAATTTAAACGAAATGTATGTTTTTTAATAAAAAATGTGATATTTTTGTAAGTTTTTTTTTTTTTTTAAATAAGATAAAAGCCACTGCATGTGTTTTTTTAAAGATAATCTATTTTTTCTATATGCAAGAAAGGTTTTAATTTATTTGATTGTCCATCACTACCAATTGATAATTTAACACGATCATTTCTTTTACCATATGCAAAACATGTAACCGATTCGGTATCAGTTGTTAAAGGTCTAGTAAATATAAATTCTTCTCCGATTTGTAAATGTACTAAAGGATTATGTGTACGATTTTCAGATTTCAAAAAAATTGTAATTTTCATATGCATATTAGTTACTAGTTTTAAATCAGGTTCTAGTAGTTTAGAGCTTATTAAATTGAATTCTACAGGTCTAAAACCTCCTGTATGATATGTTGCATATTTCTCTTTAATAGTAGCATAGAAATTTTGAGAATCGACATATTCTTTTGTTGCGGCATCTTTATTTATAACAGGATTTGCAACGTTTGAAAGTCTTACATTTCCAAAATTATACACACCATTTTTAATTAAAGATGGTACATATAATCCATCATTATCTCTAATTAATATATTATCACTCTTTTTATTATTGATGAGTGTTTTTCTGTCCACATAATATTTATTACACACATGGTATTTATCAGTAGGAGTTGGAATATTAATTATTTTTTTGTTATTAGCATCAAAAGCATTTTCTTTCAAAACTAAAGCATTGTTTTCAAAGTAACGTTTATTAACAGCATTTTTGTCATTTACAGGATCTTTTATATTGCTAATTATTTTATCTTTAGCATCAAAACTACCTTGAATTGAATGTATTAAACTTTTTTGTTCTAATTCTTTTACTATTGTATTCACATAATTCATATTAGCTGTATCATGTAAATCTATTGGATCTGACACATTTGAAATTCTTTTATGTTTTACATTATAATTATCATTTTGTAAATGAATAAGAGA
Organism: Latrodectus elegans; assembly: GCA_030067965.1. NCBI lineage: Eukaryota > Metazoa > Arthropoda > Arachnida > Araneae > Theridiidae > Latrodectus > Latrodectus elegans. The sequence goes on along the minus strand of CM057817.1, from coordinate 101,260,670 downwards.
AGAATCTGATAAATTTCTAACATCATTTTTAAAATGTTCATGAATTCTCTCCACATAAGATTTTGTAGCTGAATCATTCAAAAATTTTGGTTCATTTACATTTCTTAAATTCTTTTTTTCTATATCGTAATTTCCATCGTTTGTTAATTTAAATCCTACACCTGGAGGACCTGGAGGTCCTTCTTTTATTTCATCATCAAACAAAGGATAATAAGCTGTCATTTATTAATGTAATAAACTCATTATGCTTTTAATGTTTTAATCTTAGTTATTTCTTCTGATTTCATATTCATAGAGCATTTGTTTCTTTCTTTCAAAATGAAGTAGAAAAAGCAATTTTTGGTAGTATTATTTTTTAACCTCCAATTGAATTCAATCATTAAATTATTCAGGTTTGTGTAGTTTTCATGATTCTCTAGATTGAAACAAATGATAGGATATTTACTAAAATTTGAATAATCTATCATGCAACCTGTTTCTGTATTTATATTGTTCATTCCTGCTTCTAAAAGAGCTGTATATATTCGATTATAGTGTTTTTTATTAAAATCCATGAAATAACTTACTGTTGGAACTTTTATGTTATTAATCATTAACCAGCGTACTGTCATATCCAAGTTATCAAACATCATGTTGTTTTGGTTCATATTTTCATTTCTTTCATCATATTGAGGAATGACGTATAAACTTAAAACTTCATTAGATGTTGCAGGAATATTATAAGATCCACTAGCATTTTTATTAAATAAATTTGATTTGATTATATTATAATGATCCCAATTAATTTCTATTGGAGTATCAGATAATTTTAGTTGATTGAATTTTATAGCAGCTGAATTTTTAAATCTAACATATGGTAACCAGAGAGATAGGTCTTCAACAACTGTTTTGAAATCAGGATTTTGAATATCTGTATATAACATATTTTTACTATCATTTTTTTGAATTTCTATTTTAATTTGAAATCCTGTAAGTACTTTTCTATAGTCTCTGAAAAAATCAAATATATATTTTAATGGTATCCATATTCTTACAGCTTGACTACCTTTAGTGAATTTCCATCTCTTTGCAAATCCATCATTATATTTTTCATTCATTTTAAAGTTATTATAAAAATTAGTAATTTTAGTTGCATCAACCAAAGTTCCATTATATTTGAAATTATTTTTGTCAGCATATTCAGAAGTATCCATATAGAAAAACATATTAGTAGCTTCCGATGATGAAGAATCAGGTGTGAAATTTATCAATCCTAATACTTGATTCATGATTGCTTTATAATTAATAGTAGATTCAATTACAGTATTTCCGATTGTTAATCTGCTCGAATTAATTAAACCACCACCATTTACAAAAGTAATATTTTCATTATTTATATTGCTTCCATCACCTTTTACAATTTTGATTTCTTGTTGCAAATAACCTTCAGAATATAATATATTAGCATTTGTATCATTTATAAAGAAATTATATGTAACATTTTCATATGGATTGTTTTTATCTCTATTCTCATGTTTAATTTCTCTATATTCAAAGTTTTCAATTTCGTTATTATAATAATAACTGGTATCGGTCAAATCATAAATTTTGTTCATTTATTTAGAATAAAAAATTTTCAATGCGGCACCATGTTTTTTTTTTTTTTTTTTTTTTTTTTTTTTTTTTTTTATAAAATTTCATTTAATTTTTCTATTATGAAATCTTTAGATTTTTCTTCTATAACAGGTTTAGTTTTTTCTATTAAATCAGAAAAGAAACCTCTTCCTTCTATTTTCTTACTCTTTCTGTACAATCTGTGTTTATTCATTTATTTAACTATAAATACATACTGTACTTCTTGTCTGTTTAAATCAATTAGTTCACCTCGATGATTTGTAATTTTCATTCTAATTCTATGTATGGAACCAGATTTAACTGGAAAAAATATAGGTTTCTCAAATTCTTTAGAATATAAACTTCCAGGAGGATTTGCGGTTGTAAATGAGTAAATCACATCAGATTGAAAGTGATTTATATAAGCACCATTTACTATATCACAATGAATATAAATATTATCATTTCCATTAGTTATATCTGCTATATATTTACCTTCTTGCTATGCATCTTCATATATTTTTGCTTCAAATCCTAAAATTTTGTATAATTCACTTTTGGATAAATCAATTTTATAATGATCTTTCAATTTAATTGCAAATCTTTGTCTTTCTTCTATAATTCCAAATAATATTGGAGGATCATTTCCAAAGTATTTAACCATGTAACGATTCAAACCTTTTATACTGTAATGACCATTTGGAATAGTGAAATCTCTATCCATTTCTTACCATCAAAATATGAAAATTTATTATTTTTGTCAGTAATATTATTTCAAGAAATGTACATAAAAAATGACTGAAGAGCTATTTCCTTAAAATTAAAAGGGTCGGAATATTCGATTGTAAAATCTTCTGATTTACTAGCATTTTTAGAATCTAAAATGAGGTACTTCATTTATTTATAAGCAACAATTTTCTCATTGGAAATACTAGGTTTTTGATTAAATGAATATAATATATCTATAGGGGATTTGCCTTTATTTCTTTCAGGTATACACTACTGGCCATTAAAATTGCTACACCAAGAAGGCGACATGCTACAGACGTGAAATTTATACGAAAGGAAGAAGGTGCTGTGATATGCAAATGATTAGCTTTTCAGCGCATTTAGACACAGCGGGCGCCAGTAGCGACACCTACATTGTGTTTAAATGAGGAAATTGTTCAGCCGGTTCCTCATACACAAATTGTATTTGAACGTTGTTGCCTGGTGAAAAATTGTTGTGATGCCTCGTGTAAGAAGGAGAAATGCGTACCAGCACGTTTCTGACTTTGATAAAGGTCGAATTGTAGCGTTTATCTTATCGTTATGCGGTTTATCTTATCGCAGTATTACTGCTCGCGTCGGTCCAGATCCAATGACTGTTAGCAGAATATGGAATCGATGGGTTCAGGACTGTAATACGGAACACCATGCGGGATCTCAACGGCCACCTATCACTAGCAGCCGAGAAGACAGGCATATTATCCGCATGGTCGTAATGGATCGTGCAACCACGTCACGAGCCGTGAGTCAAGAAACGGGGTCGTTTGGAAGACAACCATTGTCTGCACGAACATTTCGACGACGTTTGCAGCAGCATGGACTCTCAGCTCGGAGACCATGGCTGCGGCTTCCCTTAACGCTGCGTCATAGACAAGAGCGCCTTCAATGGTGTGATCAACGATGAACCTGGGCGCATGAATGGCGAGACGTCATATTTTCAGATGAATTTAGGTTCTGTGTACAGCATCATGATGGTCGCATCCGTGTTTGGCAGCATCGTGGTGAACGCACACTGGCAGTGTGCATTCGTCATCGTCATACTGGTCCATCAACTGGCGTGATGGTATAAAGTGCGATTGGATACACGTCTCGGTCACCTGTTCGCATTGACGGTTTCTTGAACAGTACACGTTACATTTCTGGTGAGTTAAGACCCGTGGCTCTACCCTTTATTCGAGCCCTGCGAAACCCTACGTTTCAGCAGGATAATGCCCGACCGCCTGTTGCAGGTATTATACGGACCTTCCTTGATACAGAACATGTCCAGCTGTTGCCCTGGCCAGCACGTTCTCCAGATCTATTACCAATAGAAAACGTCTGGTCAATGGTTGCCGAGGGACTGGCTCGTCACCAAACGCCAGTCACTACGGTTGATTAACTGTGGCATCGTGTTGAAGCTGCATGGGTATCTGTACATGTACATGCAATCCAATCTCTGTTTGACTCAATGCCCAGGCGTATAACTGCTGTTATTACTGCCAGAGGTGGTTGTTCTGGGTACCGATTTCTCAGGATCTATGCAGCCAAAATTTAATCACTTGTTATTTTTAGTATAATTTATTTGTCCAATAAATATCATTTTGTTATCTGCATTTCTTCCTGGTGTATCAATTTTAATGACCAGTAGTGTATATTTCATACAATATAAACCAAATTTTACAGATGTAGGTTGTTGTAAAAACCTAGAATTATAACGAATTTCTTTTCCTGAAGATTTTAAATAAATGACTATATTTTTAGGAAGAAATTCATTTTTTATTTTTATTTTTTTAAATTCATATTCTCCAAAGGGATCAAAATATTCTACGAAATCATATATTGGATCATTATAATAACAAACCCAGTGAGTTCCACTACCTGTAGTTACATCTAAATTAATAATACCGTTTTCAAATTTTCTCATATTTTTAGATATCATATCTATAGTAAATGTACCTCTAAATCCCCTTTTTCGTTTCGTATATTTTCTTCTATTATTTTGTTGGATATTCCGAGGGAAGATAAACCCCCTTTCCACAACGTTTTTTTTTTAATCCCACAGATCCTGAAATTTTATCTAATATTTTTTTACTACCCCATCCTGCTGCACCACAAGCAGCTCCAAGACCTAAAGATGATTGATTTGTATATTGGTAAGATGTAAATCATAATTAGGAGTTTTACTTTTATCAATTTGCAAGGAAACTTCTTCTGCTTTTTTATATCCAGATTTTAATTTTGAAATTCGATTTTATCACTCAAATAAACATTTTTTGTTACATACATTTATTTAAAGTAAAAATTTTTTATAATATTCTTTTACATAATCATTTGTTAATGTTCCTTGTTTTAAAAGTTTATCTAGAATAATAGTTATTTGATTATATATTTTTTTAGACTTAGAGCCTTTGCATATTTTATTTGTTAATTCATATAATTTGCTTATACCACTGCCTATATATTCATTTCCTACTTTAAGAGTATTCAATGCTTTTATATACATTTTTAAACCATTCATGTTAGAAACGGCTTCATTTATTTTATCTTGTATGTTTCGTTTTTTCTTCTCACTGGTTTCATAATTTCTGTTTTTAGTTAAATTTCCTTTAAGTCTTTTATAATCATCTCGTTTAGATTTTGCTATACTAATTATTTCATCTAACTCTTCATCTGTTTTATTTAATAGCTCAGAAGGCAATTCTAATCCTTCATTTTTAAGTAAATCAAAATCTAAATCTTTATTAAAATTCAATCTTATTATTCCTTCAGCTTTATCCATTAAATTTACAGCATCTGAAGAATAGTCTAAATGTTTAGATGATTCATGTTGAGGTAAAAAAGACATTTTATCTGTTAAATCTTTTATAGCATATTGAATACTTTCAAGATTTTGTTTCCATGAAATTTCCTGGTCATGCACTTTCTTAATTACTGGTTTATGAAATTCTCTTTGTGATTTTTCAATACCTAAATCGGATTCAAGTTTAACTTCATTATTTTTTCTTTTTTCAGATTGTAATTTTATTAATTCTAACTCATTTCTAATCTGTTGTTTTAATTTTTTACTTCTTTCAAGTTCAATAATATCCATTTATTTATCAGTAAATATTTTTCTACTCCGAGTAGATTATTTTTTACAACGAGTAGATTATTTTTTACTCCAAGTAGATATTTTAAAAATAAATAAATGATAAAAATAAAAGATTATACAGAACCTGAAGAATTTACAGATGAAAATCAAAATCCTTCATTACCAAAACATCCTTTTAGACTTTTAATTGTAGGCAGTTCAGGATCAAGAAAAAATAATTTGCTTGTTAATTTAATATATGGTTCTTTGAAATTTGGTGGTTTGTTTGTATGTGCTAAAGATATTTATGAACCAAAATATATTACAGTGCAAGAAAATTTTACAATGTTTGATGACATAGAAAGAGAAGATATTGCAAATTGTAAAAACATAAAGAGAAAATAATTATTGTTGGAATTATTTAATAGATATAAAAAAGAACAAGTATTATTTCCTTCTGATTCCAAAGAATTCATCAAAGTAGATGATTTAGATCCATGTATGAAAAATCTAGTAATTTTTGATGATTGTATAACTGAAAAAGATCAAAGCGATATAGCTGTTTATCAGAGGAAGAAAGAAAAATGCATCCATTATTTATCTGAGTCAATCATATGATTCTATTCCTATTAATATAAGAAAGAATTGTAATTACTTTATTTTGTTTAGTTTACCACCAAGAGAAATCCAACAGATAATTAGAGAAATTGATGGAAATCTTACTAATGAAGAATTTAAGAAATTATACAAGAAAGCAATTCAAAAACGTTTTGATTTCTTTATGTTGGATTTAATAAATATAAATATGAGATATAGAAGAAAATTTGAGCCTTTATAAATGGAAGAATATTTGGAAAAGAGAGTTTATATCTATAGAAAGTCTTATCAATTGATGAATAAATTGAGTGTTTCGTTATCAGTTAGTAAGTTTTTATTCAGCGCATCTGGTTTATCTGGATTCGTTTTTCTTCCCTTATCAGCATTGAGTGTAACAGCAGGCGTCATTGAAATAATTGATAAGTCTTTGAAAATCTCTGCTAAAAAGAGTGAATACAAACAAGCTTATAAATTTTATAAGCAGTTATTAAATTTATTGAAATTAAATAGTTTGACTGAACAAGAAGTCTATATGAGAGAAGATGAATATATTCAAAATTTACAATATTTTCCTATAGAAAAATATATAAAGAAAACTCAATTAAATGGTTATAAGTATGTTGATAAATAATTTTATATCTAAATAAATGTGTAGTAAAAAGAATTGCAAATGTAAAAATGGAAAAGGTGTTATTATAATAAATCTATTAATAATTTACCATTTGAAATGCATCTACATGGACATTCATTTACGGGATCTGGAACTCAATTACTACATGGAAAACAAGATTAAATCCAGATTTATCATACAAAGAATTTAGCAAACAAATTAACAGAGTTGATAAAACTACATGTAGACATGATATTTGTTATTTAAAAAATAAAGATATTAAAACAAGAAATGAAATATGTGATACAAATATGTTAAAAGAATTAGATGAAATTCCAAATTCTACAATTCGTGAAAAATTAGAAGGAAGAATTGTTAAACCAATCGCTAAAGCAAAAAAGACATTTGGAATGGGTACACTCAACAATAAATAAATTGTTTAAAAACAATAAATTGTTTAAAATGGAAAACTCGTATAGATAGTAAAGACGTTATAACTACTACATCCACAAATAGAAAAGCTATGATGAAAGGAATTTGTGTCAGTTGTAATTCAAAGAAAAGTGTTTTTTTAAAAAAACAAATGACACTTTAAAAGATGTATATTTTGATCCTTTAAAAGGTTATTGTGGTATCAATGAGTTAAAAAGAAAACGAAATTTACTCAAAAAGATATTACTGATTTTCTTCATACTCAAGATGCATATACAATATATAAACCAAATAATAGAAAATTTAAAACAAGAAGGATTTATGTATCTCATATTGATGATCAATGGCAAGCAGAATTATTATTTATAAAACCATTTAGTAAATATAATGATGGTATCAATTACATATTAACTGTTATAGATATATTTAGTAAATATGCATGGGCTGTTCCAATTAAAAGAAAAACAGGTGAAGAGGTATCAGATGCTTTTAAAAGGATATTCAAAGAAAGAAAAACATTAAATATTCAATCTGATTATGGTTTGGAGTTCTTATCTTCTTTAACACAAAAATTGTTTTCAGAAAATAATATTCAGTTGTTTAGTACTAATAATACAGAAATTAAATGCTCAATAGTTGAACGATTCAATAGAACTTTAAATGTAAAAATAAGGAAATATTTAGCAGCTAATAACACAAGACGATATATTGATGTATTAGATAAATTAGTTTACAATTATAATAACTCTTATCATAGATCTATTAAAATGACACCAACAGAAGCAAGTAAAAAAGAAAATGAAAATATTGTATATAATAATTTGTATGTTAAAAAGATAATCAAAAAACAAAAATTTAAAGAAAGTGATAAAGTAAGAATTTCAAAATAATACGAAACGTTTACAAGAGAACGTTTCTTTATATTTTGGAATTCTTACGCGTCTATCCTACATTTACAGATGAAATTTTTATAATATCTGAAGTGTTAAAAACAGATCCAATTACTTATAGAATAAGAGATTTAAACAAGGAAGAAATTAAAGGTACTTATTATGAGAATGAATTAGTTAAATATGATAAAAAAGATAATGTATATAAAATTGAGAAAATAATAAAAAAGAAAGGAAACACAAGTTATTTGTAAAGTGGTTAAATTATCCAGAAGAATATAATAGTTGGATAGATAAAAAAGATTTAATTCAAGGTGAGTAAATCAACCACCCCTTTAAAATGACAATTTTATTGTATTTTTCATCTTTATTTCCATTGTTAACATCTAAGTGATGGACAGAATTCCGTCTATCACTTTTTTTTTAATATAATAATGTATTAATTCTTCAGATTGCTTATTTTCAAACCACTTTTTAAATCGTTTACTTTCAGATTTACATAGCTTTGTAGCATTAAAAAATCCAATACTTTTATCTATTATCAATTTAAAATCTCCAAACAATTCATATCAATAATTATCAATAAATTATTTCATTTCTGTCAATGGCCCGAATTCGGGCTGTTGTCAGATCACTTAAAAATGCAAATAAAAAATCATTCTAATTTCGGAATCAGTTCTTCTACATCATTTATAAATTTTTCTAAATTGTGTTCTTTAAATTTTAAATGATTAAAGTATGTATCTATATATCTTATATTCTCTTTCATTCTATTATATAATTTAATAGAATTAGGATTATAAGGTATTTCATGAGCTATAGATAAATTTGGATATTTTTTTTTTTAATCAAATTCTTAAGTGTAGTATTATAAATAGCTTTTTGACATCTAAATACATAAAATGGATATTTGGAATCTTTTGTATTTTTTTGCATAATAATTAAGATATTTAATCTTCTAGGTTGTGTAGTTTTAGGAGCTACATCTTTATATTTTTCATTTTTAGCTTTTATTTTTTGTGTTTCTACAAGTACTGTATTTAATCTCTTTTGTAGTTTATTAATATCATTTTTATATTTTTCATTGAATTCTGATACAAAATAAGATTCTATTATTTTATAAACTTTATCATAAAAATCATTTGATATCCATATTGCTATACTTAAAATTAATTCCTTTCTAATATAAAATCCAGATATAATTTTATTATCTATATTATCTTCATTTTTAGATACTTTAATAATAGATATGATCCCGCTGGAATTCAAGCGGGGTCTATTTTCATAGAAATTAATTTGTTCTTGACTATTTTCATTTTGAATCCAATTTCTAAACCTTTTACCTCCATCTTTACATAATTTAGTAGCATTAAAATATACTGTTTCCTTATCTATAATCAATTTAAAATCTCCAAACAAACCATACCAATAATTATCTTTGATTTGCTGGTAACAAATATCTTTTAAAGAATTCATGTCTAATTTATTCATAACCATTTTTATAAATACTTTTCAAATTCTAAAAGTTACTTCAATTTTATAAATTTCAAACATTATTTTATCAATTCTCAACAACCGAATTCGGTTGTTCTAGAATTTTATGGCTACCGGAATTCCGGCCGCCATAATTTTTGTTTTACTACTAGAGTACGCTATTTTATATTTAAATAAATATGTTTGAGAAAAATATCACAAAAGTATTACTATTGAATATCAATCTATTTACATTTAGAATAGAATTAGAATGTGATAATTTAAGACAGAAATCATCACATAGTTGTGTTTTTTGGAAGACCAGATTTTAAATTAGATAGTTATGATAATATGAGGATAATGGAATTATATATAAAAAGAGAATATTAAAATTACATTATTTCAAGCGATTAATATTTAAAGATATATTTGATGAATTTGAAGATAATTGTGATTTGTTAGATGTTTGGGTTTATAGATTAAGAGAAACTTTACGAATTAAAAATATTATAAGAAAAGAAAAAGATTTATATATATTTATATTTTAATTACTTCTAAAATTATTTAATGAGTATATTAATAATTTAATAATAATAGATAATAATGTTTAATAATTAATATTCAATTAATAAATTTAGATAAAAAAAATAGCAAAACAACCCTAGTGTGGTAGATTTCAACTTGAAATTATAACATTTATTTTGGGGGGTTGCCAGCACCCCCTAGAGGGCCATACTGTCTACCAAACTTTTTACATCTCGATCCCAGTTTTTTTTATTTCCTGGGTTAAGAGCCCTATCACAATTGCATCAACTCATTCTAACATTTTTTTTTTTCTAGAAAAGCGAGCAGGGCTCGAACTTATTCATGCTATTCAGTTACTCTAACCACTATTCTAACTGAGACATGTGAAACTTAATTTTTTTTTTGGGTTTATTTAATAACTTTATCTAATAAACTTTGTTCTCACAACTGATAACAATCATTCAATGAATAGTGCTTCCATCTATATTTTAAAATTAGAAAATATATAAATGGATGATTTTATTCAAGTTGAAAAAATATATTATTCTAGTGATGAAGAAAATAATATTTCTGTAGCAAATGAATATTTAAAAGTTTTTAAAAATATTCAAAAGAAATATATTACTTATGACAGCTCAGAAGATGAAAATTATTATAATATAAATATTCAATCATTTTTTAAACAGAGATATGTAAGTAGGATAAATTTTTTCAATAAATTAAAAAGTAAACATAATTCAAATTTTACATTGTAAGTTGATGAAATGTTTTACAAATATTTAGATTTTAATTATTACAAAAAAACTATAAAATACTTGTAAGCGATGAAAAAGATTTGTGAATATTTTGGAATAGAAAATAATTTAAAAGTTAAAGATGATAAAAATGAATGGAATGAGTTTTTAGCATTTTTATATAATTAGAAATTTTATAGATAGTCCCAAACTAGGGCTGCTTAAAAATTATTCAAAACAAAATTAATATAAAGTATTTCTACTTAAGAAGAAAATATGAAATAACAATAATTTTAATATCATTAAAATTATTATGAGAATTAAAATTTCCATTTAAAAAATAAACCATAATAAATGGATATGATTTGTAGGGATTGTAAAATAAAAAAGAATGAAGAAGAATTTTATATGCATATAAAGAAAAGAATGACTCGTTGTATCCAATGTACCAAAGATATTTATTCTCTATCTGAGCGCTGTATTTGTGGGAGGTACTACACCTTATGGCATCGCGCAAGACATGAGAAAAGCAAAATACACAAAAAATTGTTAGCAGATAAAATTGCTGCTAATGAAATCTTAAATGTTAATATCTTTTAAAACATTTTATCTTTTTCAAAAGCCTTTATAAAATTACTTTCTAATAAATAGAAAATAAAAAATTCTATTTTTGAAATCCCTTTATAAAAATACTTTCTAATAAATAGAAATAAAAAATTTCTTGTTTTTTATTTCAATACAAGTATGGGTTTTGTTCATATTAAAAATGGTTTGAATACTTTAAGTATTCAAAAGTTGAAAAATGTTATAAAAGATTTAAAAATAAAAAGTAAATTTAAGAATGATATTATTGAATCTATAATATCATATATTAGAAAAACTGAAAATTATAAACAAGTGTTAACAGATATATTAGATTTAGATACTTCTGATTATTTAGATCGAAAGAAGAAACTATTTATTAAGTGTCCAAAGAAAAGAGAAAATATTAAAAAACTATTTGATTCATATAACTTAAAATTTAATAAGGATACTAAAGAATTTGAACTTGAACTTATGAAAAATAAAAAAAATAAACGAAAAGTAAAATTGAAAGAGTTATTTAAACCCGATTATGAGATTATTGAAATGAAAGGTGCTTATGTAAAAAAATACAAAGAAAACAATACAGAGTTTTACAAAGAAAACAATACAGCTCATAGAAAACAATACAGAGTTGTAGGATCTAAAATTTTACCTGAACAATATCATAATATTTTACAAAATATATTTAAGAAAGCTATTGGAAATTTAAGAGCGAAAGTTGATGTAATTGCACACAATCCAAAGTTGAATAAACCTTTTCATGATAAAATTATGTAAACTAAACAAATTTTTGAAGAATATATAGATAAGTTATCAAATCAAATAGAGTATAAAGAACTTGATATAACTGATTGTGTATTTGATTTTAATGTCATTGAATTACTTGAAGGTGGTAGAAGTAGAGTATTAAAAGTTCATTCAGATGCTGATGCTACAAATAAAAGAAGTATCTGCCAGATTAAAAATGATGATAATATATGTTTAGCTAGAAGTATTGTAACTGCTCTATCTGTACGAAATCCAAATTTATTATGTGAAGAACTTACAAATATGCAAATAAAATATATTAAAATGGGTAGAGTTTTGCAGAAAACACATTAGCTGCGAAATTACATGAATTTTGTAATATTCCTTTAGAAGTTTGCAATTTGGAATATTTTAAAATATTTGAAGAATTCTTAAATATTCAAATAAATATATTTTGCAGAGAGAATTTTAATGAACGAATATATAGTTGTTCTTATAAACCTACATGTATTTATATACATAAGAACAGAAATCATTTTGATGTAATTACATCTATTAAAGGATTTTTGGGTAGAGAAAATTACTGCGATTATTGTAAAATAAGTTATAAAAGAAGTAATCAGCATAGATGTCCTTTGAAATGTGATAGATGTTTCACAATAAATAGTAAACATTGTGATGGAGAAGAAAAATTATGTAAGAAATGTAACTGATCTTGTAAAGGTAAAGAATGCTATAAATATCATAAAATGAAAAATGATAAAGGTTTTAGTGTTTGTAACTGTTTATATAAATGTATTAAATGTAAACGAATAATCAACAGTTTTGAGAGGAAAAAAGAAGATCATAAATATGGTGAAAAACGATGTAACAATTGTTGGAAATGGGTTTTGAATTATCACAAATGCTATATGAAATATCGAGATTCTAAATGTGGAAAATGTAAAAATGATTGCCCAAAAATATATATCACTTAAAAAAAATGGTGTGAGTTTTGTCAAAATAATTATGCTGAAAAATATTTATTCTTTGATGTTGAAACTAATCAAGAAACTGAAAATCATTAAGTTAATCTTGTCATTTGTCAGAATTATAAAGGAGACACATTTACATTTGATAATGATGAAGAATTTTGTAAGTGGTTACTTCACAAAAATCACCTTGGATATACTGTTTTAGCTCACTATGGTAAAGGATATGATTTTCAATTTTTAGCTAAATATTGCTTTAAAAATCACATTAAAGTATTTACAATATATCAAGGAAACAAACTGAATTGCATGCAAGCATCTGAATACAATATTAAATTCATCGATAGTATTAATTTTACAATGATACTGTTAAGAGATTTTCCTAAAACATTTGAATTAGAAGAACTTAAAAAAGGATTTTTTCCTCATTATTTTAACACAAAAGAAAGTCAGAATTATATTGGTAAATATCCAGATAAGGAATACTTTGGTTACAATTCTATGAAATCCAAAGAAAGAAATAAATTCTTAAAATGGTATGAAACAGTTAAAAATGATACATTTGATTTTAAAAAATAATTCATCAGCTATTGTAAATCAGACGTAGATATTTTAAGAAGGGGTTGTAAAGAATTACGAGAAAAATTTTTAGAAATTGCAAATATTGATCCATTTCAATACGTTACATTAGCAGGTGTTTGTATGGCCATATTCAAAAATAAGGTTTTAAAAGAAAAAACGATTGCCGTTGATAATGATACATTTCAAAAAGATAAATATTCTAAGAAATCTATTGCATGGTTAGATTTCATTTCTAAGAATGAAAATATAAATATACAACATGCTTTAAATGGTGGAGAAAAAAAATTGAAATTATGAAATAAGTATTATAAAGTTGATGGATTTTGGAAAAATACTGTATACCAGTTTCAAGGTTGTCACTGGCATGGATGTCCTAGGTGTTATAGAGAAGCAACTATTAATCCACAAAATCAAACATGCATGAAAAATTTATATGATCGTACAAAAAAGATAAATAAAAAAATAATAAAGAATGGATATGAATTAATTGAGATGTGGAAATGTGATTTTGATAATAATATAGAAATGATGAGATATACGAAAAAAAGAATGGTCTAGAGCAGTGGTTCTCAACCGCCGTTCCGCGGAACACTGGTGTTCCGCGAAGCTGTCCCAGGTGTTCCGCGAAAATTTTGAATATAATAAGAAACAAGAAATTTTTTTATTATTATAAAATAAATACTACATAGTTTTGTTAATTATTTGAAATTTAGCAAAAATATTCAATATTATTCTAAATTTTCGCGGAACAGTCAATAATATTAACAGTGTAATTATCAAACGACGCAGTTACGTCGTTTGGAGTTACTCCAGGGAATACCACTAAATTTCTAATGTACTCGATAATACAGGGAGCGCTACGTAGTGTTGATTTCTGTGCTGTTTCTCTTTCTTCGTACGAAATAACAAAAGCGCAATTTCGACCTGAGGTTCAGCCATAATTTAATATAAATATCTAGTTTTCGTGAGTGTGTTTTTTATTATATATATATATATTTTATATTGTTGGAAATTGATAAGATGAAATGCAAGTTGTGTAGTTTTAACAGTATTCTTATCTTTTTAGTTGCTTATTTTAACATTTATACAAGACTTTTAAATCTGAAATATGGACAAATTTTTGAAAAGAAAGAGTGAAAGTGAGGTTAATGTTGGGGCGAGTACAAGCAGGTCTTCTTCAATTGAAGGTGATATGCAAGACAACAAAAATGCCGAAAATAAACGTAAAAAGATATCCGAATCAGTTCGGAATTATTCGGAAGAATATCTGAAGTTTGGTTTTACATGGAGCGGTAGTCAAGATGTTCCTATTCCGAGATGTATTATATGTGGTGAAAAATTGGCTAACAGTGCAATGGTCCCAGCTAAGTTACAGCGACACCTTTCAACAAAACATTCTTGTCTAACTTCAAAAGGTAAAGATTATTTCGAAAGATTGCTGAAAAAATCAAGAAGTGCAAGCAACATGCTTTCGAAAGAGCGTTACAATTTCGGATAAAGCGCAAATCGCTTCTTATAAAGTGGCAGAACTAATTGCATTGAAGCAAAAGCCGCATGATATCGCAGAATCGCTAATTTTGCCCGCATGTTTAGAAATTGTTAAGATTATGTTTGGCAATGAAGCGCAGCGAGACGTCCTAAAAATTCCCGTTTCGGACGATACGATAAAAAGAAGAATTATAGATATGTCAGGTTTTATAGAGAACGCGGTGACGTCGAAATTAAGTACAAAAAATTTTGCGCTGCAAATTGACGAATCCACTGACATAAGTGGCAAAGCCCAATTAATCGGATTTATTCGCTTTGTTGACGACACTGAAATAATAAATCAGTTTTTATTCTGCAAGGAACTTATTGGTCACGCAACTGGAGAAGACATATTTAATTCAGTATCATCTTATTTGGAAGAATGGAAATTATCCTGGGAAAATTGCGCAGGAATCTGTACTGATGGAGCTCCAGCCATGCGTGGCAGCATTATGGGATTTTGTAGTCGAGTTAAAGCAATAAATTCAAATATAGTCTCTATTCACTGCTTTCTGCACAGGGAATCTTTGATTTCGAAGAGTCTACCAGCAAACTTAAAGTCTGTTTTGGAGCAAGTCGTACATATGGTGAATTATATTAAATCGAGACCATTAAAAACCCGTATGTTCAAACAACTTTGTAACACCATGGAATCCAAATATGAATGTTTGCTTTTGCTCTCTGAAGTGAGGTGGCTCTCAAGAGGAAAAGTGCTAACCCGAGTTCATGAGTTGAAACAGGAATTGCTAGTTCTTTTTAGACAAGAGGGTAATGATGTATACGTAAAATATTTGGAAAATGATGCATGGTGTACTAAGCTAGCATATTTAGCCGATATCTTCAGCTACTTAAATTCAGTCAATACATCTCTTCAAGGAAAAAATGAAAATATTCTGACATCCACAGACAAATTGCTAGCTTTCCAGAAAAAGCTTTTGCTTTGGAAAAATCGTATTGCTCAAAATCGCAAATTTGATATGTTTCCGTTATTAGCAACGGAAAATATTGTTAACATTAACGAAATGATTTCAAATGTGACAGAGCATTTGTCAATATTGCAGGACAAAATAACTCATTACTTTCCATCTCTTAATATTGAAGACTTTGATTGGGCACGAAATCCATTTGGTGAATTTGATATAATGAACCAAGATTTTTCTATTCAGGAAGCAGATGAGTTTATTAATATATCAACGGATCGAACGTTACAACTAAAATTCAAAGAAGAAGGAGTGGAAAGGTTTTGGATTTCCATCGAGAATGAACATCCATTTATTGCAAAACGAGCGTTGAATATCTTGTTGCTCTTTTCGACGTCCTATCTGTGCGAACTTGGATTTTCAACTCTAACAAATATTAAAAGCAAAAAAAGAGAAAGACTTATCAATTTAGAAGAAGAAATGAGAGTAGCGCTCTCTTACATAAGACCCAACCTTGAGGAAATTTGTAAAGGTCGTCAAGCGCAAATTTCTCATTAAAATAAGTTACCATGTAATATATATCTTTATTTCAATTAAATATTAATCTTCCAATTATTTTGTGTGATTTACATTAGATTTACAAATTTTATGATAATGGTGTTCCGCCAAAATCGAGACCACTTAAAAGTGTTCCGTGATCCCAAAAAGGTTGAGAGCCACTGGTCTAGAGATTTTGTAGAACCTTTAAACCCTAGAGATGTTTTCAGTGGTGGTAGAGTTGAACCAACCAAATTGATATATGAATTCAAGGACAATGAAAAAGGCAGGTATATTGATGTTTGTTCATTATATCCAACTGTTAACTATTTTGATTATTATCCCATTGGTCATCCAGACAAGATATTTAATCTTGAAAAATATGATAAGAACTGATTTGGATTAATTAAATGTAAGGGGCTTCCACCTAGAAAATTATATAATCCTATATTACCTTTTAAAGGTGAAAAACTATTATTTTCCTTATGTAAATCATGCTCTAAAATCGTTAAATGTAAACACTTTAAAGATCTAATAGAAAAGAAAAAATGTAAAGAATGTTATGAAATTAGAAACAAAAAATGTACACATACTGATGATGAAAGATGTTTTGTAGGTACATGGACTACAACTGAAATGGAATTAGCAATTACTAAAGGATATAAAATTTTTAAAATGTACGAGGTTTGGAATTATAAAAGGAAATGAAATCAGTTATTTAAAGAGTATGTTAAAATATTCTTAAAGATTAAATTGGTAACAGATGATAAATTGAAAGGTCCTAAAGATTTTAAAACTAAACAAGAACATAAAAAAAATAAGAAAGAATATAAAAAACTGGTAAAAGATAAATTGGATTTAAAATTAAGAAAAAATCCTGGTATGAGATTTATATCAAAAATATGTTTGAATTCTTTATGGGGTAAGTTTGGTCAACGAAATAACTTACCTCAAAAAGAATATATTATGAAATTGGATGATTTCTATAGAATTATATTAGATGATAACATTAAGGAATTAAACATGAATTTTTTAAATGATGAGTGTGGGGAAATGAGTTATAAAATGAAAGATCAATACGTTAAAAACAATTTTAATGTAAACATTTATGTGGCTATATTTATTACGAGTTCTGCAAGAATTAGATTGTATAAAATGCTTGATAAATTAGGAGATAAAGTGATTTATTATGATACGGATAGTGTGGTATATATCGCTGATGGAACCAATAAAATCGAAACTGGTTGCATGCTAGGTGATTGGACACATGAATTAGGGGAAAATAAATATATGAAAATGTGGATATCTGGAGCTCCAAAAGATTATGGATATATTCTAAACGATGGAAGTGTAAAAGGTAAAATTAAAGGATTTAAAATGTCTTGTGAAAACGAAACTGTTTTGAATTTTGAAGAAAGAATGAAAGTTATTACAGGAGAAACTGATTACTTAGAAATATCCAATAACCAATTTAAAATTGAGAAAGATAGATCTATTACTGTGAATAAAATAAATAAAAGATATGTTTGGTTATGATAAACGAAGAATTTTAGATAACTATGATACAGTACCTTTCGGATATTGATCTTATGTATTTAAAAATTTATATCTTTAATATTTTATATCTTTAATACTTTTTATTCTTAACTTTTTATATCTTTCATATTTTATATCTTTTTAAAAATATTTATAAAAACGCATTTAAAATAAAATGACTGATATATCATTGATATTCAATATTCAAGGATTTATCCTTCCAGATAAAAAAAATTATCAGAGAAATTAGTTGGACACATTTAACAGAACCAATTGCTGAAACAATTCAAGTATTTACACCCAGTTGTGAATTAACAGAACAAGAAATGAAAATTGTTCGTAAATGCACTCATGAAATTCATGGTCTAAGATTTAAAAGATATTCAGATGATAAAAGTTTATGGATTAGTATAATGAAAATGTTAAAAATTATATACAGTATTTATATGATGAATATGGTGGTAGATTTGCTTATAAAAGAGGAACAATTGAAAAAGAAATATTTGAAGAATTAAATATACCAGCTGTTGATATTGATGTACCTAAATGTGCTAGGATATTAGGTCCTATGTGCACTCTATATAAATGTTGTCAGTATAAGAAATCCATTCAAAAAATAGTTTGTAATAAATAGAAGAAATAAAACACTTAGATATCAGTGAAGAAATAATAGAGAATTCGAAACAAATTAACGAGCTAATTGAAATCAATAAAATTCATTACAGATATGGAATTGATGATTTAATAATGAAATATATTGATCAAATAAGAGAATTAATTTTAAAAGTTGAAAATAAAGATATAAGAGAAAAAGCACTTGTGATCTAGTAGATGAAACATCTTATTACATAATAAATAAATATCTTCAGAAAATATTTTTGAAAACGTAAAATCATTTAATAAAATGAAATATCATAAATGGAAGAAGTCAACAACATCAAAAAGAATATATATCCTGAAACTTTTAAATTGAGAAATTTAAAAGTTGGAAAATACAATTTGATATCTTGAAAAAAATCAAAACAAAATTTGGATCTTCATTTATCGCAAAACTAGAAGTAAACGATAATGAAAAAGAATTTTACTTAAGTTCTTGCCATGCTGATTTATCTGAAAGAGCAATTAAAAAAATAAATAAAAATAATTATCTATTCAATTACAAAGGTAAAATAAATGATAAATATTATGATTATGAGTTGGAAGAAGTTTAAATCTTTATCTTTTTTAAAAGAACACATGCAATGGCTTTTATCTTCTTTTTTCAAAAAACTTACAAAAATATCACATTTCTTATTAAAAAACTTACATTTCGTTTAAATTTTAGATACAAAAATTTACTTTTATCAATTATTTTATCATAAAACACTTAAAAAAAGATAAAAACACTGAATTTTATAGTAAAAAATCATCAATTTTTAACGAAAAACACTCTTTTTTTTTAATTTTAAAAATTTTAAAAATGCTCTAATTTTGCAAATTTTTATCAAAAAACAACTATAAAACTTGCAAAATAGGTCTTATTTTGCAAAAAATATTGCATTTTTTGAGTGTTCCATATACCCCCCTATATACTACTTTCATCGATCTCTGAAGCGTTACTTTTCGGCGAATATACCGTTTTTATTGCTTTTAAAAAATGTTCTCTTATATTTTCCTGATGATTCTTTCTCCATACGTACTCCGCGAAAACGTAAATTTAATATATCCTCATCCATACTTATTAATTTTCGCACGCAACACAAAAACTTCAAAAATTGAATATCGAAACTCAATGCTCCAAGATTATTCTGTAATAGTTTCAAGGGTTACATACAAATAGCGCATGTAAAACGAAAAGCACGTCAATCCAAACCGCTAAACCAATCTGGCGCACTTTATCGCATTCTTGGCGCATTTTACCCCATGCACGCTTCTCTACTATTTAGCGCAAATTTTGAGCTCAAATCTGATATTTTATAAGGATACTATTGTAATAAAGTTAAATATTAGTTTTAAGTTTACTCCCACCATTTAAATAAGGAAAAGGGTTTATAATTTTTCTTTTTATTAAATAAAAAAATTATGTTCTTGATGAAAAAAATATTAAAATTTCTCTTTTATATTAGATATAAATTTTATCATGTAAATTTTAACAGCTTTCTAGCAGTTATGAAGCATACATAAATTAGAATAATAAACTTTTCCTTTTTATGTAATTGTGATAAATGGAACGTTCGGTGAAATGCACAGAAAAAGTTTACTATTTTGAAAACTTTAAAAAAGAGACTTTCTCGAAATAAGTCTTTTATAATTTATTTCCAAAAGTCACTGTTTTATAATAACTAATAGATTCATGGTTATGTTAGGTTAGGTTACTACAAAAAACTGTTTTGGAGCTTTATGCTCATAGGTTTATAGCTTGCATTGAGTAAGATTGAGTTTTTATTTGAAACCTAAACAAAAATTGATGGATTGATGATTTTGAAAAAAAATGACTATCAAAATGAAAAGATAGACACGGCGTTTGTTTGACAAATGAAAGGGAAATTAGGCCACTTAGAAACACAAAGACGAGAAAAAAATTAAAATCAATTAATTTGTTTCAAAAAAGAAATTGTTGCGTCTATTTTCTCTTTAGGATTCATTGGCAAATCTAAGATCCTAGAGAAAGAAAGAGCTCCAATACCAAGTTTTGCTCTTAAAGAATTTCTTGCTTGATCATATCGAGGACACGATAGCATTATGTGATCCATGGTTTCTCTTTCTCCACAAGAGCATTTATCCGTTGAAGAAAGTCTGAATTCATGTAATTTAGCATTAAAGATCTAGTTCTAACCCTAGCTAGCCACATTTCTTCAAGGCGGGAATTAGTATAATTGCGGTGAATTTTCGTGATAGAAGACATGTGCGAAAAGTTATAGGCGTATTTACTATTATTTCATTCGTTGTTATTATAATTGATAAAAATGTTTCTCATATTGTGGATAAGGTCTTCAGGTTAAATCGAGTGCAGAATATAACTTATATGAATAGCCTATTTTGCAAGAGCATCTACTTTTTCCTTCCCACCAATTCCGGAATCACCTGAAATCCAAACTAATTGAATAGATTTGCAAATCCCAGTTGCATTTCCTAAAGCTGATCCGATGTGTTGAATGATGGTTGGGGAAGAGGTTGAAAGAGTTTTCAAACTGCTTAGACAGGATAAGGATTCTGATAATATGACATAGTTGGGGGAAGAAATACAGAATTTAGTCACCGCCAGATATAAATCCAAAGCCTCTGCTGTAAAAATGGAATTAGAGTTATTGGCTTGCCCGAAAACAAAGGAGTTATTCTTGTTGTTATAAACAGCGATTCCAAGTTTATTTTCTATTTTAGATGCATCAGTAAATAATATGTTGTTAGACCATTCAGAAGTACTATGCAGTTCAAAGAGGTCATTGATAATATTTGTAGGAAGATTTTTAGTCTGAAAAGTATATTTTCTAAGAACTATTTTTAAATTAATACTAACAGATGTAGATTTTACAGGAACTCTTAAAATATGTGATTCTTGAATTCCATTTTCTTCAAGCCATTTTTTCACTCGCAAAGATAGAGGATGAGCGCCAGAGAAATGGCTGTATGGCATTGATTAACACAAAGTACCACATGAATATCTAATAGAAAGTGGAAGGTTTCTAGTGTTCATCCTTGTAGAGAGAAAGTTTTGTCTTAAAGAAAGAGGTACTACCCCTACTTCTTTTAAAAGAAGTGGAATTGGTGTCCAACGAGGAAGACCTGTAGCAATTCTAAGAACTAAGTGATATATCGGATCGAAGATTTTTTGGTCTGATAAGCTCGCAGATGTAAATACATGACATCCATAATCAAGGCTACTTGTAATGAAGGACTGAATAATTTGAAGTAAATTATTAGTTTTTGCTCCCCATCTATTACCTGCAATAGCTTTTAAAACATTAATTTTCTTCTGGATGGATTTTTTTCATTTGAAAATTATACTTGAAGATTAAGTTATTAGTAAAATAAAGGCTCAGAATTTTTATGTGCTTAGACCAAGAGGTAGGTAATTGGTTGATAATTAGTACAAAATTTACAGGAGATTTTTAGAAAGAGAAATCATTGACAGAACATTTTGAAGAATCAATTTTTAGCTTCCATTCTTCACACCATTGTTCCAGTTTTATTATTGCAGTCCTCATTTTTTGCTGTAGTCTTTCTTGTGATGAATGAGCATCCAAAAGGATTATGTCATCAGCATAAATAAAACACTTAATGTCAGGAGAGAGAACTTCGTAAATATCTGACATATAAATCATGAAAAGAAAGGGAGAAAGAACACTGCCTTGAGGAACACCTCTATTAGAGGAAGTGGGTTGAGATAAAATTCCATGCCATTTCACTTTAAAACTTCTATCCGATAAAGAATCCAATATTCAATGAGCAGCATTTCCTCTGATATCAAATTGGAGGAGCTTATAAATAAGACCGTCTGGCCACTCGGAATCGTCAGCTTGAGATATGTCTACAGTTGCGCATATGACATTGTTTCTCTGTGAGCGTAAAACAATAATATGATGATGAAGCATAGAAAGAACACTATCGCAACCTCTATGAGGCAGAAATCCATGATGATTTGGATGAAAATATTTGGAAAGAGAGATATGATTAATTAGACGATTTAAAATCATACGTTCCATGACCTTACATAGAACACTAATAAGAGAAATTGGTTGATAAGAATTTATTGAAGTAGTATATTTCCCAGGTTTCATTATAGGAATTATGATGAATTTTTCCCAAGACGGGGGAACAATACCGCTTAACCAAGAGGTATTTATGAATGACAAAAGAGATCATAAAGCTATGTTTGATAGACCCTTGAAAATTTTAGCTGATATTAAATCACGACCAGCTGAAGTATTTTTGCATTTAGAAATCACCAATTGGAGCACAGAAAGGGAGAATGCAGATTTATATTCTAAATCAAAGTTTGAACTTAAATCGAGAGGTAGTACTTCAGTGTCAGATTGACGAGAATAAATTTTGGCAAATAAACTAGCTTGAACAACACGATCCGAAATAATTGAAGTTTTGCTAGAAATTAGTAGATGATGAGTTGGTGAGTCAGTAGATCAAATGTTTAAGTCTTTTAAGAATAGAATAAATGTCTTTAGATATACCAGCGTTTGTTATAGTTTTATCCCAGAAATTTCTGGAAAGTGTTAGAAGAAGCTAATGAAGTTTTGCAGAAATTCATTAGCTTCTTCATTAGCATGAGAAAAGTGTCAAAAAACATTAAATAAACAAATGAAGTGATTGCCAGCTGGCAGTTTTCAGAGGTCCCTGGATATGGCGATCTTCTACCCTCATTAGATAGCTGGTTCTTGGTTGGTGAGCTATAATTTGAGTCTGATTGGCTTAAAATGAGTTTGAAATTTTAATACACGGGACTATGATTATTATTTCAGAATTTAAAAAGCTATTGTTGATTAATTTATTATTTATGAGAAATATAAATTTAAATTAAATGAAACTAATAGAATACTAAAGGAAATAGTTAAGGAATAAATTGAGAGAAATAAGAATATTTACATAAGTACAGGTAAAGGTATTTACAAGAATTTATACACGTTATAATGTTCACAGGGTATAAATTGGTCTGTAATACAATATATATATCTTTGTTTTTTTTATATTTTATGTATTTACATATACATGTATATTTAAAAAAAATCTGTTTTTATATACATTTAGTACGCACACTTATATATGCATTTTTCATCATCATTTTTATTTTAATAGTTTATTTTCCACATATAGAATGAGATGTAACAAAAAAAAATCCTTTTATCTTTTTAGTAGTCTCTTTTTTTTTTCATACAAAGAAGTAGTTATCAAGGAAATTTTTTTTCTATTTACAGTTTATTTCATGGTGGTTGGTGAGGAAACTTTGGGCAATATCTGAGCAATGAGCGAGGACGCAATCTATTATGGGTTCTTAGGTCATTATAGGACGGAAGGCTAATTATTGTTTCGTTATTAGTTTTATCAATATTTTTAATCGCTTTATACATTATTTTCGCGAAGAATTCTCTCAGGGTAGGGATTTTTAATTCTTGTCTAATTTTTTGGTTTCTAATGAACAAGAGGGCCTTAACTGCCCATCTGAGGGCTTTATTTTGGAGAGTTTCCAGTTTTTTAATTTTACTATCATGGGTGTAACCCCAGATAAGGCAGGCACAGGAAATAAGTGGTCGAAGATATGCTTTATAAATGAGCACTTTATTTTCCAAGGAAAGTTTTGAATTCCAGTTGAAAAGTGGGTATAACGCAGCTGTTTGCTGTTTAAATTTGTGAATAATTTGGATCAGATGGAGGAGCCATGTTAATTTTCTGTCGAAAGTTACTCCCAAGTATTTACAGTTTTGTGACGTTGGTATAATTTCGTTATTGATCTTAATTACACTGGGTGGAAGAAGTCTTTTTTTGTTAAAAATTATGGATACACTTTTATTTACATTAATAAGAATTTTCCATTTAACGAACCAGAGCTCAATCTGTTCTAAATGTTTGTTAAGCGATTTTGTGATATATGATGTTTTCCTACCTCGTGCTAGTATAAATGTGTCGTCTGCAAAAAGGTGCAGGGAAGTTAGTGTTGATGTTAGAATGTCGTTCACATAGATAAGAAAGAGTCTTGGTCCCAATTTGGACCCTTGTGGCACGCCAGCTAAGATTTCTCTATATGTTGAGTATGTAGTACCAATGAGAACCTGGAACTTTCGTCCCAAAAGATATGAAATTAGTATTTTAATAAGTGGGTCGGGTAGACCAATATTAATGAGTTTGTGTACAAGTCCACCAATCCAAACTCGATCCAAAGCTTTGGCAATATCAAGAGAAACTGCTCCTGCACTTTTTAATGTTGAAATCCCCTGGGTGATGATTTCCCCTACTCTCATAAGTTGATGCGATGTTGAATGTGATTTTCTGAACCCGTGTTGTGCAGGGATAAGAATACTATTGTTTTCTAAAAATTCATGTAGTCTATTTAGAATAATTGCTTTGGTTATTTTGCTTAGAGACAGCAGTAGACTAATAGGTCTATAGCTTGCGGGAAGGTAATTGTCTTGTTTTGATTTTAATATTGGGACTATTACTGCAATTTTCCATTCTTGAGGAAAATACGTTTTTCTTAATATCTCGTTAACAAGCATCGTAACTTTGAATAATGTTTTGATTGGAATTTTCTTTAGCATTTTGTTTGTTATTCCTTCAATTCCTGGGGATTTATTATCTTTTAATTTCTTGATTATTGTCATTACTTCCGAAGGGGTGGTGCTTTGTATGACTGATGTGTGTGGTCTGGAAAGAAATCTGAGTATGCTGCTGGCAACCAGATCTTCGGTTCTGGTGTCGTGTAGGTAATTAGTGGTGAATTGTGTTTCAAATACGTCAGCAATTGCTTCTGTTTTTTGTTTGTCTGTATATGCAATTGTATTTTGGCTTTGAATGGGCGGAAAATACTGTAGTTTCTTCTTGAACATATTGACTTCCTTCCAAATGGATCGGTCGTGCGTATTTAATGATTCTAATTTTTGTCACCATTTCTGTGAATTATATGAACTTATCTTGGCTCTAAATCCGTTATTCGCTTTATTATATTGATTTTTTATTCAGGGGTCTCTGAAAACTTGATATAGTTTCCTGAGTCTGTTTCTATTTGCTTTCAAAATTCTGAGGTAGCGGTGTAGGATGTGAGTGGGACGGGAGGAGTGAGGTTTTTCTGATTCACGGTGCGCTGCAAGCAGTTCCGCCTCCAAGCGAACCGTCTCATTTTCAATTTCATCTCCTGTGTTTGTATGAATTATATTAAACGGGTAATTATTTAAAATTTGATTGTATTTGATCCAATCCGTGTTATAAAGTGTGGGAGTATTAATCAAACGAATATTAAAGTCAAACTCGACCATGACTGGATTGTGATCCGAACTAAGTTCCGTGATTGTATAAATTTTAGTGTTATAATTAATTCCACTGATGAGTGCAATATCAATTGTTGTTGCTGAATTAGCACTAAAATGTGTGGGTGTGTCAGGTACATGGGTTTTTACTTCGGCTATATCAGCGAATTTTTTTAATTATTTGACCTGTTTTGTTGTGTGACCTACAGTTCCATGCAATGTGCTTAGCATTAAGATCTCCAAATATTAAAATATCATAGTTTGTTGTAAGCATTGCTTCAAGATGTCCTTGTATTGATATTTTGGTCTAGGTTTAATATATGTGGAGCAGAATGTAATATGGGGTAGGGTTGGCAAGGTCAATGTGACCAAAGTTGACTCAATTGTAATTAATTTGTGTGTTGTGTTTTGGTAGTGTGGGAGTGTACTCTTGACAAAAATAACTGTCCCACCCCCTGCTAGTGTGGTATTTCTTGGGCGATCATTTCTATAGCATGCACATCCTAGAATGTGAATATTTACATAATTTGTTAGGAATGATTCCTGAATTAAGATTATATCTGGATTATGCTCATTGACAAAGTCACGAAATTCGACCATTTTGTTTCTAATACCACAGGAATTCCACGATAAAAATAGAAATCTCCGTTGTGTGGCACACATTAAGGGGTGTTATTAATTTGCTTAAACATGTCCATGAGGACAAACATTTTATCCATTGAGTCAGTTTTAGACTGAATTCGTTTGATGGCTTCGGAAATATTAATTCCATTAAATACTTCTCTTATTTCTCTTAAGAGTGTGAATAAATCATTAAAATCGTTTTTATTTTGATTTTGTCCATTGCTTGGAACAGTTGTATCGGTTGAGGGGGGTAAGGGTTCGAGTTCCACGGTAGCGGAGGTTTCTTTATGACCAGCCACTATACTTGCGCATGAGATCTCCTCTCTTTTATGGTTAGTTTTAAATATTTTCGTTTTCGGTTTGGGTTTGGGGAATTTCTCACTCCCCCGATAGCTTGCAGGATGGTTCCCATTACAGTTGCAGCAGACTGGGGATTCTAGTTTTTTGTCCTTGGGGTCTTTTGTATTATGTGCTTGTGCACATTTCACGCAGTGGGGTGCCATATGGCAAAAATCGCTTGAGTGGTGAAAACGTTGGCAATTTAAACACTGCATAACTTTTTTGTTTCCCCTATGATGTTGTATGGTAGGATTTGAAATATGACACAAACTTTTTAATTTAAATATAGCACTTATTTCTGGACTATTGTAGAGTTAGACCAAAAATAGAGGTAGGGTTTTTTCATTTCTCTGGCTAGTCATCCTGTTTACTTTGTGGACTTTATATCCTTGATTGGCTAAGTCAGAAACAATTTCCTCACTTTTTGTGGTCATGAGAAGTTCCCTGACTACAATTTTACGGGGTTTCTCATTTTTTCCTCTTAGGAGGATATATTTGTATGTGTTATATTCAAGAAATTTTGTAATTTCCCTGTGGTGGTCTACTGACTTGGGCAGCAATTTCAAATTTTCACCTGACGCTTTCGCTTCAATATTTATTCTTAATTCATTTTTTAGTTTGGTCATGAATGAAACATGTCTTTCACCATACCTTACAATTACGGGTGGAATTTTAGGGGCTATTTCAGTCCCTGGCTGGTCATCCATTTTTTCGTGATTTTCTTCCTCTGGAATTAGCCCACTGAACGCGTTAACCACAGCTATGGGGCTCTGAATGACACTCTAATTCACAACTTTGGCTGTTTTCTTTGCGAAAATGAAATGTTCTTCACCATCATCAGTTCGTTTTTTTATTAAATTTATCATTTTGATTGACAATATTAGTTGTTTTTACTATTAGGGGGGTAGTAGGGTGTTTGCCATATCAGAAACAAGATTATAGCTACCTGTGCTTTCAGTCTTTAAAGTTTCTCTGCAGGTTTTAATGTTGATATCCAGCATGTCCAAGATGTTTTGTTGTGGATGTACTTTAGCAGTGCAGTCTCTGCTACCCAGTAGTGCCGTCTGGATTTCCAAGAGTTGCTTCAGATGGAGTTCCGAGACATTGTTGTATTTAGGATTCATAATGTCCATCAGCTTGGCAGGTTGTAATATTCCTTTATTTGCAGCCATTGTCCCAGTCACGTCCAGTCAGAGGTCAAGAAAATCAGTCAGCTTAAAAAAAAAAAAAAAAAAAAAAAACAGCAGTTGATAGCACTAAAATGTGCTGTTTTTGTTAGTACTGAATTCAAAAAATTATCTTCAGTGAAGGCGAAATATTAATAGCTCTTGGTAGCTCAACACGCGAGGCGTAAAAGGCTTAGCTCGCCTTGCCGCGTCCATTGTAGTGGTGAGAAACCTTCAGGAACCGGTTTGTGAGAAGAGCGAGTGAAAAACACGTCTTATCACTTCGGCTGCTGGAGCGGGAAACGACATTAAATAATGACAAAATAATCAGAGTTAAAATTTACGTATTTCGCAATTTAGAACAATCCGCCATTTAATATAATACATTTGCAATCATATCAATAATAAGTAGAAAAAAATGTAAGAAATCTTATTGATCAGTGTTAAGTTATCAATTACAGTTGAATATCTCATAAATATATATTTATTAATGATTTAAAATTTTCCACTTAGTTAATAATTTCCTAAAACACAGATGATAATAATATGTAATTTTCCAATGCAAAAGAAGAAAGAAACAAGTGGCAGTTGATCTTTTTCTGCACGCCAAGTTCCTCGACATAAACACACTGCGCAGATGACCAAGGAGGAATGGGAGGAAACTAGTATCTTGTCGTTTCGTCAAATGAAAACAAAAGCATGTGACTAAATAATGTGTGTCTTGTAAGATGTTACGCGTGCATTTTTCAATATTAGTAAAAGTAAAGAATTTTTTAAAGGGCATAATTAATAGATTTTTTATTTATAACATCTTTTAGAATTAGAGCCAGAGTCATGCAAATTATTTTTTTTAATTCCCACATCATTCTGTTATAAATTTCTTTACTTAGTATATAAATTGGGTTTTCACCCTTTATTTGTTATTTGCTGATAATGGAGAATTATTGTCTCGTAATCTTTATCATAGCAAAAATCTGTAAAAGGCGTGTCAATTTTAATAGTTCTTCCTTTAAATCTGGTGTACAATTCTTTCGTATTGTATCATTTTATTAAGATTTGCATTTGTTATGCTCAACTTAATATTTCATTTATTTCTTTGTGGTCTATTTGGCTTATTAATTTTAGCCTCATTTAATGCTACTTTAGGGGTGAGGAAGAAATATGTTGAAGTGCTTCTAAAAATTTTTGAAGTAGGTTTTTGACAGTTTGCTTTTTCGTTTGCCTTATATTTTACTCAAAAGTTTTAATTTTTTCTCTTTTTATGAATAGCTAACCGCAGTATGAAAATATTTCCTCCCGGACGATTCCTTAAAGGATATTTATTCAAATTTGATCCTACGTTAATTTAAAAATAACTTCACTAATTAAAATTGTGTTTAACCTGTTGATTGCTGCTTCAGAAAATTGGAATTTTTAGTTTGTTTCATTCTTTAATATTTTCTTTTATTTTTATCATTTAGAAACTGAAAAAAAGGAGAAAATTTAATGATTATTAGGTGTTCTTGTATAAATTATTTAGGTATTGCCTTTGAAAAGTAATTTATGTGTTTGTGTCTGAATCCTATTTTGGAATAACTGATTTGTTTGCAACTTTCTTATTTAATTGCTCATTTTATCTCTAAATTAAAGAATTATTTTAAGTCAAATATAAATTTGTATAAGAGTTAATTTTATTAAGTCAATTGTGAAGGAATAAGATACTTTTATATTTGGTCCTTAGGAATATAAAATTAAGTTCCTGTAATATAAATAATGATCTTTATTCTGTATTATAAATAATGTTTCTGTAATATAAATAATAATCTTTAATATAAATTTAATAATCTTTATTTCCCTATTTAAATTTTAGTTTCTTATGACTCTTCAAGTCATTAATGCCTGGAAATTGTATAAGGAATAACATTTCTTTGGAGATGTGTGGGGCAGTCCATGTTTGTGATATTATCTATTAAAATTAGATTAATTTAAAAAAAAATTTCTTAAATTTCTTTTTTTTAAAGTTGAAGAAATGAAGTATTTAATTACTTATGAGGAGAAATTTGCTATGTTTTCAATTTTTAATTTAAGTCTCATAATGTAATAGAATGTGTTATTTTAGGAATTTAGTACTGATAATAGTGGTTTTACTTTGTGTGGCTGAACATCTTGCATATTTAAATTTTTAGTTGCTAGTTTTATTTTTTAAATGACAAATGTTTTACTTGTTAATAAATATATAATTTAAGTGATACATTCTTAAGTAATTATGTTCTTATTTAAGTAATATTTTCTTCATGAAGTTGCTGTTAAAATTTGAATAATTTAAAGTGTATATTTTCTAAGCTAATTTTCAGATTAAGTTTACAAAATAGAAATACTTATTCAAAAATATTTTATATTGTATAATGAATAAAGAATATTACTGAACAATGTACTTAATGCTTAATTTAGAGAGGATGTAAATTGGAACTGGAACTAGAATTATCATAAAGTTCAAGATAGATTTTGCAATGATCTGATATTCAAAATTGGGTAATATTTCAATGTTGGATCTTATTTCTCAAAGAGTTATAAAATTAATGTAAATTAGTCTCTATTCATGCAGTATTTGGGAAGTTCTTTAATATTCATCTTTTCAACCTAAAGTCTTAAGTGAAATATAAATTTAGATTATTAATAAAAATGTTATTTTTTTAAATCTTATTCATTTAATTTTAAGTTGAAATGAAAATATGCCACAATAATAGAAATCTTGTATTTTACAAAAAGATTTGAAATTGGTTGATGAAATCAAGGCAGCAATCATATTGACTTATATTGTTCAACTTGGGAACCTTATTAGATCCGTTCATCAGTTGTACCCAGCATTATAACTTGAATCAATATTGTAACTGTATAGAATTAATCACAATAAACTCAGAGAAGCAGATGAAAAACGTTTAACTGGATATTTCATGATACAAAAACAATATGAAATCTATAGACATTTTAGAAATTTAATTTTGGAATAACTCAAATATTTTTGCGTCAATACAGATAAAAAAAATTTGGAATCAATATTTATATACATCATCACAAAAGTTTACATGATGACAACAGAGAACTTGTATAAAAGGTAAGCTGGAAAATAAAGCCTCATATCAAATAGAAAATTAATTTTAAATCATTTATTTTGAGTGATTATTTGTATGATACAATAAAAATAAGTATGGTTTTTAGTATGAAGTGAGATGAGGAAAATCAATAGATATTTTATAAGTAAAAAAAAAAAAAAAAATTTTTTTTTTGCTTTAATTCATGAAAAAAAATTCAATGTATAATATTAGGAATTGAATAAGTTTTGTGACTTTATATCAGTTATCTTAGCATGTTACTTTATTAAGTTATTAATTTCTAATGGTTATTTCATTTTTTTTTATGAAAACTTATTTTCTAAGCTGACAAAACCACAATTTAAATTGTCTTATATGAAACACAAGATCACATGCATCTCTGATCTCGTCTGCACTGTGGAAAGTACTTGTCAAGATATGTATATCTTCCATTTTGATATTAGGTGTCTAAAATGTGCAACTACGAGAATACTGTCCATAATCTTAAACAGAAATCTGAGTATTGTAATATTTGTGGTCTATACATCTATTTGATTAATGGTTTATTTTTGAGATCTAAGATTAAATTTTTACTGTCTAGAAAATAATTTGATTTTAGGGTGAAAACTTGAAATTCCAATGCGACAGCCAAAACTTGCAAAGATATTAGAATAAAATATTTTTTAAATATATTTATGATTAATAAATTTTTTCATATAAAATTTATTAATAATAAAAAGAAAATCAAAACATTAAAAAATTTTTTGGTTTTCTCTTTTTAAATTTTTTTAAATATCTATATGATTATGAGGAACAATAGACAAAGATTGTAGATATTTAATAGAAAAAAATAAAAATGTGTCACTGATTGGAGATTAAATTTTTAAAATCATTTACTTTATTTTACCATCGTGTAAAAATAAATGGGAAAATTATATATATTAAAGCAGAATTATTTAATCATAATTTGGAAATATAGTTCTATATTTCAAATGGTGATTGAGGATATTCGTAGATTTAAATTGCATTACAATTGATATGAATTTTCATGTTCAAAGTTTCATTTAAAATATTTCCAGTCAATTTAATTTGAAATGGCTTATAATAAAATATTCTTTAATACAATGATGTCATAATATTAATCCAATATGTTTTTATAACTCTTACCTCTAAATTTTTGTTAATTTAAAGTTTATTAATGAAATAACTTATATTTCATCAATATATAAGAATGCTTTAATAAATTAATTATATAGTATTAATTATACAGAATCAATTATACAGTATTAATTAATATTAATAATTATAATTGCTTAAGTACAGTTTAAGATCTTTTTGAACAAACATCAGAGTATTAATCTGTTCAACTAATAATATGTATTACCTGTGTGTGCAGATTTTCAACTTGAGCTCCAACATTTTTAGTAAATACTATGATTGATATTTATTTTTAATGTATCATGTTTGAAAGCTGTATCCAATAAAAACAAAATTAAAGAAATGAAATGAATTTTAGATGATTCTTTGTGTTAATACTAAGTATATGACACTACTGTTTTATTGCAGTAGTGTCTCTTTCAGAACTTAACAAAATTATGTAAAGACTTGTATATATTTTCATATTAAACACTTTTATTTATGAACATTGATCTATATTTTACATCTAAATACAAAATTAAACTTTTTTAGCAGTACAATTTAAACTAGAATTATTTTTTAATGATAAATTGGTAAGTTTTAACAAGTGAAGTTTTGTTTTCTATGTAATTTAGTTTTAAATCAATTTTATTTATTAAATGTCAGTATTTTTCTTTTTTTCATTTATGCTGGCAAACATGCATTGTTGATCATGAATATTTTTGAATAAAAATTAATTTATGATTTAAATTAGAATAATTTAGGTAATTTAAAAAAAAAAAAAAAACATGGTTATAGAACATGATTAAAAAAAAAAAAAAAAAAAAAAAAAAAACTGGATATTGTCCAGTAAAATATATATTGCTTCCAAAGAACAATTTTATATCAGTTTGAATGTTTTATTTTTACTATTTAATGAAAAATAAAATGTAAAGATAATAGTAAAGGTGTTTTTCCAAAATAAAAGCTTATCTGGTAATGAGAAAAGGAGTGAAAAATGTTTTTAAAAATTGCAAAATTATTGAATTGTGTAATATTTACAATAATTTTTATTTGTTCTTGTTGATATTTTGTTCTAATTTTACTAATATCTATTATGATTGATTAAATATGAATACTTTTTAAGAAATTAATAAGTTATATCACAAATGTGTTCTTTGCTTAATCATTTTATGTTTTGGATGCAAAAATGTTTGCATTCATTGTTCACATTATGTGTATTTGCATAAATAACTTAGCAAATTTTAATAAAATTTTTTACCACAGTGCAAAAGATTCAGAAGCTAGTTTTTCCCTGAATAGTCCAATATATAAAATTATAATAAGGTTAAAATTATTATGTAGGGGAATACTGTGTATTAAAAGCAATATTTTTCCATTGTCTAAATTTTAATACACTTGTGTGTATTTACTGATAATACAACATAGTAATGTAATTTGGAGGTTAGAATTCCAGTCTATACTAATGCAGAATATATTAATGAGTATTGAAAATATTTCCCTAAAATAATTATACCTGCCTTCGGGATTGCACATATAAGTTTATCATAACTTTTCTAGATTGTATTGTTACCTTATATTTCTGCTTTCATGAACAGAGTAGGAATTGAAAGTAAATGAAAACTACACATATTAGATCTTAACAGTCTA